>KQ965822.1:0-200038 GCA_001574975.1 Gonapodya prolifera JEL478
CCTCCCGAAGGTCCAAGTCCCGCCCCACCTCCAAACCGCCATCGCCGGCCATTCCGTCGCGATTCCATCCAATTTCCGCGTTGAATCTACTCGGGATGGTAGCTAGAGTGGTGGGGGCCACCGCGAGACTGGATTCGGTGGTTGGGAAGGGAGTTGAACTCACTGGTGGGGGGGCAGATAGCAGTTGTGTTGCTCGCCCCCCAAAACCATCAACATTTTCCACATTTCCAGTAACCTGCAACTGAGCAGGCTGCTGTACAAAGCCAAAAAGTGTCTTTTGGCCCCGTCCCAGTTCCTTCGGTCACACCTTCTTGGGCTCCACCACTCTGCTCGCCTGCATCGCTCCTGCCCTTGCGTCCTGTGCCACCCCAAATTGTGCACGCGTAGACTCCCACTCTTGAATGAAGTGGGGGTATTTCCCCTCTATGAGAGTCAATGCTGACCTCAAGAGGGGCTTTTATCCACATTTTTGGCACTCCACTTGTGCCCTTCTCAGTCCATCTCTGTCCAAGTTTCCTCCTCCCCCCTGGAACTTCCATGAGCTGGGACCACACCCAGCACACTGTAAATGTTCCTGGACTCTCTTAAAAATGTCATTTTCAATTTTTGCCCATTCCTCCTGATGGATGGACACCTCCTTGGGTCCGCGTTGCTGCGCCACAGTGCGCTCCATTCCGCGAAAATCCTTTCCCCCTCTGGGGATTGTGAACAAAGCCTCTGGGAGGCTTGAGCTTTGAAATGGGGGATGTATGGGTGTAGGGCTTGGTTTTGGTGGGGTCAGTTTGCTGTGATGGCTCTTTGCGCTCAAGGTGCCCAACGGCTGTGTGCAAGTGTTCCCTCCCCCTTAACCCTAACAACCACCCAGTGCACCAATTGTCCTACTCACTTCCTATAGAAACTTCTGTTCCTGTCATCACAACTATCCCCAGTAGTCACGATCACCCTGACGGTCATGACACTCACCCTCTTCCGTGAGAGCCTTGATCCGCGCCGCAGTGTAGCCACTGTACTTGCAGCTCCGCGCGGTGTGGTTGTCCAATCCACAGTGCTCACAGCCTTGGCAACGGGGAGAGGGGGAACGTAGGCGAGAAGATCCTCCCTGGTTGCGGTTTTCGTAATCATGGGAGTGAGAACAATTTCCACATGGGGGCAACCGGTTGCAGTCCCGAGGGCGGTAGTCCTGCTTCCAATTGTTGTTGTTGCCGTTGCCCTTAAACTTCTTGCTGTTCTGGCGGCCACCCTCATCATTAGGGGCAGTGCGCTTCATTGGCGGTGCAGGTGGGGTCTCGGCGTCAATGACATGCATGTGTGCCGCAGGTGCTGGGGGAGTTGAGGCTGTGGCTGGGGTAGGTGCTGGCGCCGGTGGCTCGGCCTTCCCGCCAGGCTTAGGGGCAAGCTTCTTCTGGGGCGTCATGTGCCTCGCGCAAGCAATGAGCTGCTCGATACCCTCAATGAAGTTGAAGCGGAGTTGCTGTGCGCGATCCTCCACCTGGATCCATTGCTCAGGCGTGAGTGTGTTACGAAAGCGGTTGATGGCTGTACTATTTATGAGGGCCTGGTCGGGGCGAGGCTGGTGGAGGGATGTGGGGTTGAGGTGGGTGTAGAAGTCGCATGCATTAGTGAGGCAGTCCCATGCGAAAGTCTTGGCGGAGACAGCCTGTCCAGTAGCGTCAACATTCCAATACCCGGACATTGCGCAATGGTGCATCTTGTCAATGTAGTGGGGGGGGGCGTGGACGGCAATGACAAACTTGAACTTTTGCTTGGCCGTGCAAGGGGGAATCGGCCACTGCAAGGTGTTGGGATACAGGTGTACCAGGCGGGGGCACTGCAAGGGGTCCTTAGTGGTAAGCCACCCCAGGAGGTCTTTGCGGGTGACCATCTTGATGATGACCCTTGTGATGGTGGCCTTGTTGGCGCCCTCCGCCTTTGCGTTCATTATGATACGCTTGGCGCTGCCCAGTACGTTTGACGGGTCAAGCTTTTCAGTGCAATGGTTCTTGAAGTGGATGTTGGGTTTCTTGTTGTTGTCGACGTCGATGTTGTCCAGGAAGCCGTCAAAAGCTGCAACTGGATGGACAATCGACTCTTCAGGTCGAAGATGTAGGATGATGGACTGCGGAGGCAGCAGCGGTAGTGTTGGAGGGGTTTGCCAGAGGCCGCTGACGCGAGATTGCATGGCGGGAGGGGTATCTGGATCGATTTCCATCGAGTCCATGCTCCTAGTGAGGTCCGAGATGCACCACTCTTTCTTCTTGCCACAAATGTCAGAGCGGGGTGATGTGGACGCGCTCGCGCGTTGGGGTGAGGTCGCGGGAGTCACTGGGCTAGACGCAGCCAAACTTGAAGCAGCAGGGGGATTCACCGTGGGGGAAGGGGTGTCTGGCAGGAGGGAGTCGGAGGACGCGTTGGTAGGGTCTCTGTTGTTCAACATCGTGAGTGATGTGCAGCAAGATTTGATGGAGCGACGAGAGGCAAGAGAGTTGATGATTGGCAGCAAGGATGAGTTTCCAGGGCTCGATGGCAGGTACAAAGCAGGAGAGAGAGCGATGGGTCCCGTAGAGACTTGAGGAATGAGTAATGGAGCAAGATTGATGAGTTGGTGGCTTGGAGTTTTACGGTGAGGAGTGATGCGGGTAAACTTTAGATCCACGATCACGCCAAGTGGTTGCGATCGGTGAGCGCTAGGGCTAATGAGAAGCTCGGAGACGGTTAGAGCACGATTGAATAAGTGTGAATAGCAATCAGTGTGTAGGAATGATGTGGGGGGGGAAGTGACAATGTACGATGTGATGAGGATCAAACTCAACCATTAAACATCCCATACGCAATGATGCTACGATCCCCAGCACTGCAAAGTCCCCTGCTGGTCTTCAAATCTCCATAACGGTCTGTGGCGGACGGGATCCGAGATTGATGAGTCGGGTCCCAGTCTTCCCCCAAAATGTGGTAGAACTGATACTCGATCAGCCTCCTAGGGTTATCCAAAGGGTAAGTAGCAGTGCGGGACTAAAGAGGATCGGACAGAGAGAGATGGTAGTATGTGAGATAGATNTGTATTGGTCTAGCTAGATGAGGCTTCTGAACATATAAATAGTGGTGCCTGAAGCTACCTTTATGCCCCATCCTACCCAAGGCTTCAGTAGTTCACACTAACCCCTTCAAGTGTTAGTTCCACTACAGGACTTCAAAATGCCATTTCACAACATTTGGACATCTCACCTCCCACAACACCATCTCAACCACTGCTCACCACCCCCAAGCCTGAACCCCCGTCTCCTCCACTCCAAATAAAAACTTTACACTTGTTTTTGGCCTTAGACATGGACAAAACCTCCCCTCCAGCAAAATACAACTGAGACTCCATCACGCCAACACCTGCTCCAACTCCCATTGTTAAGGTCACTCTTGCACCCCACCAGCACCACCAACACACCTTCTTACCTGTGTTTTGTTGCTCAACTTGTCCTCCAACACTCCAAAGTCATGGCATGTCTTGACACTACCTTGTCAGACAACCTCATTGACGCACACTGCCTCCCTCCCGGCACACCTCTCCAATCCTTCCCATGTGATCCACCAACCGTTTTTTGTTGTTGTAGACAGCCTGCTAGCCCCGTTGCACATGTCAAGCTCAAACTCACATTATTGCTGACACCCTCAAGCACCAACTCCCTGTAACACTCCTTGTTGGTTGCGACCTCCCCAGTCTCTCGTACTTGGCACTCCATTTCTCAACTGCTACAATGTCGTGCTCTCAGCCCTTCCCTCGTCACACACCATTCAACTCCATCACGCAAAGTCGAAGTTTGCCATTCTGGGCTACCTCTCTCCACAGGATCGCCCTCCACCACAGCCACCCCCAACGGTGTCTTTGAGTGCATTGGGCCAAGTTCCCTCGCCTTTCCACACTAAGATGACCACACCTGAATCGCATCCCTGACACCTCCCCCAATCCCTTCCCCCTTTTCTTCTGGACACTCTTGGACTTAACCCCCACGCTTTCTTGTCGTTCAAAAGGGGGGGTAGTGTGACGGGGCTCAGGCATGGACTGGTGACGTGACCTGTGGGCATGGCCACGACGAACAGGCTACACTCTGAATCCATTTGTGGCCTAGCGTAAAACTAGATTTAACCGATTTATAAACGCTGTAGTTCTTCATCAACAAGCTAGTCTTCGTACACTCGTCTCTCGCTCTGCTCTGCTCTNCTAGCGTAAAACTAGATTTAACCGATTTATAAACGCTGTAGTTCTTCATCAACAAGCTAGTCTTCGTACACTCGTCTCTCGCTCTGCTCTGCTCTTGCTCCGCTCGTCTCGCTCACTTCCCAGGTCATTTGGTTTGACCTCTCGGCTCTCTTGCTCTGCTCTTCCCTTGCTCCGCCTATATCGCGCTCGCCCTCCACACGCCCTTGCACCCACTCAACCACCCTCGCCCGGCTCCCTCCACACTTATGCACGTTCTACCATCCAGCGCAGATTGGCTACTGAGAACAATGGGAATACTTTGCAAACA
Source organism: Gonapodya prolifera JEL478 (assembly GCA_001574975.1). Lineage (NCBI taxonomy): Eukaryota > Fungi > Monoblepharomycota > Monoblepharidomycetes > Monoblepharidales > Gonapodyaceae > Gonapodya > Gonapodya prolifera. The sequence goes on from KQ965822.1 coordinate 4,518, forward strand.
CTTGTGGACATCAGCCAAGTCAGAATTTTCCTTGGCCTCCTGCTGCACTTGCTGACTCAACTACCAAAACGTTCAAGAGAGACACTTGTGAAGGACGGTTTCATTTTCGTTGTGGAATAACATTCACTTGGAATGTCGTCTCCCCCTGCAAATTTCCTTTTTTGTGTCTCTTGCGTCTGCCATTTGTCGAAAGTGCAGGCAGGATTTTAATATGGTATGCCGCGCATGACAACCCAGCGGTTGTGGACGTGCTGTGAACCTTCGGGCTCCACATCAACTTTCTTGCCCCCTTCGCTCAAAATATTTCCTTGCGCAATGCAAGCTGTCCGAGTTTACAACGTCTCCATCGAGTTGTTATCGCCAACACCCAAAAATCATGTTTTAAACACAAAGCATTTCTTTATCGTGCATACCTCTCAGTGATGTGAATACAGACGTTTCAGTGATGAAGTTAGCAACTTGGTGTGAGTGGAGTGGTGGAGGTCGAAAGGCCTTTGACCCAACACGAGAAAAGCAGACGCTCGGTGGACAGAGGAACCTGGAGCAATCATGTAAGACATCCTTTGTCCGGTTTTACGTAAAGTATTCCCGGCTGACACCAGCGACTGCCTTCTCTCGCTTCTTGACTGCTGTTCATGCGCCCGTTGCCATCCCGTAGAAGAAACCGCAGGTGAGGGGTAAAACAGCTCGATACAAAGAAAATGAAGAAAGGAAAGGCCGGATTCGGAATCCAATGGTGGAGGGACATCAAATAGCGGCATGGCAGCGTGGCGATGTTCCGCTTCCGTAGCGAACACCTCGGTGGACAACACGGACCATCACTCTTTCTCGTGCACGCATGCTGCTTTATCCGAAGGAGTCGTGTGTCTTCGGCCCAAGGGCTGCTGGTTTCGTCTCGGCCTGACCATTCGTTTTGTTTCCACCCCCAAAATACTCGAATATCTTCCAACCGTCACGCGGAACTCTCTTATCGTCGCCATTTTCGGGAAACTACCATTACAGACCTCGTCTCAGATCTACAGGTACGTCCGTTGACGGTGTCTTTTTGCGAACGCCTTCCGACTAGCGTTTTGACCGTACATGTCTCGGTTATTGATGCATCGTTCTTCCGGAGCAGCTCAAGTGACCGGAATTCTGGTGGTGCTCTGCTTTCGGTTGGGATTCTGTGGCAGAAGTCGGCGAGAGACATTCCAAGCGGTTCAGCGAAGTCGATGATCTCTGCATCTACCCTTGGCAACGGCACAACAGTTGAAGAAGTTGAGGAACTCGTCACCTCAATCCCTCTTCCTTTAAGTTCGCCCGGCAGAATGGATGACACAGAACTTGATGGAACGTTTTACAAATCCCATGTCCAAAAAACGGCGCGGACACCAGAAAGCACCAGGTCGCTTACACCAAGTCATCTTTCCGAAGATTTTGAAGACCCATCCGAAAGTATTGCGGAGGAGCACCTGGAACCACCCGTAAACGACAACGGTCAGGAAGATATCATTGCCCACGTTCAGCACGATTCCGATCTCACCAAGTCCGAAATCGCTGCCATCGATTCCGATCAAGCGCCCAATACTGAGTTACATCGTAGTCGAAGTCGTTCTCCAACCCCACGGGAGCGACGCTCGTCGGAAGCAGACAGCGGCGCGAGTTCCCCATTGACACCACTGAGCAACCTTGGCGACTACCCAAATTCCAGTGTCTTTTCCTCTGCTATCGCTGCACATACCTCAATCGACTCTGACCAGAGTATTGAACATCCTTTGAAATCTTCCGAACCACAAGGATCAGTGGAATCCGGAGCCACGACAAAGGGCAAGCCCAACCGCTCCAGTCGGCAACGAGGAGCGTCTGAGCGAGAACTCGCGCAATTGATGAAGCTCGACTTGAAAGGCGGACATCCTGCTGCGGGTCTCGCAAGCTCGGCCCTCCCGAACAGTGGTCGTAGGGTGACCAGAAATGCCGTGAATGCTTCGGCTACTCCGCCTGCGGACAATTCTATCGCTTCAAATTTCGGTGCAGGTCCTTTGTCAGACCGCCCAAAGCGTGGCAAACCCTCCCTTACAATATCAATTTCGACAAACCCCTCCGCACGTACAGTGGAATCGTCAAAAGGCGCGCCAAAGTGAGCTTTCTATGTTAACAACCGTCCTTGCGGTATTTGGATTAATCATATTCACTTGTCTCAGCCTCGTATTCCCGAGGAAACTCATCATTAGACCTCCCTCCAATCCAAATTTACGTCGTGCACCGGATGGACTGTCCGCAAAACCCGTTTCAAATGTAGGACGGGGACGGACAGGCGACAACGTACCAGAAGAAGAGGCACCATATTCTGGGCATTCCAATGGATCGCAAACTGTGATGACGGAGAACGCATCCCACATGCAAAAGTCGCGGAAACGGAAGGAGCGGCTGTCTGATGGATCCTCTTTGTTCCCGAAACGACCTCGGGTTTCTGAAGTGTCAACTTCAGGCGACGATTCTGACGCTCCTAAGGACATGAACAGTGTCGACGAGACCACATCCGTGGACACATACAGGTTAGGTCAGTCCGGTCCGGGGACCTCGTCCGCGGATCCTGTCATTTCGGATTGGTCTGTTCCCGATCTTGGAGCACGAGAGTTTGCACTGCCCCATGATATTCTGGCCAAAGTGGATCCGGGTCATGTGGTCAATGGGAACAAAGACTCTTTTTACGGAAGACCCCCAATTGCGCCGGGCTCGAAAACAGGAGAAAAACGTTCGCATAAAAAGCATGTGCCTCCGAGAGGTTCTGGAATTTCGGAAAGGGAATTCCAATCTCTCGGTGTCTTTCCGGGAGCTGCAACTTCAGGGAGATCAACCGCCAATGTCTATTTACCCCCTGGATTGGAGAATCCCTTCAAACGAAACCCGACCTCGTCTCTTTCTTTCAAAACTGAAGCCGAGATTGCGATCGACATGGATACAATACGGAGTCATCTGAAAGAAGTAGAGTCCTCGGACGAACGTGAATTCAATGACCGGTATGTCGTGATTTTGCAAGACGGCGATGCTATTACCGTACGTAATCGATTATCGGGAACAGAACCTTTGGCAGAAATGTACGGCGGCCAATTCGAAGACAGACGTTTCGTTCATCTAGCCATGACCGTCACGGCCATTTTAGTGACTTGGACGACGATACGAAGGTATGTGCAATTGTTTTCTGTCTTATACGTTAAATTTCGCGTTAAACACTTCCTAATGACTCGCAGACTGCTCTGAATGTGGACTACTGTCAGTCTTGTCGTGGTACAGATGGAACTCTCCTTCTCTGTGATTCATGCCCGGCCTCGTTTCATATGATATGCTGCAACCTACCACTGACAGTGGAACCGACTGGTACGTGGGACTGTCGAAGATGTACCATTCGAAAGGTTTGTATGTGTTCAATTGGTTCTTCAGAAACGGTAGTGTCTGACGGGATGCGTGGTTTTTCGACAGCGCGGGCGCCTATCGCCACGTCGAGGTCTCCTAGGACCCCTGCTCGATGAAATGGAAGGCATCAATCCTCGATCATACGAGTTACCACAATACGTTCGTCGTGCATTCCGTGACGTCGTCAGACTCCCCTCCAATGGGCAGTACACCGATCTTCAAGAGTACGACGTCACAAAAATGGAGTAGGTTAATCGGTGACGAATGGCGACTTTGCCCTCATCTGAACTTCCGACTCTTCTTCTCCGAACTTTTAGAGTCGGGAGCAGGGCACTCAAATCGAATCGGGGATCCACAAAGTCGTTGTGCTATCATTGCGCTGAAAGCAGCTTGGCAGTGAGTGTTTTGGGTTTCTGTTCCTAAAAAGGTTGCAATCAAACATCTGACAATGTAGGGCCAACTCATCAAATGTGACTTCTGCCATCTCTGGTGGCATCTCCACTGCGTTGATCCACCATTAACGAGCATTCCCAACAATGGAGTCATATGGCTCGATGCAGCAGATTCGTCAGCCGTTATCAGAGAGGCAGGGATTCGTCTTGGTACTAGCAGCAATGGCAATGACTCTGGGGAGCTCACTGATAGTGGGAGCTCTCCTGATTATGGTGACGTGGTTGGATTGCGCAAGAAATGGATGTGCCCTTGTCATTCTCAGCATGTCCAACAAAGACGACGTCAAACTGTACGCGGAGACAAGATCATCACAGCAAATGATCGCCCTTCAAAAGAGCGCTGGAATGATGGTAACATTGATATCATCAATACGGAGCCTGAGTGGGCGTACGGCAGTGAAGGTGTCAGGAAGAGATCCACCGACAAAGATCTGTGGTCTCTGGGAGACTGCACAGAGTTCACCCTCGACAACGTTCGCTATCGCGTACCAGAACGCAGAGTGAAGCTTGAGTTTTTCGGCAAAGCTCTCTCGATGAGGTGAGCTCAATTAGTTGTCTTGGATCTTGTATGGTACAATCAACGCCATATCCCGAGTAGTGATGGCGGGGCTACATATCCCGGTGTTGAAGAGGATCCGCTTGCGCGATTCTCGGATAGTACACCAACACCATATCACAGCCGAATCGAGGAGCTGTATCCTCCTTCTGACCGTATACTGGAATCAACGGCGTTGGTTGACTCTTCCAACGTGTCTCCTTTTCGGGAAGAAGACGACGTTGAAGTTGTGAGTTTCTTTCGTGGCTTCTCTTTTTGTCCAGAATTGTAGTGAAGTGGTTTTTTTTTGGAATTTAAGTGGCTCACTGGGCTCTCTGCGTTTCAAGCTGACATCGCCCGGCATTTGAGGAAACGACGAAGAAATTCAGCTCCATGGAAAAACGAATTCGATCAATTGGTACAAACTGCACAGGTTCGTTGTCGTTCTCAAGTTTTAAGGATGTGTCGATTCGAGGTTCCCTGAAATTGCAGAGTGAACTTGAATGCGATTCTAACGCAAAGACCGACGAATAACCACTTTGAATACCAACCTACACCACTACAATCACCGGATAATTTACTCCCCTCCCGTGACTTTACACTGGCCATTTTACCCCCATTGCATCAGGCATCATAATGCAAATAGATGTGCTCTATCATTACCAATATCACAAACAGATGTGTCGCAGTATATGAATCCTACAATTAATTACCGCCAAAATGGCAATGTTTTACAAGAACGCTCAAATTTCACAAGTGGTCGTCAACAACGATCAAGGCTTCAAAACCCAACGTATCACCAGAAGGAAAGCCTTTTCTTCATCATCAGCGGTATCCGGGCTTTGGTCGAGCAGGAGACGGTAGTTCGTTGAGATCCTTGATACAAAGATGTTGACACCGGCCCACAAGAAGCGCGTCGCCTAACTCCAGGCGCAACTCTGCCTCGGCGTTCCAAAAGCCCTGTCGATTCTTTGTCACGTCCGAAGCCTAGTCCACGGAGACGTCGAGCTAGGGATATTTGAAGTACGCTTAGTTGAGTGTGTGTCGAATTTGTACAAAGGACGTTATTCCAACAGATGAAAATAACAACTGAAACATTTACTCACCTGAAAACAGAAGTGCCGGCATATGGATGTGTAGCTTTCCATTCGTCAAGCGCAAGCTCGGACTCTCTGGAGTCTAAATTTAGGGAGAGGCAAGTCTTAAGGACGAATTTTCAAACGGAGAAGATTCGCAACCCACTGCTCCAACGCAAGAACGCTTCTGTCGCCTCCCACAAAACCACAAATACTTCTCCAAAGTCTTGAACCCAGCGCGGTCTCCCAACTTCGTCCACATCGATGCCACGACCACGTCCCTCACGCGCAAGTTCGGTCTCCTTGGTGCAGGCGAGCAGACTTCCCAGCCACGTGTGCAGACGGTATCGCACCCACGCATCAGAACCAATGTACATGGGATTGGCTTGAGTGGCTTGACGGGGCAGTGACTTTTCGACGACGTTTACAATGTCTGTCAGGTGGGGATGAAGGATGATCTTCAATATCCTGCACGAAAATGGATGTGGTCATGGAGCGACAAACCTCCGATGTATCGTCTATCTGATGGAGTCAGAGCAATGGCAACCTCGAGGTCCTGCGAGACAACCTCGATTCTGCAAGTGTCGACCTGAAAGGGAAAGTAGTTGAAGCCATTGAGCCGGCAACGCGACGCGATTCCAATGAACTCACGTCAATGATAACTTCAGCTCCTGCTCGCTTTTCCACAACTCGACTCGTTGTCCCAACAATGAAACTCGGCGTTTCTGGATGAGCAACTTTGGGAAGGATTTGAATGGTTGTAGAATGGTTGTAGAATGTGGCCCGCGGTGAACAGAGGCAGCTGGAAGTAGCAGGATATACTTCGAGCTCCAAATGGACGGTCTGGGATAACACGGAAGGCGGTCTGACTCACCGAGTTCTTCTCTCTTTGGTTGGGGAGTCTGAGCTCGGTTGTCGCGGGGAAGGTAGTTGTAAGGTTGAACAAACGATCCTCGAGCACCGTTGGCATTCATGTAAGAGTTGGGTGGCGGACATCCCGGTCCGAATGATCCGTCCATCATATCGCTTTCGTCATCTGGTAGAGTATTTGCGAGAGATCCGAACAAGCCTGCAGAAGTTCGGTGCTATAGCTGTGAGCGACTCAAATAGAGAGGGCAGTACTACAATCGAACCTCACCTGGAACCGTTGAGATCAACGCGTAAATGTCCTCGCACGTTTGTTCCGTGTTTCCTTTCCTGGAAACGAACACCACTTTGCTCTGGAGAAGTAGAATTTTCAGGAGTGTTAAGGTGTGCTTTTTATATCGCCGAACCAAATCGACGAGATGAACACCTGAGAGTCGAGAATGAAGAGTGATGTGTGAAGATCTTTGACAAAATGCATCGGGAAACAGCGGACATACCCGTGAGGTCATCATCTTCCATGGCGTATGCCCCTCTCTTGTGAAGCCCAGAATCCAAACTCATAGACGCTCCACGGTAAAGATCCCGAAGAATCGGTCCATACTCGTTCGGTGAGCTCGCGGCGAGAGCTCTGGCTGCAATGCGGAGGCGAGCACTCACAGCGCCGAACCCAGGGGAGCGAAGGAGGACGACGACGCCCTTGATGTTGAAACTGCTTGGTGCTCCGGTGTACTGTCTTTCCGCGGTGGCCTTTGGGTCGGTTTTGCCTTTGATGTGACAAAAGTCGCACATCTCCAGACATTATCACTTACTGCGGCTTCACTGTGGAAGACACAAGAAATGGCGAAGGTTCTTTGCTAGTGGTATCCAAGGTCATACCACTGCTGCACCGGGTTGCTTTGCCCCGACCGACTCCGACTTCTCCCTCCACGCATACGATCGTACTCTGGGGTAGGAAGCTGGCGATCCGTAGAGCCAAAGTCGCCGTCGCTGGGAAAGCAGTCCTTCTCCAAAACGAGTGGCAAATGCAACCCGACAAGCTGGTCGTCTCTGCCCCTCAACCCATCGGGGATTGCAAAGTGCGGCAGTTCGCTCTAGGAAGGAGGAAGTATGTGACGTTCGGCTTCTTGGAACGAAACGGGAGAGAGGTGGTTCCCTCGTCGATTGTGATGTGTGGGTGGCATGTTTGGGTCATCCACAACGGGCAGAGACGGGAAGGCATACACCACGACCGAGCCGATTCTCGTATGTATCCCGACCACTAAAACTGGCGACGGAGGGTCAATCCTTGCGATGGAATGTGTCCAACCCAGCTCGGCAGCACACCATGGAGAGCACTCGAGCTCATGCCTTGCGCCATTTCAGCTTATTCGCCTCCAGCAATAGTGACTTCAGTCTGCAGACCGTTCTTCCAATCCCGTCTCGTTTCCATCAGAAGCTCAGGTCGGTCTCACCTCGCCCGATCGTCCACGCGAAAGTCCACGAAAGGATTTCACCTAGGTCGATGCTATCCCGATTCCTCTCGAGTCACCTGTATCAGAGTTTCTTTTCCGATGCGGATCACCCACAAGGCAGATTTTTTGATTCTGCAAATAGCCTAGTCCGCCACGCACGCCACAGGAACTTCCACAGAAACCAGTGTTGCAATTGGACAAAATCAAGAGCTATTTTCTCGGTACCTTGAGGCTGAGGCATGAGTGACAGGACGTCCCAAAAGGTTACAAATTTTGGATTTGTCGGCTTTCCTCAATCCCCCCTTCTCGGCACTCTCGGCATAGTATTTAGTACGAACTGTATCGATATTAATTTTTATATTTTGGTTCGCAGTGAAGACCATTGATGGTCGCGGACTGCACTATGGAACAAAACCCCATTCCGATACCGTATTGTTTGACACACATGATGCGATCAAAGGCATGTTATTATAGTCGAGTCGCTTCTGACAAATTATGAACAAAATCTCCAAAGATTCACAGAGCAAGAAAAGTATGGCATATTTACAGAATTGGAGTATCACCCGCCGGCCAGCGTCAACCAAGATACGGGCCTCGCGCCTCGCGTCTCAACCAAAATTCTTCGCAAACTTGACAACGGTCCACACAGCCATACCGACGACAGCGACCAGGGCTCCGACGCCCCCGACGACGACAGCCGACCCGACAGTGGCGAGGGCAGGCGACCCAGCGAGACCGACGGGGTGCGTTCCGTTTCCCATAGTCACGGCAGCGATTTTCTTGGTCCGGTCGAGGAACGTGTCGGTGACAGAGAGCGTGCGGGAGAGGACGGGTTCCTTTGTGTTTTGGAGAGTGGATGGGGCAGGGCCGGCGATTTGGGAGAGGACGTGGAGGAGGCCGCGGCGGGACTGGTGGTCGTATGTGGAGGGTGTTGGGTGGCAAGAGCGAACCGGTCAGAGTGGTGAGCCTTGGCAGCGATTTCGAACGTGAAGATGAGGCACCCACCTTGGCAGTGTTCGACTCGAACCGCGAGACACCAAAGCTCTCAATCCGGTTGCGCAGCCAATGTGCGCCGACGCCCGAGCCTGCCGCCGAGGTGAAGACTGCCTCCGTTTCGACGACAGTGGAGAACGTCGGTAATTGTAGATTGTTGGATGGGACTTGTGCGATGGGATTCAATGCCAGTGACCGGAACACTTGTGTTTCCTGATTGGTGTTCAGTGGTAACGGGTTATAATACGAAGGTAGAAAGTTTGACTGAGAAAACGCACCTCAACCTGCATCGTCTTTGTGTGGGTCAAGTTGAAGGTACGAGTACGCATCTCCTTCGCCTTTGGGTCCACACTGGAGAGCTCGATGATGTATGTTTCGAGGGCGTAGGGGAAGACCTTTAGAGGTGATGGGGAACAATGAGTTTTGGACCTGGAACTGCTTTCTTTGCTCTGGGAAGCACCCACCGACTTGGCCCATTTCGGAAGACTGTTGGTCTTCAGGAACAACCGCACGGTATGAAGAACTCCTGGAGACAGAGCGTCGTCGTTGCAGTCGAGGAAGAACATCGTTGATCCAAAACCCAGCACGAGAACCCACCCGTCTTCTCATCCACCCATCGGTCAACGACATCCGACGCAAGAACGTGCGAGGCGAAAGGGTTGGGGTACTTCTCGAACACCGCACGGGTGAGGTTCTCCCAAGAGTACCTGATGTTTCGGTAAAGGGTGGGTCCGATTCCTTTTCTATCAGCTTCCAGACGAAGACTTGATGCGGAAGAGAGAGCTCACTCGAATGTGAATGTATCCGTGTAGGTTCTCCCCATTCCTACTGCTCAGCTTGGTGGATCGCGGGGTGGGTCGGAAAGTAACGTGGCAGGGACGCGGGAGTGGCAGCCGGGAGAGTCGGAGGCCTGAGTTGGTGTGAGCAGGTGGATGATGGTATCGCGAATGGATTGGTCGACGGGTTTGGTGCTGACGATGCAAGGAGTGGAAAATGACTGAAGTGCTGCGCCACAGTCGTGTAAACTTCTTCCTCCGTTTACACGATTTTCCACGTCCCCTTCGTCACAATCGAAATGTAATTTATCTTCTTCGGCTTTTTCATTATTTTGTTGCTCAAAGGTTCTCCTACTGCCTGAAGCTGAGTGCGAAGGTGTTGCTTCATACTGCACCCCACGATCAAACGATAATTCACCGTTGCATTTGTGCCAAAAGTTGGCGACATGCCTCTCACTTCAGATGAGGTGTGTCTGGATTTGCAAGCTACACCAACGAGCTCTTATGCAACAAGCCGACTCATCGCTCTAGGTCAACACGTTGGGGATCCTCGCAAGGATATCCGCCTCCCTCAGTCTGGTTTCTGTTCTTGCAATGTTTGCAGTTTATTTGTCGAATCCGAAAGCCAGAGTCGCTGCCAACCGAATGGGGATGTACCTTGGTCTCACCACCTGTTTCGTTAGCCTCGCAGGAATCATCAGTGTGAGAGTCGTTGAACTAAGACTAAGGTTGTGAAACTCACCCAAGAGATACACTTACAGCTGTGATCTCGTCCCGTCAGCTCAAGCTTTTCATCATACGAATTCTGTCAGTTCCAAGGCGTCCTCATTCAATGTTCGTGTCGAAATTTTCAGGCTGGGCCATCAGAAGTACCTTCGCTAATCACGATTTCTAAACAGTCGGCCTTTGACTCTCTTCTCTCTTCTGCCTGTGTATATTATATGTCTGGAGATCTGGCTTGTCGTTGTTCTCAAACTCGCCAGCACTCCCGCGAAAATGCTTGCATACGAAAATGGTATGGTCGGGATCACAACCGAGTTCTCTCTCGTGGAGGCTCTCGCCTATCTTGGTGCCAGAGACGAAGAACAGCAAACCATTCTACGGGCCAGCAGGGCATGTGTTCGACGCCACATCGGTTTTCTCACAAACTGTCCAGCAGCACTTACATCGACCTTGTCAAAGAACATGGTGCTGGATGGCAAATGATCGAAACCGACTAACTGTCTACTATGTGCTTGCGTGGATCATTTTAATATTCAGCGTCGTCACCTTTGCGCTGGTTCAACTCGCACTGCAGAAAAAAGGCGGACGGGTTCGTTCACTGTCGCCTCCGGTGTGACGTCTCCAAAAGTTCGCTAATGGCAATCATTACCAGATGTTTAGTCTCTCAAACGCCTCAGAGCGAGGTGTTTCCCCTGCGATCGCCAGGACACTTGCTCAGCTCAATTTGAGCACTTCGAAAGCCATGAGAGGTCACGTTCCGAAGCTCAGTCTTTACACCGCCGCATATATTATTCCAGTATTTGTTTCCTCCATCAATCGTGTGCAAAAGTGAGACTTGTTCAGATGAGCACATCACGTGAACATTCAACCTTAACTATTACTTTTCCCAAACAAACAGCATGGCAAGCCCCGGTAACACCATCTTTGGCTTTTACGTCCTCACCGTCTTCTTCGGCCAGATCATTCGCGTCACAATTGCCAGCGTCTTTTTTACATCCCAGTTCAACAAGGTCATGGGGCGCGAAGGATCGAGCACTGGTGGGTCAGCTTCGGGATCGCGCAGCAGAGCGTCAGTTCCAAACAACACCAAAGCTGCTCAGAGTTCGCGCTCGAATGCGTCTCCGTCAATGATGGTGAAGCAGGAGTCGAAGGTTTCTGTGTGGAGGAAGGAAAGTGCGAAAGTGCGGTGTGAGGGGGCTCGGGCAGGGACTGGTCACGTGACCTGTGGGCATGGCCACCGACGAACAGGCCACACTCCGAATACATTTGTGGCCTAGCGTAAAACCAGATTTAACCGATTTATAAACGCTGTTGTTCTTCATCAACAAGCTAGTCTTCGTACACTCGTCTCTCGCTCTGCTCTGCTCTTGCTCCGCTCGTCTCNNNNGCTTCCCAGGTCATTTGGTTTGACCTCTCGGCTCTCTTGCTCTGCTCTGCCCTTGCTCCGCCTATATCTCGCTCGCCCTCCACGCGCCCTTGCACCCGCTCAACCACCCTCGCCCGGCTCCCTCCACATTTGGCGCTCCCGGCTAGGTCTGACAGCGACACAGACCACTTCCACCACGGCACCCCATCAGAATCATCCTCTGGATCCTTCTATCGCTCTCGGCTTCTCTCCGGCATCGAACCCACATCCATATTGTCTTCCCGTCTCCGGTCGGACTAACCTAACCCTAACCCTAACCCGCCACGTACGCCCTCACCTACCGGTCGTCAACGTTCCCCATCAACACCCACCGCAACTCGCTCGATCTCCCTCTCATCCCCGGATTTATCCCGGTACCTTCTAGCCCACCCGATTCACCGTCTTCGCAACATGCCTGGCCCTGACCCTGCTCCCTCGGACCTCCGCCACCTCAAGATCCTCAACCACCCACTCGACGAATTCAACCCACGCGACCCCCGTACCAGTCTCCGGAAATATCACGCCTTCATCTCGGCTGTCGACGACTATGTCTCGCTTTACGGGTTGGCCGGAAAGCATCCTCAGGCGATCGCCTTGGTGTTCCCGAACGTCCCAGACTCTGTTCGCGACAGCATTCGCCTCGCCCACCCCGACGCTACGACGCTCACCATTGAGGCCTGGAAGAAATCACTCGAGATCGCCTACTTCCCTCCCGATCCCCATGTCTGGCATCGCACCTTGGCCAAGCTCGAGTGGGACCCCAACACCTCCCGCCTCTCAACCCATGTCGCGGAATTCATTCGCATCGCCCGCCGCGCCGACATTGTAGACTCCTCGAAACCCGATCCACGGGAACAGCTCGCCTCCCGGAATCTCTGGTACCACTTCCTCTACTCGCTCCCCCAACACGTCCGTTTTTATGTGACTCTTCTCGGGATCGCCAACCTTGCTGACCTCAACAGCGATAAGATTGCTCTCTTCGAAAGCAACCTCAACAATATCTCCTCCACCCCCGCTGCCCCAGTCGCCAGTATTGCTCACTTCAACTTCCAACTACCACCCCAAGATCCTGCACCAAGCGCCTTTACCAAGCTCGAATCCTCCATCGACCAGCTTGTACAGCATATTGCGGCCCTCTCCGTTGCACCACGGCCCCCGCAACCAACGGTCCAGCATATCCCTCTCGCACCACCAGAACAGGCGCCTCCCATCCACGCCGACACCCCACCCCCGTTCACAACTGGCTGCGGATGGTGCGGCAGCAACCGTCACACCACTTTGACCCATCAAGACAGCCGTTACCTCCCTGGTGGCCCGCGGCATCGACAGCATTACTCGGCCTTCCTCACTCTGGATCCCCGTGCCCCGCCCCCCAACACCAACCCCGGATACCGCCCCCCCACCGCCAACAACTCGCAATTTGCCTGCTGGACGTGTGGGAGCCCCGCGCACCGCAGTGGTGACTGTCCCTCCCGTCCCCAACGTGCACCACCCGCTCGTCACCAACCCGCGGCAACTTTCCCCAACAACATCCCCACTGAACCCAACACCAACAAGGTCATCAAACTCCTCCGACTCTGGCGTGGCCCCTTCCGTATCACGGCCCAGCTTTCACCTGTCAACTACGAAGGCTTGATGCTCGTACGCGGCCAGCAAAAGAAGGTCATAACGCACGTCCAGCGGCTCAAGCCCTACTACAACATCGACGACTCCCCTTGGGCGTCCCGCGACATTCGCTTCTCCCCACCCTCTGTGGACCTCGACGACAGGGACTTGCCCCTTGAGAACGCGGAAACGGACATGGAGCACCTTTCTCTGGCACCGGACCCGCACCCACCCCCTTCAGTCTCATCATCCTCCTCAACTCCGTCCCCACGCCCCGCCTCTCCAGCTCCAACACACCACTCCAACGTCTCTCGTTCTGAGCAATCGTACAATGCCCCGGAGCTCGCTTTGGATGCATCACTACCCCCGCCTGCCTCTGTTGACCCACCTATCGCCGACACCATCTTCACCGTCGCTTGCAACGTGGACTCTATCTTGGCAAGGAAGTTTCGCTATGGCAAACCCTTCTTCAAGGTACAACATTTCGGGCGTACTCGCTTATCCTGGCTTCCCCTCCGCGCGATGCAATCATGCGACCACTGTCGCTCCCTCCTCGCCGATTTTCGTGCACATGAACTCCGTCCCCCTGCAAAGGTCTTTGTCGACCTCCTGCCTACCACCAAACGCAGCGCACAACCCCCTACCTGAAACTCAACTTTCCCACGACCCTCCCTCACCTTCACCTCCATCCTTGCGACACCCCCCTCTCTTACGGACCCTCAAACACTTGTGCGCTCCCCTGGCGAGCTTGGGCAAGTATTTGGACTCTCCAGGACCTTTGGATGGATTTTGGTATTTCTGTGTTCTTTGGATTGCCTTGTTGGACTATACAAACCACCTGGACTCTTGGGCGAATTGGAAAACATCTTTTCGTTTACCCCCTTCCCTTTTTTTTTGTTCGTTGTTTTTCACGTGGGGTAATCGACGAACAGGCCACACTCCGAATCCATTTGTGGCGTAGCGTAAAACTAGATTTAACCGATTTATAAACGCTGTAGTTTTTCATCAACAAGCTAGTCTTCGTACACTCGTCTCTCGCTCTGCTCTGCTCCTGCTCCGCTCGCCTCGCTTGCTTCCCAGGTCATTTGGTTTGACTTCTCGGCTCTCTTGCTCTGCTCTGCCTTGCTCCGCCTATATCTCGCTCGCCCTCCACGCCCGCTCAACCACCCTCGCCCGGCTCCCTCCACAGCGGCGGTGGTGGAAAAGTCTGCACCCGGGCCGTAATATAATTTATCTTCTTCAGCTTCTGAGATATGTAATTCTGATATTTTATTCCTCCCTGAAGCGAAGTGCGAAGGCGATTCCAGGCACACTGCCCTCCTCAGCGATCTCAGCGAAGGTACCATCAATCATCCGATTTCTGTCTAAGCTGGAGAGATGCCTCTTACGGTCGATGAGGTTTGTGCGGATTCGAAAGCGATGACGGGGGATATGCGATCCAACAATCCAAATTGCTCGCCCCCCGACGATATGATCGACAGGTCAACACTTTGGTTATCCTTGCGAGGACCGCCGCTTCCTTCAGTTTGGTGGCTGTCATATCAATGTTCGCAGTCTACGTATGGAATCCAAAAGCGAGAGTCGCTGCCAACAGAATGGGGATGTATCTCGGTCTCGCAACATGCTTCGCAGATCTCGGAGGCATCATCAGCGTGTGAGTCGCTCCCTGCGCCGCACCCAAGAGAATATCTTAACATTTTTCTTCGGTCGCTAGGTCAAGCTTTGGGACACCTGCATTTTGTCAGTTCCAAGGCGTTAGCATTCAATGTAAGGCGACCGGTTCTTCACACCGAAATTAGGAGACCGTATACTAACAAACCCCAAACAGTCGGTCTTCGACTCTCCTCTCTCTTTTGTCTCTGTATCTGTCTGGAGATCTGGCTCGTCGTTGTTCTGAAACTCGTCAGCACTCCGGCAAAAATGCTTCCTTACGAAAACATCATGGTTGGGATCACGACTGTCTTCTCTCTCGTGGAGGCACTCGCTTACCTCGGTGCAAAAGATGAGAACAATAATCCGTTTTACGGGATAGCAGGGTATATGTTCTCCTTTCATTTCTTGGATCTGTCGAGTGCTTACCTTGACCTTGCCACAGAACATGGTGCTGGCTAGGGAATGATCGGAACCGTTTGGTCGTCTACTATGTGCTTGCGTGGATCATTCTGATACTCAGCTGGATTACCTTTGCACTAGCACAAGTTGCACTCCAGAAAAAGGCCGATCGGTTTGTTTGATGTCCTTAAATCTCAAGCCGGGACCAGTGCGTAACGGTTCAAGTCTGTCTTTAGTCTTTCGAACGCCTCAGAACGAGGGGTTTCTCCAGCTATCGCCAGAACGCTTGCTCAGCTCAATTTGGGCACTGCGGAAGCCATGAGAGGACATGTTCGGAAGCTCTGCCTTTATCTTGTCGCTTATATCGTACCAGTGGTCATTTCATCCATCAACCGTGTGCAAAAGTGAGACCCCTTTCAGCTGCGACCTGCGCTCACCGAAAGTATATTAACTTCAAATATTGTTGTTTCACAGTATGGCAAGCCCAGGAAACACCATCTTCGGTCTTTATGTTCTCACTTCCTTCTTTGGCCAGCTCCACGGTATCGCCATTGCCTGCGTGTTCTTCACCTCGGAGTACCACAAAGCGATGGGCAAAGGGTCAAGCAACGGCGGAACGGCTTCCGGATCTCGCCATAGCAGGGGATCAGTCCCAAACAACACCAAAGCCGGCCAAAGTATGCGCCAGATTCCCTCCAGGTCTCCTTCGGTGATACCGAAGCAAGACTCCAAGCCGTCTGTCCCGGGGAGGAAGGAGAGTGCAGCAGTGGTGGAGAAGTCGGCGCCCGGGCAGTAGATGGTTGAACAAAAAGTAGTGAGAATGAATAGCTTGAATGACGTGTTTGTTATGTTATCGTACCGTTTCGTCTTTGTCAATAAGTAATGCTGCACGGTCGCCGATGACTCACCCTCCCAGCTTCGAATCTTCCGACGAAAAACCTCGAATTTCAAACCAAAAATGCTCTTCGCACACGACAATCAACTCGATGACGGCCACTCTGGTGAGTATTCCACGTTCTCTCCCGCCGTCACCGGCAAGCTCCCACCCAACCCACTTTCCCCGCAAGTACTCGTCTGCACCGACTTCACCGACCACTCAAACGATGCCGTCAAGATGCTTCTGTCGACGATGGTGAAAGAGGACGACAGGATCGTGTTGTACCAAGCGCTTTCGGAGCCGGGGTTGTTGGACCCGAGTCTGGACCCGGAGGCCCTGCGTGCGTGGATGATGATCTCTTTTGTGTGCGTGGAGTCGTAAATGGTCGTTTCTGCTAGTCGTGGCGGCTTCGATCGACGAGGAAGGGGACGAGAAGGCTCGCATAATGAAGGCGACGACGCTGACGATGAATGAGTACATGAAGGAGATGCGCCCGTTCCTCGGTGAGAAAAACGCCGAGGTACGTTTCACTTGCGACTTGCGCGAAAGCTCTGTGCTGAACCAATTTTCTGACTGGTCGTTGACGGAATGGCGCGAAGGTCCAAATCGAGGCTGTTCTGGAGTTTGCGTCGGACCCAGGACCAGCTACTGTCGCCATGGCGCAGAAAATCAAAGCACGCTTCGTTGTGATGGGAACACGGGCGCTTCCGCTCATGCAAAGGTTTGTACTGTTGTCGACTACACTCGATAATCGACCCTGCGAACTGAATTGTGTCGTCGTCCCGAGCAGCATGCTTCTTGGGTCAGTCTCTCACTACGTCTTGGAAAACCTGGACTCCAGTATTCCGGTTGTCATTGTTCGAGGTGGTTTGGCGAAATCAGCTTGAACTGATGAAATGTAAAATGAACAAACAGTTTAATATCCACCTTCGAATGACTTCTGTAAAGTTCATTGCAAATCCAAGTTAGAGAAGTCCAGTTTCCAGTTCCGCTTGACGCTCTGAGGTGCATATTCAAGCAGCGAGTCACATTTTGTTAATCACCCCTCCCCGACTTTTGTCGAAGCATGTGCTATTTTAAAAATCGTATTTTGGCATCAGACTTCAAATTGTTTACAAATTATATCTACACATAATGAGACATACTCAAAGTTACTACAACGTTCACTTCTTCAAATTGGACCTTTTGGCTGGCTGGCTGGACTGCGATGGGGCTTTCGATGACCCCACAGTTCTACTTTTCACGACAACGCCACTCGAACTTGTAGGAGTCGCCGGAGCTCCACCGGCCGATTTTGTTGACTGGCTCCTCGCCACATTTGGCGCTGCCTGTGCTGTCACTTTTACACCAGGGTGCGGGATCATTCCAACGAAGTTCAACCAGTCGACGGTCAGACACGGGTAGACGCTCTTCTCCTTGGTTCCACGGAGAACGATATCGGCCTGACCGGGATTCGATACCTCCATCCCATTCCCAACTTTGATGAGAGTCCGGGCATAGTGAAGCCAGGAAGACTGTGCTTCATTCTCGAATGCCGCCGTGAGAAAAAAGAGCTTTCCGTTGAAAGGTCTGAAATAGAAGTTCCTTTCCGTGTCAGTGCCATACCCACAGACTCAGAACGCTCGTAACCGCATTCCTCACCTCTCGAGTGATCGAAATACTTGGTGAGTGCTCTCTTCAAGCCATCGTTTCCTGAACGCCACGAACGAACGGTGGTGTAATGAATGTAGAAACCTTTGCACCTGAGAAGCCACTCACTCTTCACCCGACTTGAGAATCCAATTGTAGTCTTGAACAATCCATTTACCCGACAGGAGTCCAGCAAAAGTCTTGAGTGTTTTACTCGACGGTGGAGCGACGATGTGTGTCACGGTTGGATCGAAGTCCTCGGCTCCTTGATTTACGACCCCTCCGAGTTCGCGCACGATATCCCCAAGGCGAACTTTGAGCTGTGGGGACCAGTTATTTGGATCACTGAACCCAGTAAACGCGAATACTGGTGTGGAGACGGTGGCAGAGGGAGCACCTGAGAGAACAAGATCATCGACGTTGAGTAATTCGATCCGCCGATGTGACACAAACTATACAAACCGAATACGGGAATTGCACTAGGATTGGCGGAGTCATCTGTAGTAATGAGCTGTTCGTAAATATGCGATCTCTAGATATGTCCCATAGTTCGGGTTGAATCAACTCACCTGAAGCATCAGCGCCAGCCGACCTGGTGCGTCCCACACTTTGATTCCGCTTCATTATAGCTTCTTCTTTGGGATCTAGCATTGTCACAGACTTCTTTTTCGGTGGGTATACTTGTGTTCCATCAACATCTGCTGCAGCATTTTCCGCGACAGGGTTTGCTTGCAAAAGTTCCTTCACAGACTGATTACCATCCTCGGGTGGGGTAGCGTCAAGAACAATAGGTTTTAAGGTCACTGATATGGTCGGCACATCTTCTAGTTCCTGATCGTTGGCTTCCTGACTTTCGGATTGATCAGAAGTGAGGTTGTCCTGGCTATTGATATTCGTCGCTCCTCCACTTTCCGCTCGCATTGAGTTCTCATCGATGCTTTTGTTCCTCAACACATTGAGGACTTCCCCGGGTACCCGTAAGTTTTCCTGGGAGCTTCCAGTCTCAGAACGCGGTTTCTCGCTGTCGAAACTTGCGGCCTGAACTTGTATCGATGTGAAGGGTGCTTGACTCGCCTTCTGCGCATCAGCATTGTCGCCTTCCTTTGCGATCGCCTCGATGGAGTTCAAAGCTGAATTCAATCGCTCATTGGAGGCTGTGTCATTCCTGTCCAAAGAAGCCCCTGATTTTGACTTGGAAGAAGCGAGAGGAGCGACTACGGCAATTGGCTGTCCGTTATTTGCGACAGGATGATCCTCACTCGTCCCAGTCGCGTTGGAACCGGATACTCGGGATACCTCCGCCAGCCTGCCTCTCACGCCACTCAAACTGTCGAGAGATTCCTTGGATTTGCTACTTGAGCCCAATTTTTTCAAACTAGCACCACGAAGAAGCTTGAGTGGGTTGAATGAAGTCTTCTTAGTATCTTTAGGATCCAAAGATGTGGTAGATCCAGCAAGCTCAGTTTTGGAGCCAGACTTGCCGAGCGCTGATGCTGGTGATGAAATAGAAACTTCCACCGTGTCACCGAGCGCCGTCGACGAAACTTTGTTGTGAACCGGGGGGGCAAGTCTCCCACTTGATTCGGCTCGGCGTAACTCGGGAAGGCCACGAGCGTTTGCCGCGGAAAGTGCCTGCTGTAAGTTTGCGACTTCCCCGTTTCTCGCTGCAAGTTGCACTTCAAGATCCAACACTCTCGTCTTGAAGGTTTCGGACGTGTTCTTCTGTGCTGCTTCTGAAGCACGAAAGGCGTCTAATTGGTTCTGGAGCTTCGAGACAGTGACGCGAGACTCCGTCAATTGAGACTCAAGGGTTGTAATATTCCCTTGTAGATCCGCAAGTTGATTCTCCACGGCTTGCAGCGAGTCCTTCTCCTTCATTAAGGTTTCCTTCTGCGAGGGTTCGGTAGCTAATTGCTTCCTCGTCTCCGCGAGTTGTTGCTCCCGATCACGAAGCATTGCAGACAGATCGTTTACTTGTTGGCGTTGGGTGGTAAGCTCTGCCGTGAGTCGGTTTGTGTCTGATTGTGCAGATTTGAGCGCCGCCGAGAGCTGAAAACGTGTACAGATTTTATCATCAGCACGACACAAGAACGCTATGCGCAGGCAGGCGAATAATCACAGTAGCGTTTTCGTTATCCGAATCTCCTCCGTGCCTTCCATTATCGACGTCAGCAGCCCCATCGAGTGCCTGGCGGGCTTCCAAGAGATCCTCTTCCACTCTACGATACGACATTTCCAGTTCGGTCAAACGTAACTTGGTGTCTTCTACCGCTTGCACAAGGGTGATATTCTGCAGCGAGAAATTATGTGAAAATGTGAATTTCGATGATTGCACCATTCAATCTTTGGTTTTACTCACCTCGGCCGCGAGCTCTTCTACTCGCACCTCTGATTGAGCCAATTGGCACTGTACTCTCGATAGCTCTTCATACAGCTTCTCTCCACCACGACTCGGCGCTTCTCCAGTCTGACTTTCCTGAACTGAAGCGTCGTCGTCTTCCTTCCGTTCTAGCTGTTCACGAACCTCGGTAACGCTGTTCTCCGCGTCCCGTGCCCTGATCTCAGCCTGCTCAACGCGTTTCTGTAACTCCTGTACCTGCTGCTCCAATTTCTCCCTTTGACGCACGGCATCGTCGGCTTGCCTCTGAGCGACCTCGAGGGCACCAATGAGCCGTTTCCTCTCGTGCTCCACGCGGTCCAGTTCAGACGCAAGTTTAGCGAGCTGGGATTCAGAAACCGCAACTGCTGGCGAGGAGGCGTTGTTTCCGGTCGAAATTGCGGAAGCAGGTGATGGGAACATGGATTGGTTGGGGCTGACAGGTGCGGCAGTGCTGAGATGGAGGGTAGTTGAGCGTGCGACGCCTCCTTCAATTTCCTTCCGAAGGTCAAGCATCTCCCTTACTGCGCCCCGCGCCGCAACTTCAGCGACGGCAAGTCTCTCACGGAGATCCACAACCTCCGCAGATGTGAGACCCGAGGAGCGCAGTTCAGAGATCACGACTTCTTGGTCTCGGACTTTAGATTCCAATGTGCGCACGAGGTGCTCCAGCTCGCGGGCTGATTGCAAGGGCGCAGATGGTGTCGCTGGGGAATCAAAGGAAGGGCCACCAGCAGGTACGACTGTTGAACCCTTGCGCGATCTGCTTCTCGTGACCTGCTCCGCCCTATCGCTTTCAACGGCAAGCACGCGAGCACGGAGGCTGTTTCGCTCGGCCTCGAGTGTTTCGACCTGCCTCGTAAGCTCCGATGCCCGAAGTGAGGAGGCTGTTTTCTCTGCTACCATGGCAGCAAGTCTGGCATTATCGGCCTCTAGCTGCGCCACGCGGTCTCCGTGCGCTGAAGGTGATGCAGATGTCGACGGGGATGATCGGAATCGGGCGAGTTCGGCCTGTGCGGTATCACGCTCTTTCTTGACTTGAGCGAGAGCGTCTGTTGTAGATTGTGCCTCGGTGCGAAGTTGCGAGACTAGCGTTGTTCTCTCGGCGAGGTCGGCTGAGAGAGTGTCTATGCGAGCTTTTGCTTTGGACTGTCAAAGATCATGCACAGTTACAGGAAACTCCATTCAATAAGAAGAGAGTTACAGTCGAACACAAACCTTCATTCGTTCAAGTGTCTCCTCGAGCTCTCGGTTCTTTGCCATCACTTCGTGAAGACGGGTTACTTCTCCGACTCGCGAGCTTGGTGCCGTTTCAGATGAAATTGGCTGATTCGACGAAGAAGATGCGACAAGGAGAAAAGCAGTAGTTTAGTTAGTAGTCTGATAAGTCAGCGCTCAATCAGACGGCTTCCCGACTCCGTAATCCTTGGCACTATTCGATTCTCCGACCCGCCGAACGTTCACATTCCCATAAGCTCAATCTTTACCGGTACTGTTTCAACGCTCACCTTTACATTAAACTCATCCCAATTGATAGCCGACTCCATCCTGGTCGGCTGCCTGCTCCTCCCCGCATTCCAAGTGTTCTGGCGAGACAAGCCGGGCTTGCCATTGCCATCCTTCGCTGGTGACGACGCGGATCCACCAAGACCCGACGGAGAGACGGAGCGAGAGCGATCGGTCTCTGAAGCCATTCGGCTGTGAGATTGTCGGATATCGGCAGTTGAGTGACTGGTGGGTGAATCCCCAGCAGCTTTGAGCTGTGAGGGCGTGGGCGGGGATATCAGCGTGCTGGGAGTTTCGGTTTGAGCCTCCATGCTATCGGTTGGGGGAATTGTGGGTATCGAGTCCCTCGAAAGCGACGGTCAACTGTTCACAGCTCAGACTACACGAACTTCGATGGTTGCGTTGAGTGGATCAAGCGGGTGGGTTTGCGAGAGCCTCAGTGCGATGATTGCTTCGATTGGATTCTTGTTGTTGAAGGTTGGTCCCTTCGCAGATCAGGAACTGCTGCTGGTTCTTTTTCTCCGAAAAATCGAAAGTAGTAATTGACTTTACCACTTCCAGAGACCGCTAAATAACTGCTCTTTGTATAAATAAACTTACGATGTCTACAAGTGTAATGCTAATCACAGATACTACCCGTTCAAAGAGGCGTGGCAACGAAATCATTCATGTCCACGGAGCGTGTCTCGAGGTACAGGTTAAAGGCGCGGTACGGGTACATTGTGGTGATTTTCCCATCCGTTCGGTTCGTTGGATTGTACTGTTCAAATAGCCAGATTGGTCAGCAATTCACATCTCCCGCCAAAACCGAACACAGTCCCCGTTCATGAACTCACCCAACTCCGCCCCGTCCCACCACACCACACCGTCTTCTTCAAATCCCGCCACAACCTCTCCGTGTAGATCTTCTGCGCGGCCTCTTTGGGATCGAGGGCCTTGAACCCTTGCGAGACGCAGGTCTCGATGACGCCCATGGCGAGGTCGACCTGACATTCGATCATGTACACGGCGGAGATGTGCCCGATACCGGCGTTGGGGCCGAGGAGCATGAAGAAGCTGAGGGGGATGCGGTGGTGAGGTTCGGATCTGTGTTGGACCATCTGCACGCAATGACACAACTCACTTTGGGAACCCGCTCGTCATGACGGTCCTGTAATGCATCGCCAGATCCTTCTCTCCCGTGAGTTGGGCCCACTTATCGCGGCGCTCGATGCCGCCGCGACCGTAGATGCTAACAGGGGAGGCGGTGGGGAGAACGTCGAAGCCTGGCAGGAGAGACAAGGGGATGAGGAAACAAGCATCACAACGGAGGGAGTGTGAGTCTCACCTGTTGCGGCGATAATCACATCGTGATCCCGATGCTTCCTCTGCGCACCCGCTTTCCCATTCGCCACACCATTCTCCTTCCCGCTCTCCCTCGCCTCCGTCCACAACCCTGTCGCGTCCACCCCCACGATCCTCTCCGCATGGACGAGCTCCACATTGGGTCTCTGCAGATCCTTCAAGTAAGTCACCTGTGGCAGAATCCTCTTGGTCCCTACATCGTAACTTGGCGTGAGGGCCTTCCTCAGCTCCGGGTCCTTGATTTCCGCCTTGTAGTACATCGAGATCGCATATTTGACCAAGTACTGCAGCCAAGTCCCCGTGAGGAGCATAGAGAAGGACAGGTCGGAGCGGAGGAAGATGAAGAGGCGGTAAAAGAGAGTGAGGAAGGGCACGTAGCGGAAGAGGTAGCGGACCCAGGAGGGGTAGGCAAACATGGCTTTGGGGGGGCACCAGCCGGGGGATCGCTGCAGAGTCGTGGATGGTGTATGTTATGGAAAGTTTCTGATGTTGTGCGCGGATTGAACCCACCTGGTATACTGTCAGTCTTCCCACAATCGGCGCAATAGACTCAACAACCTGCACTCCACTGGCACCGGTCCCGATGACCGCCACATCCTTCCCCTTCAAATCTACCCCTTGTTTCGGCCAGGCTGCCGAGTGGGCCTTGACGCCCTTGAAAGTCTCCCACCCTGGGTAGGCTGGCATTTTGGGATAGTGAAGCCCGCCGCCGCCAAAAACAAGGAAGTTGTGGCGGGTTGTGTAGGAAGTGGGAGCGGATGAAGGGGAGGAGAGGTCGTGGATGAGGAATGACTTATTTTTCGTGGGTGGGGCAAGGAATCATGAAAACTAACATAATCTGGCAGACCAAAGTGAAAACTTACGAGCTTCCACATTCCCTCTTCTTCCAGCCATTTGGCCTCCCTGAGCTCGTGACCAAACTTGACGTGATCCATGATCCCGTACTTTTTCGCCACGTTGTTACAGTACCGCCATATCTCCTCGCCGGGGGAGAAGGACATGGACCAGTCTAGTGGCAGAGCAGTGTGAGGTGTTCGGTGACATTTGGTGAAAATGAGTCGGTAGTGTCGTTACGTACCGGGGTTCCGCTCAAACGAGAATGAATAGAGATGGGACATGACATCGCAAGCACATCCTAGTCGAAGTGTCATCAGTTA
The DNA here is from genome assembly GCA_001574975.1 of Gonapodya prolifera JEL478. Taxonomy (NCBI): domain Eukaryota; kingdom Fungi; phylum Monoblepharomycota; class Monoblepharidomycetes; order Monoblepharidales; family Gonapodyaceae; genus Gonapodya; species Gonapodya prolifera. Next base: position 28,736 of record KQ965822.1, read on the forward strand.
ATCCAAGAATCTTCTCTTCCAATCACCATCAGACATTGCAACCCACCAGGATACCGATTTACGAACCATGTCCCGCCCACCCCCTTCTCCTTCTCGTAGATTGTGTAGTTTGTCGTTTTGAGCCTCGTCTGCGCCCGGTACCCCACGATGATGCCGGACATGCTGTATCGGTGCGTGATTCAGCCGCAGGGCAGGAGTCAGGAGGTTTGGGGGGACAAGCAAAGCAGGCGAGCAATGAAGAAGACGCACCCGGCCCCGATGACTGCGATGCTCGGCTCGAGTTTTTTCGCTGGTGCCATCTTAGTCTGTGTAGAGTTCCAATCACGATGGCACAAAGTCCAGACGAGGCAGGTTTTACTCGCGGCCGGGTGAATTGGGGAGACCGACCCGGCAGAACCGGCCAGGATGAATAAAACCGGTTGAACCTGCCAAAACGTCACGTGCGTTTGGAGCGGGAGAATTGCGCGGTTTTGTTTTTTGACGGCGTAGAGAAAGCTGGCATTTCTAAGATCGACTCAATCGAGACAAGGAGAAGAACGAGAAAGGAGAAAGTTACACGAAATGAAGTGGTGACGGCTGAAGCGAATGAGCCTTTTGCCAGCACCCTCTAAAATATAAGAGCAAATGCTTCATCCACTCTCGGGTGGGCGAGGTATTGACACGGACTCGGTCTCGGTAACATCGCAAACGAAATGCCCACCTGCGATGGAAGAAGTTTCGTGCAATCCGGTAAAGTGCTTGATATGAGTAACAAATTGCGACAAATAAATGCAAAGTTCCAAGGCCTCCCCCACATCATCGAGCTTTCCCGTCCCCGCGGTCTCCAAAACAATTCACGTTCCGGCACTCTGATACGCCTCCACTGTCGTGCCGTTGGATCGGATCGCCCAAGGGCGGCGACACGCCTCACGTCTGGTGAATTTTCGGGAGAGAAGACATGAGGCATTTAACCTTAGACTTCGAACGGCCGTCCCGTAAAAGTTCGAGAAGTGCAACGTATTGTCTCCACAGCGAATCAAATTGGCGTGGACCGAGAAGATCTACAGCTGTGGGAAGCGGATTCGCGAGCACATTCGAGTCGGATACCGAGATTCCCAAAAAAGCACAAAGTGGTGCAACGTCATCGCCCTAAACAAGTTGTTCATCCCACCCAACGAGGTAGACGAGGATCAAGAATCAGCTGATTGGTACGTGAAATGGAGTATGTGACTATGTGTGAATATCAGACAGTGACTACCCTCTGTTAGGTCTAATTGATAATGCCGAAGGGACTCTCCGTCTGCTGAGTCCCGTCGACGACTGGCTTGAGAGGCGAGACGGGAAGTTGTCGGTTGATGTCGGTTGACAACATGAGGAAATCGATGGAAAATATCGCGGTGAAACGATGGAGAGGTTTAGAACCTGTCAGGGCCAAAAGGGGGTCAAGCAAATCCTCGCACCATCAGCACTCTCTAGTGGACGATGAGAAATTTTTTTACTGAAAACGACCGAGACGGATAGCTTGCATCCAACGCAAAGATTTGCGAGCAGATGCCTCCCAAAAAAAGCACGAACGATGTTGCAGCATCAACTGTCCACGAAAGGGATTGCAGGTAACCTGCGGGGAGTGCATAGTGCTAGAAGCTGGTAAAATGAGCAAGTTTTACTCGCACATGGAAAAGTGTTCAGAATCGCAAATGTCACTGCGATGACATTTGGTTTTGTGCTGGCACAAAGACTCTAATTAAGAACACCTGAAGCACCTCCTTTCGTTTTCTCCTCCTGCGCTCTCAGTCTCACAAAAGCTTTGATACCCGCGCTTTTTTGCCGTATGATGCGAGGGAACGAGCTCGTCAGAAGATGGAAGTCGATGTCAGTTTGTTTTCTCGAGGCTGACGCAAGCGAGACCTTCTCCACGTTCTCACTGAGCGGCTTTCTCGGGACGTAAAAGTGCATTGTGATTATGCTTTCTGCTCCTCATATATGTCCATCATTCAAAATCGGGCAGGTTCTCGCAGGAGAAGTTGTACCTCACTTGTTTCTATTTTGCGCAACTGTGACTCGCGAAGTCCCAGCATGTGGTCGCAAATCACTTTGTCGACCGTTTACTATTTGAGCTTCGCGCGCGGAGCACCCTACCGAACCGTGGGCTGAACAGCAAACACGTCACACTTTGTGGTTTTGGAGACATGGCGGTGGCGAACAGCTTCCTTTGAACACCATTCGCGTTCTCATAAATAATCCGCCAGTGTGCTTGGTTTCTGTTATTCATTCCTCACGATCGACCATTGAACGGTGAAGACGATATGAACACGTCATCTTCTTTTTGGGGACCACACGGAAAACTTTTATATCTGCACTTTTTTGTCCTTGACGAGGGAACGAACTCGTCCGAAGGTGCAAGTGGTGCAAGTCGGTGCGTTGTCATCCTCTTTTCTCGAGGCTGACGCAAGTGATCTTTCCTCCATATTCTCGCTAAGCGGAATTCTCGGGATGTACAAGTGCATCGTGATCGTGTCTTCTGCTCCACATATTTGTCCCTCATTCATTATCAGGAGGTTCCCGCAGGAGAAGTTGTGGTTCTCCCCTGTCTGTTTCTGGAGAACTTGACTCGAGAAGATCACCCACGTGATTGCAAGTCACTTTCCCAAGCGTTTGCGGCTATGGTCCTCCTGCGGAGCGCTCTACTTGGACCATAGGGAACTCTGAACACGTAATACTTCGTCGTTTTGGAGAGATGGTGGTGGCAACCAGCTTCGTTTGAGCACCATTCACGCTCTCAGAGACATTCTTCATCGATTTGAATTTTGTCTTTCTCATTACGAAATACGATGGTCCATTGAACGGTGAAGCCGACTTGAACACGTCATCGTTTTTCTGGGACACCGCGCTCGCGAGCTCTCAACTGCTTGGTCGCTCGCCACGCTCTCAACTCTTTTGTGTGAAGTGCTTCATCATTGTTTTTACTGCCCAGTGCCCCCTCCGTGGGGCACCACACACTTCCCACATGAACTTCGTCAGGTCTGGAGTCACTTTGCTTTTTCTTTTTTCCTTGACTCTATTCTTACAATGGCACCTTTATTAAATAAAGCGGAGACGGTAGGATCTTCCTTCACGTAACCGTTGCTGACTTGAAGGTGAAGGCAAATTTTTTCGAAGTTCGAGGTTGAACAGGTGTTCATACACTTGCCAGCCACAATTTCAGTAATCTCATGCTCGGCCCATTTCCCTTTCTTGACATAGAACTACTTGATGTGGACGCGTGACGGCAGGCACCAGAGGTCTTTTCCTTTTGGTTAAAGTGCCATGAAACACTTCCGTAAACTTGTGCGAAAAGTTTCCAGTTTTCGAGAAACGCTAAGTTTCCCTCAGTCTTCTCTTACCGTGAACCTCAGCGCCAAAATATGTGTGGTAGAATTAACGTGAACTTATGATGTTTTTGGAGACCGTGACATGAGTGCCACCACATTCTCACAGGCAGTGCTCACCAGATATCGGCTTGAAACTTGCCCTCATACACACACCGAATCCCGTGGATAATTGAAGTTACACGAGATGAGTGATGGGTTTTCAAAGGTATTGTTGAAGTTCCAAGAGATGAATGATAAATGTGTTTTGGAGATAATGGGATGCAACTCGCCCTCTGTCGCTGCCAATTTCTCAAATTTTCCACTTGGTGAACTCGTAAACTTTACTGCTCCATTCAGACTTTAGACGAAAGTGGGGAGTGCACGTGCACCACATTGTCTTCGCCGATCATAACGAAATCAATTCATCGATGCTCGTCGATTCAAAAGCGCCAAAGCGAGTCCACAACATCGTGCACGATGGCGCAATCTGGTGCGGTGCAGAGTGTGGATCACCTGACCTGAATTAAATTTGACCACGATGAACGTCTTGATCGGTCATCTGAATCCCACGATTGCGGTTACGATGACAACTCCAGGCGAGCGGCGTGTACGTACGAGCAGCAGGCGGCGAGAGATTGGGAGACAAAGTGGGGGTTCATGAAGGACGAGAAGTGGAGAGTGAGTGATCATCGTTTTGGTTGATCACGTCGACGCAGTCATTCCTTTGAATGTCTAACGTGCTCTTTATATGACATATACAGGATCTTTCCCTCCCGACATCCTCCAGCTGCAACAAACCATCTCGTCACTCCACGAAATCTCCGGCGTCACCCGTCGTAAACTCCAACCCTTTCTCATCCGGGCTTCCATCCACATACCCACCGGGACTCGTCCCTCCCGAATACCAACTCCCCACCGACCTGTCCTCCACCACCTCGCTCCACTCTCCTAGCTCTCAAAAGAGCCCAGCCTCGCTCGCCGACCCCGAGTCCCTCACATCAGACCCAAACGCTCTCCTCTCCACCTTCCTCCTCGCGCACAAGACGCAGCTTGTGACCAAATTCAAGCCTCCGGCCGACAAGTACACGGCACCCGCCACGACGTGTATGGACGTTGGGTGGCGCGTCATCGGGTTGGCGAAGGAAAGGGGCGACCCCAAGGAAGCCGCACGCGGGTTGGAGAGGCTCGGAAGGCTGTTGCAGGGGAGGGGAAGGAGGGACGTAAAGTTGGATTGAGTGGCGGCCAGCGTTAGCGGACGTGACGGGTGATCAGCTTGGGCACTAATTTATCTGACGATGTATTGGTTAAGATCTAAAATGAACGCCCGATCGTGAATCATTGAAAGCAGGGAAGCACTTTTTTCTCGCCCAATCGTTGACACACGGATACTAGAGTTCTGCCGGTAATTGAACCACTTTCAGGCAACAAGCCGCCTATCAATCCCCCACGTCTCTCCATGTCCACGTTCCCACTCTTGTCTCTCCCCATCGAACTGCAAACCCTGCTCGTCTCTCACGTCACCTCCCAGCGGCTCGGCCTGCCCACTCCTGCCTTAAATCATCAGGGAGCTCGCTCCGTGTTCTGCGACCCGCACGTCATCAGAGCGCGAGCCATCAGACGCACGCGGTGAGCTGTGATGCGGGCGTTTCGCGGGGAAATTGTAGGTGGGCGACGGGACTCGGTCGAGGCGAACCTTGTGGCCGGTAGGGACGGGATACGGTCGGTCTCGCTGTAGAGCTCGGGTACGGCGCGAGGAAAAGCTCGGCGAAAGGGGAAGCGCACCTCAACGGCCTTCTCGGCTTGGCTCTTGAGCACAATCAGGCCGATATGGCAAGAGACCTCCTTTCGCTCATGGGCGACCTTTCAACGGCACTTTCCCCTGGGGGTCTATCTGTAATTCTCCAGGCAGTCATTTCAGACTGGCACTGGGAGCTGTTCGACCCCTTGTTCCTCGACTCGAGAATCGCCATGCCCGTACGCAGGCCCGCGAGCCCACCCGGTCTTTTGGGCCAAACTTGAGTGGTACATTTTCTCGGCTCTGTACCCAGGTTACTACGCCCTCACGACGGGTGAGGACTTCCAAACCCGTGCCACCCTCGAACTGTTAAAGCGGCAGGACGCGTACGACCTCCGAGGAGACCCAAACTGTAAATCGCTCTGCTCGCGAGTGTTTCTCTGTCGGGCTCAGGCGAGCAACTGTGACAGGGCCGTGCTTCTGCTGGTCGAAGGGGGCCTCCCCGTCACGCTGGAGGATTTGTACCTCAGGTGTCTGGGCAGTATGAGTGCGAGGACGCGGGATATCGTCATGAGGGCTTGGAATGGCGTGAACAGGGCATTGGAGGAAGTTCCCAGGTCGCTCATTCATCCAACTGCGTAAGCCCGTGGCGGGGTGATCAAAGGCGGGCATTAGGCGAGCGCTGACTTCTTTGACATTGTGCGGTCGCTAAGGGAGGACTATGGGAAATGTTTGTGCGGATATGAATTTAGTATATCGGCGACCTACGAGCCATTCCTCTATGCTTGCAGTAATCCCTGCATTCCATCTCTTTTAAAATTTTGAATGCACCTTTAGTGACGTATATGCATAACTGGAGAGTTCCAGCCAGGTTTCGCCATGGCCATCGAGATTGCGCAATAATCGGACCTTCAATTTCGAACAATCAGCAGAATTAGCGACACATAAACGCCTTTTTCCTGTCCCTCCATCATCTGCATCCAAGCCAACATGGTTTCCGCCTGGGAATTCAACGAATCAGACGGGATTCACCCTGTAAGTCCTGCGAATCTCATTCGAGCCAGCAAGCCGATTCTTCATCCCTCGCCGCATCGCTCCCCCCGTATGCACGTCCGGCACGTCACAGACTGCTCCCCACCACGTCTCCCTGAACAAAGAGGTCCCGATTTCCGTGGTTCAGGCCCTGGGTGTAGAGTTCAAATCCCTCCCGATTGCTGAAGACGGATCACATGCCGATGCTGCAGAGGAATGAGTGAAGCAGAATCGAGCCGGGTATGAGAAGAGGACCAAGGTGTGTCTGTGGTGATTGGTCTCACCTCACGTGCACGTTCAATTGACTGTTCCATTTCACCCTGAACCAACGTACGGGACCGTGACCCATACATCTCGCGCCGGTCTCGGCGAGAAATTCGAATCCAAGCTCCAAAACGGATACAGCGAGCACTTCCACAGCGCGGACGAAATCCGGTTCAACACGGCAGGTGCGGGTTACTTTGACGTCCGTGACACAAGCTATAAGTGGATCAGAGTTACGTGGCGTCCTGGTGAGCTCATTTCGGTCCCCGAGGGTCTGTGGCATAGGTTCACGGTGGACGCAGGGGAGTTTGCGGTGGAGTTGCGATGGTGGCCGACGGAGAAGGCGTGGTACGTTGCCCGGGAAGCTCGCAGTACATCGAGTGCATTGGCCCTGACTTTTATGTGTTGCGAATGTATCTGTTCGCAGGAAACGCTTCGATAAGACAGGCCCGTCCTCTGAGTCCACCCCATCTCGGCAAGGTTCGTTGATTCGACCGTTCGTAAATAAATATCGACCATGTCTCTAACGAGACTGCCCTTCTGTTTTCCTGGCAGACTATCTTCGGAAGTATTCGAAGGCTGGTTGAACTTTTCAACTAGTATTTATTCCACAATTAGCTTCGGTATTTCTCTTGCTGTCCTCCTCCGTGCGAATACTATGAAGTGCTTCTGATGTCTTTTACCAGTCCGCATTGTAAATGCTCACCGGAAAATTCTTTTGCAAATGCCCTCGCTCTCCGCGGGCGCTACCTTCAAAGCAGACAGTTGTTAGTCGCCTTTGTGTCTAACATTAAAGTGCAGCAAATGTCCGAGCTGGACGAATGGAGGGAGAGGCGCAAGTCTCGGACGTAAAACAGAGCGATTGGGGGCGTGTAAACTCTCCAGATGCGCACGATTCCAGACCCCCCCGCGATAGGGTTCGCCGCCTAAATGGCAAAACCCTTTGAAGGCTACGGGAGCCACTAAATTGCCCATTTGCATTTATGATATCTCCTCGTCGCGGACCCATCTTCAGAATTCATTGGCGCTCAGCTCGAGATGGCTCCCTCCACCATCCCCGACATCATTACACCCGCAAACGTCGTCGCCGCCGCGGTCATTATCGCCCTGTCGTGGTACCTTATTTTCCTCATCGACACCCTGGTCCTCTCCCCACTCAATGCCGTCCCTGGTTCCAAATTGGAACTGGTCATCCCCCTGTACAATTTTACCAAGACAATGACGGGGAAGGGGAACCTTCGGCTCGTGGATGCTCACGCTCGATACGGAGCAATTGTTCGGTACGGATCCCTGAATTTGAATTAAGCCACGTGTCGATAATTCACAATCTTTTCCGTATCACTCGCTTGTTTCGCGAATCGCTATGTAGAGTTGCTCCAAACCGAATCAGTATTGCGGATCCGGACACGATTCATCACTTCCTCAAAGCAGACGTTCTTCCAAAGCACAAGCAAACGTATGAGGCCATCCGTGACGTTGGGGTGAGATGCATGAGATGCCATTCAAATGCGCCACGTTTTTTCAATTTCCGTCTTCAACACGTTCCATGCGTGTATCGGCGTACATAGGAAGCAGACAACATCATCGGGACACGTGATCCCGTCTTTCACAAACGAATTCGCCGCTTACTCTCCCCCGCATTTTCGATCAAGTATCTCGCCAACCTTGAGCCTCAGCTTCTTGAGATCTACAACACCCTCGAGAAGAAGGTGTTCTCCGCGCCAAAGGACGTCAATGGGTTTACCACGGTTGACCTTTTCCAGCAGTTCCATGTGAGTAAAAACGCTTTCGCGATGGTTATGCACTACAGTGGAGTATTAAACCCGTCCCTTCGTTCAGTACTTCGCGGCAGACGTTATCGGAAGCACGGTGAGTTGGAGATCGGGTGTTCAATGCAAACGTGGTCTGTTGAACCATTTGCGGCACGGCCAGGCGTTCGGCGAAAGTTTCAAACTGATCGAGAACGGCGAACACCCGTACCCGCATGCAAGTCGCGAAGGAATCAAACTGATTGCGATCAAGACGATGCTCCCCTTTGGCAAAGACCTGTTCAACAGGATCTTTAACGCGCCCAATCAGAAGATCCAGAAGGACCACATCGAATACAGCATTTCCACGCGGAGGGCGATCAACAGCCAGAACGAGACTCGCGCGGATATCTTGCAGTGGATCTTAGATCAGGGCAAGGCCGGGCACTTTGACGAAGGAGAGATCAGATCCACGGCGAGGGTCATGCTCGGTGCTGGATCGGAGACGACCGCAAACACAATGGCGTGGTCTGTTGCCATGCTGCTTCAACACCCAGGGGTCCTGGCGAAGTTGAGAAAGGAGCTTGACGAGGCGTTCCCCGATCCAAGACAGCCGCTTCCATTGGAGAAGCTTAAACGGCTTCCCTACCTTGATGCGGTTCTTCACGAAACCATGCGGTTCAGAGGTATCACCGGGCAAACGTGGAGGGAGTTCCCAACGGATACGGACGTGACCGTGCACGACGACAACGGAAACCCCAAGACATACCATATCCCGGCGGGTACAATGACATACTTGTCGATGCTTACCTCTCAGATGAGTCCTAAAGGTGGGTTTTGATTGTTGGACTTTGAGAGTCGCCTGCCGCTAAACACATATTTTGACACTTGGCCAGTGTGGCTCCGCGCCGACGAGTTCTATCCGGAGCGCTGGCTCTCCCAGAGCGGAGAGGCCATCAAGGAAGAGGAGGCGTACCAGTATGGTGATGATGCTTCGGTAGCAAATCAGGAGGGGCATTGGGGTAAACCCATCCTGCTGAACAAGAACGCATTCATGCCGTTTTCACTGGGGGCAAGGTAAGTCGATCAACTTCGACTCGTTTTGTCACATGGGAAGGGCGTTGCTGACACTGCCATGGCTGCTGTGTCAAGGGACTGTATCGGAAAGAACTTTGCCTGGAACGGTAGGTTGACGACGACATTTGACCTTCCCTCGTGCAGTTTTCCTCATCACAAATCCTTCGACACAACAGAGCTGCGTATCGTTGTCGGCCATGTTGTTCGTCGCTTTGACCTCGAGCCCGCCTTCGACGTGTCCCAGGAGATCCGAGGGGTCGACTACATGACGTGGCAGATCAACCGACCCGACGGGCTCCCCGTGAGGATGCGACCCAGAATGAAGTAAAGTGCGGACTCGGCGGAAGGGTTAAGCGCTTAGCATTGGCATGTTGGATTGCGGAGAGACTAGACTGGGCGGCGGTCTCACTTTGGATGACCGTACCTTTGCATGCCGTCGATACACGAAGCAGTAGACTAAATTCATGTTGGCTATCAAGAGTAAAGAAAAAAAAAAGAAACGATTCAGTATTTAGTTGCCATTATTGTGGAAAAATTATTGGACTATCTTTTTGAGATGCCAGCTCCACCGCGAACACCGACACCATCCAAGCCGCAGCGAATCCTCGCATTCCATGGCTATCTTCGAAGTGGACAAATGTCAGTCGTCTTTGCGTCTTCGATCATGGAGCGATCGTCGTTTTCAACTGTCATTTGTTCTTGCAGCCTCAGCAACAAAGTTGGCGCAATCACCAAAACCGTGAAGAGCAACGCAGAGTTTGGTTCGTGAATGAATCGATGTCTCCGGCGTGATCCCGCTTGCACAGCGCCTGTACAGTCTTCTTACCTGACCTTCACCCGGCATCAAAGGACATTTTTGGTCCAGTTTCTCCTCCACCCCCTCCAGGAGGAAGTGCAGCTTTATCAGACAGTAACCCTCCTGCGGATGCCGATGAGCAACTCTCTTCCTTGCCAGTGGAGCCTTATTTGTTCGGATGGTACGAGATCCCCCAGCCAAGCCCTCTCTCCACGGATCCCGACGTCGTATCACGTGTTTTATCTACCTACGTGGACTCCCTTCGAACCATTTCTTCCATCTTCCTCCCCCGAAGACCTGAATCCGCAGTGGACACCAAAGTCGAGCGGCGTAGTGACCCTGGAATACCCCGTGGCCGACGACAATCTTCCCCGCCTTGGACCATTGGATGGCGTGCTGGGGTTCTCGATGGGCTGCGCCATGGCAGCGATGTCTCTGTTCGAGGCTCTTCGAAGGAACGATTCCACCATATTGAAACTTCCTCAGTATGGGATATTCTTTTGTAGAACTTCGCGTGGGGTAGACATGATATTACGGAGTGAACTGCTTGAGTCGGGAAATCGTAGCGGCGGACAGGACGAGAACCCTGACATTCTGCTCGGATTTCAGAGATGCGAGAACAGCTAAAGGGTATCAAAACGTTGCATTTTATTGGAAAAAAGGACGCCGTAGTCCTTAATGGTGAGTCTCGCTGTTTTCGAGCGACGAAGAGCGATCTGAGATGCCACAATCACGTTCATGTTCTGCAAAACTCAGTATCCGTTTTGCCGACCTCTTCAAGGACCCTGAAATCATCTCTGGCGGGTGGGTATTCGCGACAATACCACAGTGCTCGGACAAGTATGGTGTGCTTCACTAACCACTCACATTCTCTGCTAGACATTTCGTGCCAGACGATGCTCCGACTCGAAAGAAAGTTCTGGAGTTTATTAGAGCACAGAACAGTTAGACTTCACTTCTCTAAATTCGTCCGAGTCATACATTCAGCTTGATGGCAATAAGGTTGAACATAAAATGCGGTCCCCCAAATTCCGAGATTCCGGTCCCACAGATTCCTGTCAATGGAGCCACCAGTGGGGAAGCGCTCTCCTGATGGCAGCCATCGGATGATATCACGAGGTGCGCTGACCAGATAGGCGACTCCTCATCTCGATTCGCCGTCAGACTCAGCTTTCAATTCCATCATCGTTGCACCGGCCGTTAGTCTTCCCAATCGTTTATGGCCGCTCACTGGACGAGCCAAGTCTGCAGTCTAGTGTTTCTGAGACTGCGCCTTTTCGAGCAGACCCACGTCGGGTCCAGGAAAGCGAGAACCGGGACTTTTCCAGTGGCGATGGGATATCGCATGGTTTCACAGCTGATGGTCAAACGGGAGCGCAAACGTTGACAGACGAGGAAAACGGCTCGGTTTTTAGTAAGTGTCTACTGCCATAGAATATGTGCTAAGAGCTCTACTGGATTGGTTCACGATTACCCTCACTTCCAGTTCGATATCCCAACGGCGCGTTCATTCGCTGTGAGGATGAGCCAATTCACATTCCGGGAGCAGTACAGTCCTTTGGGGCGCTGTTCGCCTTGGACACGACGACGCTGCTCGTGCGGCAATGCACTGTAAACTCGGCTAGATTTACTCGACTATCACCGGCGGCGTTGTTCCGTCTTTCGTCCTTCACCGATATTCTGAGCAAAGAGAGCGGTTTTTTGCTTGTTGAAACTCTCACGGACTTGGAGGATGTGGAAAAGGACGGTGCTCCCATCACTTTCGTTCTTGATTTGCCGGGAGGTCAATGCTGGGTTGCCGCACACAAATTTTCAAAGAACCCGGGACTTGTCGTGCTGGAAGCAGAGCTACTTGATGATGAACTGCAACCTCACACCCCTCAAGCCTCGTCGTCCTCAGAAGCGATCGCAAACGCTGCGGAATCCTTGCCAGATCAGTCTTCGGCGACCGACCTTGCAACAATCGAGGTCATGGAATGCACAGAATATGAACCAATGAGACTTTCCAGAGCTCTCTTTTCCACGAACGGAAGTATGCTGTCCACAATGGAGACGTTCCGGATTCTGGATGAAATCACATCAAAGATCGAGGGCGCTAAGAGCGTACAAGAGCTGGCATTTGTCGTGGTGAGGGTCGTCAACCAGCTCGCCGGTTTTCATCGCACTCTCGTCTATCATGTGAGCCTCGTTTGACCTGGAACCGAATGCACGCCTATTGACCAAGAATGCGTGATTCATGTGATTCGGGTCAAGTTCGATGAGTTTTGGAATGGAAGTGTCGAAGCAGAGTATGTCGATGCGACTGCTACCTCGCCGTCCCGCTACATGGGGCTCAAGTTCCCAGCGAGTGATATCCCGCCGCAAGCGCGTGCACTTTATCAACTCAATAAAGTTCGCTTGCTGTATGATAGAGCGGCTACGACGTGCAACTTGGTTTGCCGAAGCTTGGAGGACACGAAGAGGCCATTGGATATGTCACAGTGAGAGCACACGGATCACCTCTCGCCTTTCCTCCGCCACACATTCGTCTCAACTTTAGTTGCTTTCTTCGAGCTATGTCACCTATACACATTACCTATCTCGGTAATATGGGGATCCAAGCTAGTCTGTCAATTTCTATCGTTGCCTTCGGGCGCTTATGGGGACTTGTGGCTTGCCATCATTACGACAGGCGGCGAATTTCTTTTCCGCTCCGAAGATTATGTCGCGTAGTCGGAGAAATTGCCGGTAGAGTGCGTGATCTGAGTATTCCTTCTCGAAAAGTTTGCCTGATCAAAGACCTCTTCCTCTCACTAGAACTTAGAACGTCTGGCCTTTGTGTCCAGATTATCTGCGCAAGATAAGCTTGCTAAATCTGCGTACAAGTCAATGAGCAACTCCGCATTGATTGAGGAAATGATTTCGAGCTCAGTGAAGGATCTTTTGTCTCTGTTCAGAGCAGGTGAGGATCTACTGAATCTTGTTTGCTCACAATCACGGATTAATAGCCATCATCTCTCTGCGAAGACTGGGGTGTTCTGTCTATCGAGGATGAAGCTCGAATTCTCGGAACATCTGTTCCGTCGCATGAAGTTCTCGCTTTGCTTTCATTCCTACGCGCGCAAAATATAGTCACTATTCGGAAGACACACCATGTAAAGGTTGCATTCCCAGAGTTCACATTTCCGGGAGAGCGCAAAATTGCTGGACTTCTGCAGTACGTAAGAGCGAGCCGAACAAGCAAATCTTACTTCCCAAGGCTTCAATACGATTTTTGCTTGGTCGCAGCGTTCCGTTGTCAGACAACGGTCACAATTTCATTACTTTTTTACGAGCAGAACAGATAACCGAAGTGAAGTGGGGTGGGAACCCAGCAAAAGAACCAAGTAAACCGCTCGAACCACGTACATCGTTTCAAACATGGGTGGAGTACCAGAAGGATCGCAGCTCTTTATGGGCCGACTCCGATCTCGAGTTGGTAGCTTTGCTTCAGCTCGTTTATTGGAAATTTCTTGCTGTGTGGCGAGAGAAAGAAGCAGCACTGGCGACGAGTAAGATGAAAACGGTACGTTCAACTGTTCACCGAAGGGTGTAACTCTCCCAAATAAATTTGACTCCTGAATTGCTTTTTTGAAAATCGATGCAGGTTCTTCTAGCAAACGTATCGCACGAAGTTCGGGTTCGTAACGTCCATTGCAACGTCACGTTTAAACAAACAGAAAGTTCACAGATGTCGCACGGACACATTTTTTTTTGTTTTTCAGACCCCGCTAAATGCAATTATCAACTACATAGAAATTGCCCTTGAACATCCGCTGGCATCAGATGTCCGAGATGCACTCTCACAAGCTCACGTCGCAAGCGAGAGTCTTACAATACTAATATCCGATCTCCTTGACCTCACTCGAATTGAGACTGGAAAGCAGATTCTATTCCGGAATAAGCCATTTTCGCCCGCAAATATAGTGCTCTCTGTTGCAAGGTACGAACTTCGGGGGGATTCTGTTAAACAAGGCTCCATGACGATCCTCGTATTCGTACAGGATGTTTGAATCGGAAACCAATAAAAAGGGTGTTGTACTTCGTGTTGAAATCGCAGGAAATCTCCCAGCTGTCGTCAGTGAGTGTTGCATCCATCTGGGCAAATTGGGAGGTTTGAGTCCACGAGTTAAGCATCATTACTTATTCATATCAGTTGGTGACGCAGGCAAGATCAAGCAAATTGCTGTGAACCTAATGTCCAACGTAAGAGGTCTATCGCAGAGTATTTCTTCACTTATTGATCCACCTCTGTCGGAAGGCGTTGAAGTTCACAGAGGCTGGGGAGATCTCGATATCATGTCGTGTTTTGGAGACTTCTGAAGAGTGAGTCTAAGCAACTCAGTTTGGTACATATTACCGATTATTTGTCATGGAACTGCAAAATGGTCTGCTGCATATAGAGAGGCAACGATTGAATGGGCTGTGAAAGGTTGATATCCCTGGTATAATTGGAATCGTGTGGCATTTCGACATCGTTCTGTTCGTAGATACGGGTTGCGGTATTCCAGAAGAGAAGGTAAGTATCTTATATCAAGTTGACAGATGGTGCACGGTTGTTGACGAGTTGTTGATCGGTTCCTAACTCAGCTTTCCTTGATATTCGAGGAGTTCGAGGTAAAATTGCTTTTTGCGATTCCCACCGAGTTTCGGAAGCTAATCTCGTGAAATTGGATCTAGCAAGTGGAATCTACCCTGTCTAAAAATGCTGATGGGATGGGCTTAGGCCTTGCGATTGTGGCCCGATTTGTAAAAGTGAGTTCTGAGAGCGGCCCATAAGGTATCAAAGAATTATTCACTTATTCTCATATGATAATTTTTGCTGCAGAATATGCAGGGCCAACTGCGGGTTCAAAGTGCCGTGAACACCGGATCGCTCTTCAGTGTCCGCATTGCTTTCCCCACAAGGTCGCATTTCGTTCCGGCGCTTCCACAAGATCGCGACGTGGTCACATCAGATTTGGAAACTACTGGCGTTTCGGATGTGCAGTCGAATTCCCCTCCGACAGATCCACTCCCCGTCGCTCTGGCCAGCCGGGAAGGGCATGCTGCTTCCTTTACAATCTTCCCGGATATTGTCTCGCCCACTGATGAGACTCGACTCACCCCGTCTTCGTAAGTTGGGAGCTTCCCTGTAAGAGGGATCACGGCAGATGCGCAAAATCTTCGATGCGTTCGTTTAGGGACGCAACTACGATTGGCTCAATACTCGTTGACCTGTCTCCTACTTTGACGATGCCATCGCCAACTTTGCCCGAAACGATACCGCCAGTACCTTTGAGGATTTTAATAGCCGAAGGTTTGTCTTGTCATGGCCGGTTTTTGATGTCCTTGTCAGTTTTCCCACCTTTCCCGTCGACATGCAGACAACCCCATCAATCAAAAGATCCTACAACAGCGTCTCAAAAAGGATGGGCACGACGTCGTCATCACGGATGACGGCAAGCAGTGCTTGGACGTCTTTATTCAAAACTACGAATCAAATCCGTTCCAGATCTGTATCGTCGACTTGCAAATGCCCATACTGGATGGATTTCAAGTGCGTGATTTGTGCTGGCGAAAGTTCCGTAACTCTCCAAATGTATGATCGATTTGCGTGCTCCCGTCGACCAGTGCTGCAGTGAAATTCGCTCATTCGAGCAAAGTCGCTCTTCTCGCGACTCTCCGACACGGTCTCCTGTGCCATCCACTCCAGTTGATTTTCCCGTCAAAGCACCGCAACCCGTGTCACCCCTTCTCCCAGCAACATCCGCTGGAACGAGTACTTCATCGAGCTCCGACGCGATCTCTCCTCCCTCCCTCGCTCTAAAACGGCTTCCTGGCAGTACCTTGAGTCTCAGCGGGCGGATGCCTTCGACGCTAAGCGTGTCCTCAACGCCCTGGAGGACGCCGATCATCGCATGTACGGCACAATCGCACGCCTCTGATGCGGAGATGTGCCAGTTGGGGTGAGCATTGTGATTTCGTTGCTTCTCGAACCAGTGGCGTCCGGTTTCACCAACGCATCATCTTTTGATGTTTGCCAGCGGCATGGACGGATTCATCGCGAAGCCCATCGACTTCAAACGCCTGCGGCTGATTCTTGGCGGAGTGCGAGATCTATCGCTACGAAGCGCAGTTAAGGCGATGTTGACTTCGGAAAACCGTGAAGTGGGGGGGTGGTTCTGAGTGATGGATTATTTGACGGACGTCGACCATTTTTTTTTTTTTTTTTTGTATATGTCACGTGCATGCATAGCGAGTGTGTTCTGTTGAACGTACTGTAGATTCAGTTTCTTTGTCAGTCTTCTTAGTGCTATTTTAACATTGGTTGGAGAAATCACGAGTGTCACTCAATGAGTTGTGGTCAGACCAACGTTTCAACATTCCTCCTCACCATTGCGACCGACGCCGGAATCGCCATGAACTTTCTCCTCCGCGGGTACATCAACCTCATCCTGCTCGTGTGGCTCTGGCCCGTCCACGTGACCTTCTGGACGCTCTCGGCCCTGTACCCCGACTGGCGTCTGGTGCGCTTGCTCGATGTCTTTGCGTTGACGAGGGAGGGCGGGTCCAAGAGTGAAGGTGAATTGCGTCTCGTGACAATCGGGATGCGTTATGTACGGGAAATAACTAGCGATTCCCGCTCCTTCGAATGGTGCGCGCACGGACGTCGTCGGACGTCAACGGTTTCGGGATTCCTACCGTCCAAAGTGCAGACTTGCAAGACTCTGACTTCAGCCGATCCGGTCGCAGTACTAACGTCCAAACAAGTGGACTCCTCCGTAAAACCAATGAGCTCCGTCGTGGAGGATACTGTACAGCCAGTTGGCGGCATCGCTAAGAAACCCCACACCCGCTCCACAACGTTCGAGCCAATGAAGGTCAACACCAGCCAGCCCGCCCCCATTGTATCGTGGCCGACAAAAGGACCACCTCCCTCACCTGCGTTCGCCTTTGGAAGCGATGAGGCCGTGAATGAGCGTGCCCCGGGAGCGTGGCAGAGCAATTCTGCTGACGCCTTGAACTCGCCGAAAGATGAGGAGATGAAGAAAGATAAGACAGAGACGTGGTCGGAGGATGAGGTGTCGTCTGCGTCGGGATCCAGTCCGCCAAGTGCGACGTCCGCAAACAGTTATGGAAACCTGTTCACGACACTTTCAGTGGTTCCGTGAATGATCTCAGTAGCGGAAATGACTTGAAGTGAACCTATCGTTGAAAGTTAGAAGTGTTGGAGACTGAAGAAGATAAATGAAGTACTCTCTGTTACACGAAACGCGTTTCTATATTTGTGTTTCGAAGGCTCTCAGTTTACTACGACAATGACCTGCTGCTCTTGGATTCTTACACACGACTGAACTGTCTCGACTTACAATGTCTTTTCTCCACTTTTTCCATACCTCAGCTTGGGAGCTCTTGACACCTTTGCCCCTGTTTTCCCTCGTCCACCTTGGAGCGATAAGTTTCGGCGAAGAAAAGCGAAAGTAAGCCTGTGTTGGTGATTTGTAAGCTCCGCTTGGACCATCGTTGGATAAACAGGCTCCGGCTAAACTTGATTTTTAGGCGGTTCGAGCTCGTCCAACCCCCTGGCGAAAACGACCCCTCTCGTCTCGCCTTCTCTTCTCTCGATCAATCTCAAAGCAATGAGCGCAGGACTCGAACCAGAGGACGCTCCAGCCCACGACTTCTCCAACCTCTACACCTACGACTTCAACCAACACTCTGCCACCCCCGCCTACCCAGACGCTCCCGCTCCCCCGCTCGACCCCGCCACCGGACCACTTCTCGTCGCACAGGACGCATCGGGCGCGTCTGGCATCGGATCCACAATCTGGGACGCATCCATCGTTCTCTCCAAGTACTTTGAAAAAATCCGTGACAAAGAGATCGTCCGTGTCGTCATGGAGCCCTCCGCGCCGGTCCGAAACCTCAAGGCATTGTCCACGAGCCACCTGAAGGACATGCAACGGAGGCGCAACCCGTTTCGCGGAGCAGCTGGCGGTGGTGGTACTGGTGCCCGTGTCATTGAACTGGGCGCAGGAACGGGGCTCCTCGGTTTAGTCGTGGCGCGCACATTCCCAGTCGCAGAGGTCGTGCTCACGGACAAGTCTGGGTCGTTGGACTTGCTTCGGTTCAATGCCGAAAAGAACTGCGCCGACGCCTGGAGAGACGGAAAGGTGCGGGTGGAAGAGCTCATGTGGGGCGATGAGAAGAGGGCGCAAGAGTTGGGCACCTTTGATGTGATTGTCGTGGCGGATTGTGTGAGTGTCAGTGAGCGACGGAGACCGGAGGCCCGAGGAACGAACGAGGTGAAGCCGAGTGAAGTGGAGTCGAGCCTTGCGAGCCATCGTGCGAAGCGAGACATGAGGCTTAAGTGCCGCTAGGCGCTGACCGAGGAGTCCGCCGGAGGCAAATTTTACCACGAAGCAGAAAACACTCACAGAGTGAGCCCCGAGGCTGTCCGCCGGGGACGAAAGCACTTCAAAGCGGAATACTCTCGTGGAGCGAGGACTTTGAGGCCTAATCGCGAAGTGCTGACCGAGGCTGGTCACTCTAGCCATTCTAACCAGTCTCGTCTAAATATGATAAACAGGTCCACTGGCCCTCCCTCTTCGACCCCCTTCTCGCAAGCCTACGCCATCTCTCGCACACTGGTACAGTCCTCTACATCGCATATGAGACCCGCAATTTCGAAACTGAAGTCCAGTTCTTCGAGCGGCTCGGGCGGACGTGGCGGTTTCGCAATCTGGACGTGTACGAGTTCGACGAGAAGTGGCGGGACGAGGAGAATATTAGCGTGTTTGTGGGTGGGTGGAAGTCGATGCAATCGGGTGTCGCTCCATCGGCGAAGAAGTAGACTAGGTCACGTCACACTAGTACCACAGGAGGGCTTCTTCATCTCTAACTTTGTATAGTGAATGGTGGTGTGTGCCATCTGTAACAGATTTTGCATATTTGCATTACATTACATAAATTACGTGTCCACGTGCCAGTCGTGACATCGATGCTATCCAGCTATGAGCTCGAGGTCTTCGCCCCCCTCGCCGCCCTCTCCATCCCGCCCTGCATCAACACTGTCGCAGTGAGGATATTCTCGCTCACGCCCTTATTCCTCATCTCCTGGCGCACCTCCTCGACGCCCTCCATGTCGCCCAGCCGCATGTAGGCGCGGATGAGGTGATTGAACACGCGGACGTCCGACGCGGGACTCGCGAATGCGATTCGTTTGGCAATGTCGATTCGGGATGGTGCCGAATGAGCACTGACAGTAGCAGTGGCAAGTTTGCCAGTTGGGGAGGAGAAGTTGTCCGGATGCGAGGTCAAAGACCGCACCACGATGTCCAGATGTGGCGCTCGGGCGGGTATCAGATTTCGTGCAGGTGGTATCGGAATATTTGGAGATGGACCGGCATCAGACAGGGCGCCTTTTCCCGTTCCCGTAAACGTCTCAAACTCCTCAACCACCTTCTCTGGATCCGTCCACCGCGACAAATGCGCAAGATACTTTGTCAACGCCGGCATCGCGAGCGCTCCCGGGAAGCGTTCCAGCAAAATTCGCAGGAACCCGCGCGCACCAGCGAGGTCGGGGACGGTTTGGCGGCACATGAGGTCGATGAGCTCAACGTAAGTTACGGGGGTGGCGTATTTGAGGGACTGTAACGCTTCGGGGGACCCAGTAGCGGCCGAAGGGTGCGCATCGGTAATCTGTCGAGACCTGCCCGTGTCCATTGTTGGGACGAACGCCGCACGCTCCCGCTCGACCGGCAGGGAACGGGCGCCTCTGAGCTGAATATCCCAACCGTCGACTTCCAATGGTGCATACGATCCTGCCGATTGCGACGGGCCGGTTCGGTATTTCGGAAGCGCCAAGGACGAGGACGAGTACATCGGAGGGAGTTGAAATGACGGTTGCTGCTCCACGTCGAACCGACCGCGGTCCCCTTGTGTATGGTCCGAACCCTCCATTGTTGATTCCCCGCCAAAGAATTCCTCCTCGAGCTCGTGCACAATTTCCTGTTCCTCTGCCGACCATAGCCCTTGCCGCGTCCTTCCGTGGACTCCTTTCCCTCCTTCCGTCAGCGGTGTAGCATGTGCCATCAGCTTCTGAGAGGAAATGGCACTAGCAATCTCTTCAGGCGCGTAGATCTGCAAGACGTCGTCTGGAACGGGCGTTTGCGGGAACCACTGGTCCTGATGAGAGTGGCGCGCTTTCAGTGGGGAATTCGAAAACGTATCGGTGATGAGTTGCGTGGCCTCGGCGACCGCTCCCCGTGAGATCTGAAACTTTGCCAAAATGTTGTATGTTATGGGATCTCCCTCGATCCCATTCTCCTTCATTTCATCCAGCACGTCGCGAAACGCAGCGACGTCGCCCAGGTTCGCGTACCCGTTCAGAAGCTGATTGTATACCCACGAGGTGGGTTCAACGTTGTCGAAGTCGCGCATTTCCGACATGCACGCAACCGCGCCTCGCATATCTCCAACAGTAGCAAAGGCTTTGACGACGTTGTGCCATGCTACCACGTTGGGTCTGATACCTCTCACGCGCATCTCCCGAATAATGGCCAAAGCGGCGTCTGGCTCACCAAGTAACGCATGTGCGTGAGAGAGAACAGTGTAAATCTTGAGGTTAGGTTCAATACCACACAATTGCATGTCTCGAAGGTATTGCGAGAACCGGGTGAATCGGCGGTGACTAATGGCGTTCGCGAGGAGCTGGCCGTAAGTGAACACCGTGGGGGGCGGAAGATCGACCAATGGTACAGCTCGATTGCTTTTGTCGAAAGACTCATCATCTGTAACTTCATGAGGTTCATCCTCGAGTGGAGTTGCTTGCGTCGACGGGTTCTGGGAGCTTGCTTCTCCAGAGTGGTGCACGCCTTCTTGTGTTCCATTTTGTGACTCAACGTAGACCTTGAGTCTCGCTTCATACATTGCCTCAGCCCCCTCCCAAAATCCTCGCCGGAGGTATTCATTCAGGATCGCGTCCCATGCCCAAGCCCTTACATCCCCGTCAGCTGCTTTGAGAACATCCCGAACTTTCCCAAACTCCCCCGCTCTTGCATATGCGGTGGCAAGCGCCGCCCAAGTCGCTCCATTTGGTGTATATCCTTGCTGAAGACTTTCGTCAAACCATTGACGTGCAATTTCGAGGCCTTTAGAAAGGGAAGGGTATCGCGAGATATGGTACATGATTGCGCTCTCGTACGCAAAGCGAGTTGGGGTAAATATCTGGCCAGGATACTCGGGGTGGGCCTTGGGAAGGGCTTCGCGAAGGATCCTAGTGGCAGTGCGAACATTGCCCCGTGAGAACTCTCCCATCGCAAGAGTCGAATAGATGTGTTGTATAAGGGGGCGTATCTCCCCATTCTGAGATTTGGTCGATAACTTGAAAATGCCACCAACGGGGGTGAATAATGTGTTGAAAAGCGAGTAAGCCTGATGTGTCAATCGGGCACGGGTGTACCCCGACACAAGGGTGGAGAGAGTAACGAGGTCAGGGGGAAACCAAGCGGAAGGCCAGGGAAACGGTAGATGACTGAACATTTCCTGCTTTTCCTTATGGTGACCGAAAGTGGAAGAGAGCCGATCCCACCAGACCCTCTCCGCGGTCAACCAAGCCATCACCCCTTCTGCTCCACTTCCAACAGTGACGGCGTTGAGCACAATATTGGTTGTAAATGGTGAAAGCTTTATTATTGAGCCAGACTGGTTCGCTTTTCGCTCCGCTGTTTCCTTGACAACGTCCCACAATGACATCACCACGTTAAAGTAGCCATTTCGCCCTGCCACCCACAGGAGTGAGTCGAGCATGAAAGTGTTGAGGTTACGGCCGAGGCGAATGTGCCAGATATGTACTACTTGTGTAACGTATCGGAGGTTTTCATCCATCTGGATGCGTTTGAGATATCCCATGATCTTGGTGATATTTCCGGTTCTCAATGAGGAAACAGGATAAAACTTGTCGTTTTGCAGAGAAAGCGAGTATAGGCGGGAGAAAAGGGAATATACCCGACGAACGCGAATCTCAGGAGCATTTTTGGGGGTGTAGTGTTCAAAGATAAAAGAGCATTCCTCGTGGTACTCCGCTAGAGCAGCCGCAATGGTTGCCGCCATATTTCGAGTGTCCATGCCGTGGGGACTCCGGTCTGGAGATTTGAAGGGGAAAATGGATTCCGGAATTCGCACTTGACTGACCGCCCAGGGATCGAAATTGGGTATCCAAGCGAGCTCCTTCGGCGAAAGAGCTGCGGAGGGGGGGTGCTGACCAATAAGATATGTTTCGTCCATCAAATCGTCGAGAGAACCATCATCATTCCGAATGTGTGTACGCGGATCCTCAAGGTATTCGAGTTCACTCGTCCAACGCTTTGGAGAGGATATTATTTGATAGGACACGAAAGACAAGACGTCCGTGGTAGACTCACCTGATATGTTGATCTTGGGACCTGCTCCGGTCGAGAAACCTCTGCGGGATTCACGGCTTCTCCATGGTGCTTCAGAGGATCTCCACTGATAGCACCGTATTTTGAGGGTGTGTCTTTTGGATTTTCGACGTTCGGCGGTCGACGATTAGGGCCGGAGTTTGGTGGTTTCGACCTTGGACCCGACGTGAAGTGAAAATGGCGAGGTAGAAGAAGAGGAAGTAAGACTCCTGCCGGTAGCCGCGGCGCTGAAGCAGCGAGTTGAGGGGCAATTGGAAAGAGGAGGTGAAATGTTGGGAGAAAAGTGCGATGCCGTGCGTGCCGGCCCGCCATTGCGCGAATAGTGGGAAGAAGATCCTAACATAGGAGTATAAAGTGAGTGTTGGGTGTCGGTTTTACGATTCAGAATGGAGATTCCGCTGCGAATGCTTTCTCTCGTCGGATAACATCCTCAAACAATCCGTTCGCCCGCGAACACACATCACCTCGGACAACGTGTGTCAGAAGCACTCTCAGCATTGTCCAGAAACCTGGAAATCCCACTCAAATGGTTGCTCTGATCCTCGGTGATCGTTGGCTGCCACGTCGTCCAAGTTTGACAGGTTCGGTTGCCCTGTGGGATACAACGGCGATCCTGGTGTGGAATTGCGACTCTAGCATATGCTCTCCTCCGCCGAATCCATAATACGGGGGTCTCTGCGTGTCTTGGTTGGACGATCCACCACTCTTGATTTTGACCCACGCCAGGCCACCCCCCATCGGGGATTCCTTCTCCCGTAGCGTTCTCACCTTGATCGCAGCTTCTACCGATTCTTTCCTGTCTTCGCGCCGTCCTTAAAGTCCTGTTCCCCGATGCCGGGATTTACTTCAAACGGAGCGTCCGTGCATTGCCAAAATTTTGGTGCCCAGTCTTTGGGACCGCCACCGTTCGAGCACTCCACAAAATGGGAACCACGATTGTGGCAACAGACGCACCGGACTACTGGGATCCGCCTCCATGTTACCTAAACCCGTCGAATATGTCATGGTTTCCGAAGTTTTCGCCTCCCTGGAGTGAAATCATCGCTTCCTTCCCCCACGCTGCCACTTGCACCTCCTGCAAGCGAGTCTACGTCTTGGTACTTTCGTTTCTCTGCCAGGGGCCCGACAACCTTGCACAATTCCATGCGCAAAGCTTGAACGTTTACCTAAAACCAATCCCCGCATTACGAGCTCTCCAAGTTATCTGCCTGCTTGTCTCGACTCCCATCATCGAAATCTACTTGAACGATTTTGCACTGAGTGTTAAGCAGGCCCAGGGCGCCTTGGAAAGCCGGAATCGTGAGGAGTTTCGTGAAGCAATAAATGCGGCAGGCCAGTATACAATGGCCCTTCTGAACAACCTCTTCATTGTGAAACCAGTTGTGCTGGAGAAGGTGCTTGGTCGGCATAAGGCTTATTGGAACGCTTTGCTGGAACTGTACCGTCTCGGAGATGATAGCGGGAAGTCGAAACGTTTCGGAGCGCCCTGGCCAAACCTCATGTACGACATTGTTGAAATTTTACCCCCCTGCATCTTGTCATGGGTGACACGGATAGCCGTCAAGCAGCTCGGCAGGCTTTCAAATCCAACAAACGCTTCATCAAAGCCGTCCACGACGGTGTTCGCGGAATCGGTTCCGGGCTGGAACCGGGTAACCCACGGAGGGCTTGACTCCGTGAAGCTTGGGATCGAATTGCAGTAGGAACGACGGATAGCACTCTTGGGAAGCGCTTCAAGCAGGCCTATGGGGATGTGCTTGCATGTGGCAAGATGGACTGCCCGGAAGGGTTTTTCCCCATGTGGAGGACCCATCAAAAGGGTGATAAGCCGCCGATGAAGTTACGGACATGCAGTGGTGTCATAGGATCCTGTACTGCTCGCTGGAATGTCAGAAGGATGATTAGCGGTGGCACAAGGTTGTGTGTGCCAAGGAGACGATTTCTAAGGAGTGGATCAAAGGTATCATGGAAAATTGTGCGGTGCTTGCTCGCGTGCACAACATGGGGCATGCCGCGGGCATTCAATGATAGGATTCTGATTTTGGGCGAAATTCAGAGATTGGTGGTGTTGTCGCACGATCAATCACAGATTTAGCGTTAAAAACTTTTTAGCTCTCAGGCTTAGTTATACTTGACTTCTCCGGGCCAGTTCAGTGAGTAGTTACAGGTTCTTGCTGCAACTATGAAGCAGTCGGCGAAACTTTATGTGGCGCAAGGCAAGGTTTGATCCGGTTCACTACTTGCTTGTTACATTTCTCGCCATCGCTTGCTCCGTGCGCTCTCACTAATCGCACAGTTGCAGCATGGCTCGGAAATCACTCCCCCTTCCGTCTCCTGCTTCATTTGTCGTCCTGTTCGGCATTGGCCTTCTGGCCTACACCGCCGATGCCGCCATCGCGGGGAGGTTCCACCCAAGCGGACTTGGTACTGGTGAGTGATGGTTGCGGGTGATCTGATCGCCTATGGTGGAAGGAATGGCGGATGGGTGAAAAGGTGACTCCAGTACGAACCTCACGGACACCATTTTGGGCACGCAGAGCTCAGAGGTCCATACAACGATGGTCTCTCGACCCCGCATCATCTCGCCAAACGGCTCACCGGTGATTGTATCACCCCATCCCTCACGTCTTGCGGGAACGGTTCCGCCCAGTTCTGCATGCCCGCTAACGGGGCTCAATGCTGCACTGACGCAGCTTTAGCGTGGTGGTACGTAGTCTTCTCCGCTTCTTCCATGCCTCAGGCTTGTTCGATCACCCATTGGCGGTTGACAGGTGCCCATCGGGGTCAACGTGTGGGGTAGGCGGGGCATGTGTCAACTGCCTCCAACTATGCTCGGGGCGATGTATCACGTGAGTTCACTGCCATATGTTACAAACCCTCACCCGTTGAATAAACTATCTCGGTTCACCAGTCAGAACACATTTCTGAACAGTTACGCTGACTGTGGTGGTGTGAGTTTCCCGTCGATTCCATCGATTTACACTTCTTCTCACGATTCCCTGAAATTACAGTGTGGTAATACCTGGTAGGTCTTTCATGAATGGCGCATCTCTGAGTACTTCTGAGTCCAATTCACGATTCAAGTGCGGACCCCGTTGGAGGTGCGGGGTACTGCTCCCAAGGAAAATGCAACTTTGGTTCGTCTGTTTCGTTTTCCCGCCATATATACCCGAGTGTTTACGTGGCCCACAGCGTGCAAGTCTGGATACACCCTCAACAACAATGTGTGCGTGGTCGGATCTTCTGGCTCCTCTTCGCCTACCCCGGCTGCCGGTGGCTCTCCACCAGCTGCTAGCACCTCGAAGTATGAAGTTACTGCATTCGCTTTGCACCATTCACTCATCCCACTCCACAATCAATTTCAGCGGCTCCGACAGTCCAAGCAACAACGTCGGACTCATCGCCGGCATCGCCGGAGGTGTGGCAGCTGTCGCTGTACTCTCCGCCCTCGCCATTTTCTTCTACCGCCGGAATCAGAAATCAAAGGCTCCTGCCGGAGACGCGAAACCGCCTGTGGCTGTCATGACGAGCACTGGGCCTGGATCATCCACACCAGTCGTATATGTCACGATCCAGCAGCCACAACCGAACACAACGTATTCGGTCGTACCAGCGTCACAAGTGACAGAGTGAGGACAGCTGTCCCCAGCATTCGCTGCCCCTGGTTTTGGCTTACCGTTGGCTCTACCGCGGTCCCGCAGCCTTACTTACTCCACTGCACCCCCATTAAACGCCGTTCCTCCCGCGACCGTTTCTCCTCCGACCGTTTATGACGAGCGCTCTCTCCCGTCCGCCTCTCAAGTGTACTCTACGGGTACTGGGAGTGCCCCACAAGCTTACTCTGGTCAGGTCATGTCGCAAGCCCTTTCTGACGTAAGCGGTCTCACCGCAGTTAACCCGAGCGGGGTATTCCAGCCTCACGTAAGTTGCGGTGCGTCAGTGTGAGGTTGTATGACGTTTGCTCACTTCGTGCGCTGTTGTCCAATAGTGGTTCTTCACTGCAGTCGCAACAGCACAGGGCAGAGAAGAAGACCACAGCCTATCTTACAATGGTCCCCCGTTACCCGTGGCTGTTGCTGTGAGTTACTTTCCATAAACATTTCTCCCTGTGAACAGAAATGCTCACGGGATGCACCCTTTGTCATAGTACCAAGCCACCACGGACGATGAAATTACACTGTCAACGACCCAACTCGTTGAAGTTAAAACTTTGTACCGTGATGGTTGGGCTGTGGGCGTAAACGTGAGTGATGCTCGTCGGTGTTTTACTTTCATTCTGCGCAGATCTGCAACTTCTAATCCCCGCAATTCAAAGTTGGCAACCCAAACATACGGTTTCTTCCCGATGTAAGCTCACGTAAAAGTACCGCACTCGTCGTGGTGATGCTCACGTCTACTTCCCGGACCCTCCAGCGATTGCCTCCGTCTCGACTCCAACCTCGCTGGCAGCGGGTCCGTCAGCTTCCCCCACTCGTCCTACCTCGGCGGAAACTCTACGACGTCATCATTCCTGCCTCGCCATGAATCCGCCTTCCTGTCCACTCGAAGCCACTTCCTTCAGTACGGCGGCCAGAGCCTCGTCATGCGCTCGCACTCGCCGCTTTCAGACGTGCGAGGACCGTTACCTGGTGATGACATTGGAAAGACGGGTCCATCGAGGGAGGGTACTGGACTTTCGGCTCCCAAATCTGAGGGCATGGAACCGACGAAGCCACCAACGCGGATTGAGACAGGTGTCTCGGAGGCGAAGTCGGATGACAAGGCGGAACCGGCACGTATCGGTACTGGATTGTTTGAGGCAAAGGCTGAGGGAAGAGAGACGGTGCTTCCACCTGCGCGCGTTACCACCGGACTTTCAGATGCCAAATCGAGTGATCCTAATACGTCCATCGTACCCTCGAACGCCGGGACTGAAGCTTCTGAGAGCAAGGATGGGAGAGCTGAGGAAAAGAAGACAACGGAGGCGGAACCTGTGAAAGCGCTACCATCGACCTCTGGGGCACCAGAGGCAACCGCATAATAATCAGGGAATTTCTCACAACGTAATTGTAAAGGAGTAAAGTTCAGTTGACAGAGACAGAGACCGCTCGAGGTTACGAACTCCTCAGTATCACAAGAAAGCAGTCAAGAGGCTCTGAGTATGGGCATCGCGGCTTGGAAACGAAAGGAATGTCAAATACAAACGCAATGTATCGAAACGATTGAATGCATCATACACAAATGTCCCACAGTGTTAAACAACACTCCAGCCGAGTGACCGGACACACAGATAATCGAAAATCCGCCTGTGTATCCTGGGGAAATGTTCGCCGACGTGATGGAAAACAAGTGCCCATGCGGATGCAGCTCCCAAATCGACCCAGTCTCTCCTGCAGACCATATCGACCACAACCTCACTCATCCATTTCCGTGTCCAACACCACCTTCTTCGCCATCGCCATTGGATTCGAATCCCCACTGGTCAGTCTCCCTTGGGCCAACCATCCTGCCCATCATTCAATATCCTCCTTCGCCCGCTGCCTCGTCTTTCACCACATTTTTGATGGTCTTTCGACGCCGGAGGAGTTTTGGCACCCTTAGCACACGAAGAGTGATGTGCTTTCAGATGCGTCCTGAGGGAGTAAGAGCGAGCAAAATCCTTGCCACAAGCTTCACAGAGGTAAGGTTTAATGTCCAAGTGGGTATTTTGGTGCCTGATGGGCAGGTGGATGTTGGGTGAATTCATGTCAAACCAAGAGGCGACTTGCGAAGACGACACCTACCGGCGAAAATCCGCTGTGCGAGAGAACGTAGCTGTGCAGTGCTCGCAACACAACGATCTTTCTTTGATATGCACCCTGGACCGTGAATTGGGCGTCGAAATGTGCAGGTAGAACAAAAATGAAAAGAAACAACACATCACGACCACACCGGATACATCTGCACAAAACGGTCACATTTACACCTTTTCTAATGGACCTTCGAGTCATAAAGTGTCTTCCCGCACTCTTCAAACGGACACCGGTGTAATCTGCGATCACCGATTTAATCTTCGCGTGTGGCCCTATGCGGCCTTTCCTGCTAGCCATGATGGTCTCTTGCCACCCGTAGAGTTTGGCTCTCTTAGCACACGCGGACTCCTGGCCAGGCTCGGCAGTATTAAGGTGCCTCGTGAGGGGAGGTAGAGCGAGAGAAATTTTCGCCACAGGCGTCGCAGTGCACTATAAGGCTTAACGCCAAAGTTGCCCACTTTGTGGCTAATGGCGAACGTCGATGTGGTGATCAATATATGCCAAACAGATTAAAGAGGCGATTACTGAGAGAAACACACCGGTGAAGATCTTGCGTACGAGAGAATGCGGCAAGGAAATACTCGCAGCGAAACGGTCTCTCTTCCGATCGGCGTGTGCGATGGAGAGGGTGAGCCTGAGATTCACGGGGAATGCTGAGGTGGTCGGTGTTCACGGAAGGAGCGTGAAGAGGCGGCGCCAGGCCAACGATATCCATCGGTCCAAAGATTCCAGCTGCTTGGTTTTTCAATTGGTGAGGAGAGATGAAAGACTTCCCACACCCTTCGAACTCACACTGATTCCATTTGCCATCGTCCGCACTAATCCTTGGATGTGGCCTTGTCCAGGATTCTCCCTCATCGGAGTCCTCGGGATCCGCAATGACGGATCGGTTGATGATGATGGGCCAGATAGACGTAGCAGGTCGTTAGCGGAGGGTGTATGACGAACCAGTGAAGTAATGTGAAGGCGAAGAGGGTGGAGTGTACCGGGCTTTCCGCGAGACAGGCGCAGGCGGGCGGGGATCGTATAGCTCGGCTGATGGCGTTGCCAAGGGTTGCAGAGAGGCCGACGAGTACCAGGAATATGCCGGTACGTTCGTCACCGAAGTAGTGATTTGTGACAAACACACCGATTCCCACGCCGAAGTTGCAGACCACGCCAGCTCCGCCAAGTCCGGTACGTTAGGTACGAGGGTTAGCGGGTGTGCCACGCGAAGGGCGACGGGAATACCCGGATCAGTGCGGCCAACTACGCTTGGGTGGAACATTGGGGTCGACACTTCCATGGTTGCGTGTGTGCGAATAGACACGGGATTGACTGGCATGTTGACTGGCGAGGCAACGAGCCTCGCGGTAGTGTCATCGAGGTGCGAATCCGGGATGACCAGTTGATGAGGATGTCCCGTACCACTGTCGACAGGTGGGGACAAATGGTTTGCGCTCAATGATTATTGTGATTAGTTCAGGTTTGACTTATTTTGCACACAAACTCTTTTGCAATTAATGAAGCACATTCACACCACAGTAATTGTCATTGTCCTTGCGCTGTCCATGATGGCTGTTTCTCTTTGCTTGGATATTCATCAAGCGTCCGCTCAATGAAATATTGTCAACCATCAAGAAGGCCACCAAGTTTGATTTTTCAGGTCTCCATGGCGGGAAACTTAACACACGCACGTCAATCGTCAAAGAAATTCACACGCTTGAAAGTGATTTTCTCAAAATGGTCACAGTCTTTGCGGAAGCCATCAAGCGTGACGATCAGTTTTGCGTTGCGAACATTATGAATTGCGGCTTCGCACTACCGTGACTACCCTTCAACCTGTTTACAGAAAACAAGAGCTTCAACAAAGCTTCGACATCAGGGAAAGCTTCAATCTCTGCGACAAACACGATGGAAGAATCCGGGAAACATCGCTCTTTTGAAACAAGAGAGGCATCGAGCTAAAAGAATCTTGGAAAACTCACTCGTATAAATTAAATGAACGCCAAGCTAGAACACTTGACGAATAATATCAAAATAATCTCCTTTTTTTCCTCTTCCCACGTGCAAACAAATGTAGTTCTTGCAAATTTTATTTGACAATACGTCGCATGTTCATCACATCACTGAATGTGTATAACCCAGAATGGCCTGGTACAGTTCATCAATTGAGAACCAACTCAAAGCGTCGCCAGTACCTCCTGATTCCCACCGGACACATTGATCTGTATGTCAGATCCACAGCAGCACGTAGCACCCGTCCAGTTGTAGAGCACCGCAGCGGCGTCAGGCACGTGTAGAACCTCCACGACCGGCCCGACCTTCCGCAGGAACCCCGACAAGGTCTGGATAGCCTCAACGATCGGAGCAGCCCCGGACGCGTCTTCAGAGTCTGGAATGTCGTCGGGGGATATTCCTGCCGGGTCGTGATTCCCCACTGAGCCTCCAAGGACACCGGTTGATGAACCGGCAGATCCAAGACCAGACGCCCCACCACTGGAACCACCGTTACCGCCTCCTCCTCGCTTCTTCTTGAGTGCCTCACGTAGTGCACGTCCCTTGCTCTCTCTTTCTTCTCCCTTCCCACCCGCACCAGCTGATATAGCATCTTTCAAGATCTCCTCTTCCTTGGTGTAATGGCGCACAAAAAAGTTACCCTTTCGCTCCTCCTCGATAGTCGTGAGATCGCCGTGGCCTGGAATGATGGCGGTCGCTGGAGGAAGGGTATACAAACGCTTCAGGATGGATAATTTGAGTTGAGAGAGATCGGCAAGGAGGACATCAGTGCGGCCAATATAGCGACTAAATGAAAGCGGGTATTCAGGAGTTTTCGGAACTCAAGAATACAGGAAGCACAAACCGAAAGAGGGTGTCTCCCGTGCAAAGCACAGGCTGGTCTCCATTATCAAAGTAGAAGCAGCAGCTACCAGGAGTATGACCTGGGGTGTGAATCACTCGTCCAATGATCTTTCCTGTCTTCGGGAGTACAATGGGGTCTCCGTGCTTGTAGAAAAACGTCGGCTCGAGTGGAAGGGAAGAAGGTGGTTGTGGGAGTCCAACGGCGCGAAAGGCTCTGGGAAGGACGGACCAGAGAAACTGTAGGTGGTGCAGGTCGGCTTCATACCGCCTCCCTTCGAGAATTGCAATGCCTTGGCTCCCACTTTGTCTTCCCCACACAGTCCCACAACGGCCCCCGTCTCGTCAGAAACCATCCGCGTGCCCCCCACATGGTCAAAGTGGGCGTGCGTGTGGAGGATCATTGTTGGGTAGAACCCCCTCGTTGCAACTTCGCGAAGGATGACCTCTGGGTGGCCTCCCGGATCAATAAGAAGCGCCTCACGCGTTTCTTTGTCGCCAATGCACACGAAGTTGCACGCCATTGGTCCCACCGGAAACGTAACTGGAGTCTAAGATTAGTTTACGCGATCTCCGAGGATACGGAGACGCGAAACGCACAGATCGCAAGCGGGTGGTTATCATCGCCATTGTCTTCTGTTTCGTTGGAAGCAGTCTGCTGTGTTTCCTACCGGAACCCAAACGTGAGGAGCATCAAATGACGCTGTTGAATCATCACAGAGCAACACCGACCAACCCACCTCCGCGTCATCTTCCCCCCCTTGCGAGAAATACGGATGCTCGTCGTCCCCATTTCCGCTCCCGTCGGAATTCATTGTTAGAATCCGAACTCCGGTCGACCAAAGGAGCACAAATTTCCCAAAAAATGCCGCCGTGGCAGAAAGCGCCGCTGCATCCACTTATTTCGTACCTTCCGTTGCTCCTCATTCTGGCTTCAGGGGCGCCTATCGTATCGGCCTTCATTGTGAGACCCGCTTCGACTTGTAGTGCTCACAAGAGCCGAAACATACCGCACGCCATAAACGCCTTCCCACTCCCTTCGTGCACTTCAATGTCCTCGCACCCACTTGCTCTCAAATCTCTCACACGTCCTTGTGTTCCCAGCGTGTAATTTCACGGGAGGGAATTGTAACGAGTCAGAAACATGGGCTCCATGTTGCAGGGCGAGCGATCGCGGTCAGGACGGGGTCCAGCGTTCACCACGAACGCTACAATGGCGATGAAATGGTTCCCTGCTACAACAGTTACGGTAAGCTTCTGTTGAACCTTGAACAACTTCTCAACAACAACGACATGATAAAAATCTCGCAGGAACGCGGGAGCCCAACAGAGGAGGCCTTCCCAAAGACGGAGTCTACATCTACGATCTTCTGTTAGTGTCTTCAATCACCCTTGTCTTCAGTTTCATTATACATTGATCACATCCACCGCGCATTGAAGTCAGTCTCACTCACTCAACTCACCCTGTCAACTTTCCCCATCCCGCTCACTTGCGATTGCACGGACTGAGCCTCGTGGACGACCCCTCTGATCCTTCTGCTGTTTTCATCCACCTCATGAACCACGCTCCCTCCGACTCATGCGTGGAGATGTTTTGCCATACACTAGGCGGCACCGACATGGAGTGGAAATGGAGAGTGTGTGGTGAGCGTCGCTCTTTATACGACGTCTGTGGTGCGTCATCATGAACTGGTGATCAGATATGATTATCGCGCGGACCCTCACATCCACACCCCCAACGACGTCGCCTCCGTCTCACCGACCTCGTTCTACGTGACCAACAACCACTACTTCTGCGCAAGTACACTGGTCGGTGCGGTTCTGCGTTTCTTCTTGGGGGATACCGGGAACGCGATGTACCCAAGTTGGATGAGGCTGTGGGAGGATGGGATGGGAGTTTAAAAATGACGGATGTGGTGTTCTGTGAATTGGGGAAGAAGGTGAGTACGTGGTTTGCGATCGGTGTTCCTTGCAATGAATGACCTCTTGTGAATCATGACCTCGGGTTGATGACGCCGGCAACCACGTCCAGCTCCAATGCCGAACAGCGGCCACGTCCGTCATCCGCGCAAACGGCATTCTCTTCTCCCCGGACAGCAAGACCGCCCTTGTGGACTCGTCCCGATCAGGCACCGTGCTGTTCTCCGACCGGACCGAGACCACGAACGAGCTTCGGCAGGCCGGGGGATTGGTGAGTACCCAAAGCTCTGTGTTATCGCACGCGTGGTGTGGTCCATGAGATC
Organism: Gonapodya prolifera JEL478; assembly: GCA_001574975.1. NCBI lineage: Eukaryota > Fungi > Monoblepharomycota > Monoblepharidomycetes > Monoblepharidales > Gonapodyaceae > Gonapodya > Gonapodya prolifera. The sequence continues at coordinate 62,012 of KQ965822.1, forward strand.
TGACCGGCGTTGCGTCTCAATATGTGCAGGCGCTAGGTGCAGCGTGCGATAACCTTTCGTATGACGAGTCTTCAGGGTCGCACTATGTCGCCGTGTTTCCTGATATGGGGGCGTTGCATAAGCATTTCCTGGATCCTCTGAATACGGATAAAAATGCTCCCGGTGGTGAGTTTTTCGCATCGTTATAATACACGATTCAACCCTGTCCACCAGCACCCGCGAATCCTCACAGACGTGGTCAAGTTCACCTTGAACCCATCCGGTGGAGTTTCCTCATAGCTTGTGTACTATGACACCGGCAAGTTGTCCGGTGACGTTACGATTGCTGTTTCAAGCAGCAAGCGAGGTAAGTTTCACGTACCGCTGCGCCCGGAGAAAAAATAGTCTGCTCACAGTGATGTCATGACTCGTAAGAGCTTTTTGGGAAATGTTATGTCAAATGGCTTCATCGTCTGCAAACGAGTTGTGAATCGAGAGAGTTCACCAGTCAAGTAAAGTTCTTCGGTTACAGAATACTGTACATATCAAAGATCAGCCCTATAATACTTCGACGAATCATCTCATTTGCACCCTAGAGTCTAGATGCAGATGCTTTTCCCTCTCCTGTGGGATTTCAGGGTATGCTTAGTCGACCCTTCTACACCTGCGGCTGCAGCTGATTAGCCAGAGGACTCGTCGGCCTCACTGAGGAAATGGAGACCGCGCTCGCTCCCGGGCTGGTCGCCCTCGATGGCGGGTAGAGCGGTGTGTACCGATACGCAGTTTCCAACTCAGGTAAGGGAGGTTTCGCTGCCGAGTCACTCTCGTTTTAACCCACCGGAACGAACAGGAAGGGACGATTCACTACGCACCATACTGGTAAGCCGCCTCCTGTCTCCGGTACTGCAGGTACCAGCGTAACGTAACGATGGCAGCGATGAGGACACCCAGCCCGGCAGCGCCGCCGAGAACAGCCCCCACCACGAGGCCTGAGCTTGGACCAGCATCGGACATGGGGATGATGACCACAAGAAGCGTTTTCGAAGGGAGAGCTGGTGAATTGGCTGGTTGAGGGCGTGCCTATGGCCGCGCCAACCCCCCCGCCCCAAATGAATTAAAATGAAAGCTTCGGTTTTGGAAAGAGTGCTGGCTAGGACTACAAAAGCCAGGTGTGTTTTTTCTTCACGGAAGACACCACACCGAGCAACACTGCCATCCGTTCCAGATTGCGCCACCTCGCTCCTCCTAGCTCTGCGTGCAATATTGCGTCTGGAATTAAAGCAGGAGCAAATCAGAAGCTCTTAAAAACAGCACTAATGCGATATTTCATACAAGATTCAAGAAAATCAAAAACTAACATTGACATTTCATACAAAATCTTGCATCCAATGCCTTGATGCTCGAGTAGAAAGCAGATCCTACGACCTGACTCGCTCTGTGGGCATACATACAAGTCAAGCAACCGGCAGCATAAATGAGTCACACACAACTCACTTGAGGGCGATTCATTGACACGGTTGAGGCCATGGGAAACATCCTGGAACTCGCTTCCGATAGGCGGCCCTGTTTCAGACGGAAATCGTCAGACACAAAAGACAAACTTGAACCGTGGAAACGCTTGATAAACGGGGTACTTACATGGCAGTCAACGTTTCAGCAACTGACTTCTGCGCATGCTGTCCTTCCCACGTGATGTTCTCGCCATTCTCTCCTCGCCGTACGATGAATGATCACGGCGGTCACCACTGGACAGCAGAATTGCTACCTGCTTCCGAAGAGCAGCAACCACCCCGAACAAACTTTCGTTTGCTTCCTGGACCGCTTACTCTTAGCCTCCGTTCTTGCTCCAACGCCTCTTGCACCTACGCCAACGCCTTCTCTGCCTCCTCCTTTGCCTTCACTGTCTCGTCTCTTGCCCTCTCTGCCGCCTCCTTTGCCAACACCGCTGCGTGAGACGCTTATACGCTCGTTCCCTATCGCTCACAAACTCCCCGCAGCGATCAAAGACGTCACGCAATATGACTAATCGGGTTGATGAATTGCCAGATTGCAATATGGAGCGAGCAAATAGCATCGCTTGCTCATTGATGCGGTTGGGTGGATTGATCGGTGGTTTGGGATGAACGTCCAGAGATGAATTCATGCCCTGAGAGATTTGGATTGAGTGAGTGGGTGAAGTGTCCAGGAGCTGCTGGAGATAATCGTTGGAAAGCTCTCGCTGAAGAAAGTGGCAGTATGTGTCTTCACTTTCTGCTAGGGCACTGAAAGTTGTCACCACTTCCGATGGACTGAAATCAGTTCCCATTTCCCCCCACCAACCATGGACCTCCTCTCTCCCTCCACGGACCGTCTATGGTGTCATGCCGGGCCTTTCACGATACTTTCAAAATGCCTCGTTTAAAGCTATTCCAGGATGTGGGAGGGACAATGTCGTGATCAACTGCAAGGTATCGCTGGGAGGAGCGAGTGGTGAGAATTCTGAAATGGACGAGGGGATGGCTTCACAAACTGACCGGGTTGAACAGCAACGAAGAAGGGTCAGAAAGCGCAGACACGGAGCCATCTCAGGGGGACACTTCCTCTTCCGAAGGCAGTTTTATGCTGGAGTTGTTTGGGACTCCAAGTGGCCAGGGGGAGTCTGCTAGTTCGATGAGCTGGCGGTCAAAGGGGCTATAACGGTGGTTTCATTCAATTGAAAGTTTGGTATCCCGGGATCAGGGATCGTCTAAACAAGTTCTTGCAATACGTGACAGTGAAGGTTGTCCCGTCTGACCAGTTTGAGGCAGTGCTTGGGAACAACGGGGGACAATGTGGGCAGGTGCTCGAGCTTCCAAGGAACTCCTGCCGGAAACCACCAGCAAAACCATCACGCCTCAAAAGTGGACGCTTCCACAGTTGCTTGAACTTGCTATTGCGCTGGAACTGGATATTCCTCCCTCCTCTTTTGAAGGAAGAATCGTAATAGCAATTCTTTCCGTGGGCCGACGTGAAAAGGTGGTTCGCAAGATATCTGCGGATTCAGCTTGCTTTCTCAATTCTCTTATGCGTTAAGGGCGCTTCTAGCTCAAACCAATGGGGCCAAAAGGGTTTTCTTCAAAGATCAACACAATTGCTTTCTGTAGGAACTTATGCACGACAGCCACGTCTTCGCAGCAGTGGAAGAAGTGCAAGTATGCTCCAGAGATTTGGAAGACTTTGATGAATTTTTTGACAGCACTTTGATTCTGGACAAGTTCCCATCTGCAAGTTCATTGGGAGGGTTCAGCTTTGTCAAGGGGTGTGGGCGGGGGTTACGTTGGAGCGACCGAGGGCACGCAACCAGCGTGCAAGAGAGAGCGACCAACTTGAGTGAGAGACGAGAGAGAGTACCGGGGAGATCGCGCCAAGTGATCTGAGAAACGAGACGAGGTCGTAAGCCTGTTCGATAGAAGTTCTACATCTTTATATAGTGGTTAATCTAGCTCAAGGCTTTTCTTAACTCTGAGGCCTGTCGTTTCGTAATGCGATCTAGAAAGTTCCAGAGACTTCCAGGGCTTCGGAGATTAAGTGTGGCGCAGCAAACCTGTGAGGGTTAGCCAGCCCCTCACAGATTCAGCACGAAATCACTGAGTGAACTACGGAGAGTGTATCCTTGGAGCAAAGATCGCATGTGACAGAATTTCTGAAGGATAACTTTGATGCATGGGGTAGCGCTATGCTTTGATATGAGCTGCGGATGAACGTTGAGGACTTCCAGCCTTCTGACGTCCTGTCTCTTCTTTATGCTGGATACGTCTTTCCCAACCTTCAACATCTCAGAATGGTGAGACTTTTCGGGGATCTCTTGGGACTAGAGTTTGAGGCGCAACATGATTATCGAAATGTTATGGAAGCATCTGGAAGTCTGGCACTTCGCACCTTCAAACACTGAAATTCAATGTGTCATTTCCATACTACGGAAGTGTTGAAGATTTTCTCAAGACTGCCAAAGAGTTCATTCTGTTTTTCACCTCAAACTCAAGCGGTTCGTTGAACAAAATCAAAGTTGTTGTCGACAAATGCGGTCTTGAGGACACGGACGAGCTTGCACGTGCTGTCAGATCTGTTAAAGCAATGTTTGCTGAGGTTCCCGGAAATTACCAGCTGGCGCTGAACGTGGATCCTGCGTGAGAGATTTAGAGGGATTTGGGGGTCATGTTACAAACTAATGAATTGAGCGCTGTATCCGTTTGGCTTTGGAATCGTAAAGATGTTTGAAAATGCGAAATGCCTTTCGAAGAATGCTTGAATACATTTTGTTACATTATTGAGGGTTTTTGTGAAGGCTTCCTAACGTTGACAAGTAGGAGCCATAACGAGGAGGCCACCAAACATCGCTCAACCGACGCGCCGCGCCATCAATCGACGTGGTATCTTCGATTCACATCAACTTCTGCCACTCGAGTTCTCATTCGTAAACACTGGTGAGGTGATCCTCATTTCATCCTCTCGCGATCTGGCTATATGACGACGCGACATCTCTTTCACTGGCTCGTTTGATTGCATCTCCATGACTCTCATTCATTCGCGTCCGGGTGCCGTCCTCCTTCGATTGCGGACTTTCTCCGCCCACGTGTTGTGACCTTTCCGCAAACATCTCATTCCCGCTTCAAGATTCTTCCATCGAATCTCCGCATTCAGTAATGTCGGCGGCGACCTCTCAACCTGCAGACAACAAGCCGTCCTCGTGGGCTCTGGAACTTTCCGAGGAAGAACGCAAGAAGCGCAGAACCAAGGTCGTCGCGACTCTAGGCCCCGCGAGCACCCCGAGGATTAGGGAGCTCATACTCGCTGGTGAGAGTCTTTTTGAACGGTCATGCCTGCCCTTTTCATTCAAGAGTTCAACCTCAAAATGCGCTTCAAATTAGGCGTGAACGTATTTCGCCTCAACTTCTCTCACATTACCGACCCGAACACTCAGATATTGCCTGCTATCTTAGATATTCGAAAGTACAGCAGAGAGCTCCGGACTTCGGTAGCCATTCTGGGTATGTCCGGTCCTGTGAGCTGATCCGATGAGCAGTCTCCCAAGCTGCTCCAATACCTTCCAGCTGATATGTCGGGGCCAAAGATTCGCTGCAACGATTTTGACACCCCCACGCACTCCATCAAGGTTCGTTTCCCGAAAATGGTCATATGTCATTAGGTTTCCCTGAACGAGATTCACTCTACTTCAGGTCGCGAAAGGGCAAAAGCTCCGTCTCCTCAACTCCCCGAACCCCGGCACAGACGCCAGCGCCGATGGAAAAACCTTGGGCTCGTTCACTACTTCGATCACCCAGGTCGTGCACCAGCTCGACGCCGGCCACCGAATCATGCTGGACGACGGTCAGCTCCTTCTTCGTGTGGTATCCCGGGTGTCTCAAGACGAACTCATCTGTGAGGCATTAAACTCATGGGAGCTCAAGTCACGCAAGGGTATCAACGTCCCCGACGTGCGTCTCGCCGTGCCCGCCGTCACGGAAAAGGACAAAAAGGACCTCAAGTTTGCGTGGGACATGCGTGTCGAATATGTCGCAGAGAGTTTCGTCCAGAGGGAGCAAGATGTTGTGCTTATGAGGCGGTACATGGAGGAGTTCCGCAAGGAGGAGCTCGCCCGGATTGAGAAGGAGGGTGGGAAGATTCACCCGGACCCCAAGGACTACCCCGGCGAGCTTGATCACGACGAACCGGTGGAGGGCGGGAAGCTTCTGGTCAACTTGAAGATCTGGCGACCTCAGATCATTGCCAAGATCGAGACGCCTCACGCTCTGGATGACATTGATGACATTGTTCACCAAGCCGACGGTATCATGGTAGCGAGGTGTGTGTTGCTCGAAAGTCATCAAGTTATTCACGAAATATGCCAGGCGCTCACAATTGACTAAATCTCTAGAGGAGATCTGGGAGTTGAAATCCCTCTCCCCAAAGTTCCCCTGGCGCAGAAGATGCTTATTGCAAAGGCAAATGCTGCAGGTATTTCCAATACGGAATGATTCGGTCGAAATGACTTTGAAGCACACTCATTCCTGCAACTCACTTCTCATGATCCTTTAGAGAAACCGGTCATCACGGCGACACAGATGCTCGAGTCGATGATTGAAGCACCCAACCCCACAAGAGCTGAGGTGAGATCTTTATTTGAGCTTTTATGATTCTGGGTCCCGAGTGCCAGACATGGTAGTAATGCTCGCTCTAATGTAAATAGGTTTCGGATGTGGCCAACGCTGTGTTTGATGGAACTGATGCTGTGATGCTTTCTGCGTAAGTGATGACAGTACTATTCAATCAGATACTTTTCATTCCATACTCTCGAAATGTGGCCAACCCCGTAATATCAGGGAAACCGCTTCAGGTCACTACCCAATCGACGCCGTACGCTACATGGCGACCATTGCCCGCCACGCCGAGCTGTCCCTCGCCGCGTCGCGTCGTCCATTCGACCCTCGAGCCCAACCCCATTATCACTCCGCGAGGTTTGGTCAGCTTCCAAGGCCCGTGCCGGATGAGTTTGGACACGCTATTGCGGATGCTGCCGTTGCTGGAGCGGAGCAGGCAAAGGCGGAGGCTATCTTGGTGTTCACTGCGACTGGGTATATGGCGGTGCGTTGACACTTTTGCATCTTTTCTATTTCCATTAAGGATCTAAAACGGTAAAATTTGCCCACCGCTTTCGTGTCACTAGCGCCTTGTTAGTAAGCGCAGACCCCACACAAAGGTACTTGCCGTAACTGGAAGCAGGAGTGTGTACCGGTGAGTGGATCATCTCTTAAATCCGTACACGTCTCTATTAAACTGCGTCTCTCCAGTCGTATGCAACTTATTTGGGGGGTCACTCCAGTTTACTCACGCTCGCTCCGAGCCCCAACGGCGCACGATCAAACAAAGCCCGCCAATATCGATCACGATATCAAAGACGAAGATGAGAAGTATGATGAGGATGCCGCTGCGAGAGACCACATCGCCGCTCGCAACCTTAGCCGTGCGGAATCCGTTGGTCACTCCAGCGCACTTCCATCAGTAGTCGGAAGCGTGGGACCCGGACTCTCTACCGAGTTGGTGCTCGCTCAAGTCGAACGCGATGTCATTGAGTCGGCGGGACTCCACCCTGGCGCTGTTGTGGTAATCGCAGCTGGTTTCTTCGCCGACTTCCCTGGTCTTTCGTGCACCATCAGAATTGCACGGATGGGTGATGTGGAGAAGGTTGTCGTCAGCAGGGTGTGGGGAGACGGCATGCGCAAGGCCGCTGATAAAGCACGCGAGAAGGCCCTTTCTGGAGAGTTGAGTGAGAGGAAGGACATTTCGGCACAATGAGCTCCGACTCCAATGCAGAATTTTGGCATACCTGTATGAGGATTTCCTTCTGCCTCTGTTCTTAGTTGTTTTCTTCCATAAAAGTGTTTCCAACAAACCATAATTCAGTTGGTCAGAAGTTTAGATTGATCACACTATGAAAGTAGCAGACCTCAATACGAACTGGGCGCCATCACAAGTACAGAACGCGGGCCTTGACTTCACTCATGATGGAAACGCATTGGAAGAAGCCGACATTAGTCCTGCATTCTCCGACACGATTGCGCGACTTGTCCATCGTGCCTACAAAGCTTTACCCCCAAAGGGCAAGCCTAAAAAGGAGGAATGGACAGTCTGCGCGGCAGTGGTGATGTGGAAATCGGATCAGCCCGATAATACCGGGAATGGTCCTTCTGGGCTCGGGAAAAGAAAGAGGGAAATCGAAGAAGACCACACAAGTGATCCGCACCCCACGAGCGTTCACCATCCTGGACCGGGAACACTCACTGTTGCCTCTCTGGGAACTGGAGTCAAGTGCCTCCCGCGAGACGAGCTTTGGGGTCGACGGGTTAATAACAAGAGTCCAGCTGGACCTGAAATGCAGCAGGAAGAATACGACTACCGTCGTGACTTGGTCGTCGATCTGCATGCAGAAACTATAGCGAGACGCGGATTTGTAAGGTAAGCACTTATCTTCGTTCGTTCCCCGGACCGTGGGAGGAAGCTGGCGCTGGAAATTACGGATCCACTCGAGGTCGCAATTACCAGTACTTGGAGGCCTATGAAAGTGACTATTGGTGTCTTTTCACTCGCAGGTGGCTCGTTCGGCAAGCGCGGGCATGTCTTTCGGGCAAGTCTTCCATTTTTGTGCTAGCCGATGCTGCACATCACAACTCTGAACCTGCAAGCTCTGACGCCCTTCATCCTTTCCTACGCATTCGAGGATACAGTGAAGGTACAACAAAATTTTATTTCTTCGTCAGTCATGGCCCGTGTGAGTTTCTGTATCCCTCTCCTATCACTCCTCGAACTCATTTTCGCTGCAGGTGGATTTGCAACAATGGCACTGCAACAACCATTGGGGTCCCGCAAGGATAAAGTTAATCAACCCTTAGAGTGCCCGGACCGACCTTTAGAGCACTCAGACCATTTTTGTGAGATCGCGCAAGTGCCAATCTCCGAAGTCCACCGTGGTCCCACCGGAGCTCTCCGTGGTCGGGTAGCTTCTCACCTTGATATATCGTCAATGACTTATCCCCTTCGTACAAAACCCTCCGTCGCAAACGCACCGCCGACAACATCCCTTTCGTGTTCGGACAAAACGTCCCGATACCAACTAATGGGATACCAGGGAGGCTTACTGGCACCGCTGATCGACCGGCCAGTACGAATGGCTGGACTCATTGTGGGATCCGACGCGTTCGACCTTGAGGGTCTTCGGGCGATTTCTACCAGATGCGCGGAAGCGGAGCGCTTACTTCACTCCCCCAAAGGCGATGACATAGAGCTGTGTGCTCGATATATATCTCCCTTGGAACGATTTTCAATAGGACGCAGCGCTGTCGTCTTTGAACATTCACGCTCATCCTGCGATCCGGGATCACACGAGACTGTTTCTACCTGCTCGACATCCATTTCGTTTGTTACTCCTGTACCTTTGACGCCTGAATCCTTCGCCGAGGATCTTGTTGCAAACGGACACGTCGAAGTGCTCGCTGCCACAGGGAGACGTCTCGGTGCGACGAAGCCGAAACCGGGAAAGGGGGATGTTGCTTTCGGAGGCTGGAATAAAAGCTCGCTATCACGACTGTCGCGGCGACTGTTGACTGAGGAGGTTGCAGCCAGTGTCATTGATCAACTTCCTGAGCATTTAATGAAGGTGCTTCCTGAGAATTGGATTGACCTAGATTATCAGGATTGGAAGAGGAGCAGATCAGAGTGGGACGCCTCACGGCGATGCTTGTTGGGGTGGAGCGGAGATCGGAAGAGAAACGAAGGACTGATATCTGGAGAGCTTCCATCAACCATGGACAATCGTGGAGGCGTCGGGGGCTTCTGCAACTGGTATGTGGGAAAGGAAAGTGAGGGATTCTGGTCACCGTTCCGGTGGAGACAAAGCGCCCAATCATGAATGTACTATTCTACACAAATGATGCTTAAGTAATATGTGGGGTAATCGAATAAAGATGCCCATATTCTAAGTGCTGATGTCATATGCAAGGACCGTTATTGATACCACCGCGCCTTTCAGGAATGCTTTGCCCACGGCGCAAGCACCTGTAGTGTCCGTCGCAACTCTCCCTGATCAAAACTGCGCCACGAGGGTGTCACTCCGCCGTGGCGTTCCTCCACCATGTATAGCTTACAGAGCGCTGCGAGTTCCTTCCCCGCCAGATGGACCTCGCCGGTGAGTTCGAGCGCGCAGATGGAGAGCATGGCGAGATCCCGTGCGCGCGATTCGAGAACACCGAGTTGTTCCGCAGAGCAGGTGCTCAGGGGGAGTGTGTCGTCGCGCGATGAACTGTGAGTCAGGAACTTGAGGTTTCGGTAGCTCAAGACGTGCATCAGGGCGCACAAGTACACTGGGAAGCACAAAGATTGAATTGCATTTCAACGATCATAGTAACCACCCATTCAAGTGAAAAAAAACAAGGGTTGCAAACCTGCATAAATCCCCGTAACCATGACAACACCACCCCGTTCCCGCCAGTCGGAGTTCACAAACGCCTCAAGCAAGCACAGGAACTTCCCTGCAATACCCAGGCACTTGGTGTACCCCTCTTCTTCGTGGAGCCAGGATAGGGGCCAGTGTGTCGCCGTTTGATCCGCCGGGATAGCGTGAGCAGGAGAAGCAGAAACGGCGGCGGATTCTGACAGCAGAACGACGCATCCCGGTTTTGGTCCGTGCAGGATCATCCAGGAGCAGAAGAAGTCGAAAATCCAGAATGTGGGACCGGATACGAACACCTTGACACGATGTCGCTATTGAGTGCACCCGCGACGATCGTTTTGCGACAGACAGAAGGCACACGCACCTTTTCAGGCGCATCCTCCGTTTTGAAATGTGGCTTGAGGGGCCAAGTATCCACGCGGTACGCGAACCGGCCCTGTCCCGTCTGAAGCACGTCTACAAAAAACCGCCATCACAACATTAAATCACTCTCCCTCTCACCCGCCCCGTGCACCCCAAAAGCATTTCTCACCTTTAAGGTCCTCCGGAAACGCCTCCTCGACGACCTGGCAACACGCATCGAGCACTTCCATCCGATTATGCACGCAGCCCGTAGGACATTTGGACGTGGGGCGGCGGAACGGGTCGCCGCAGCGGATTGGGAGGAATTGCGTTTTGAGGTCGATCCGGAAGAGGGAGATTTGACCCGCGATGAAGGCGGCGAAGGGCATCAGGGCTGGTATTGGTTTGTTGGTGAGAAAGAGGCGCGGTGATCGTGAGTCGCAATGACAGAACCCCCCTTGTGCCGATTTTGATTTCGTCGAGCCACCCACCGGTATCCGGCACTCTCCCACCCACGAACATCTCCCTCGCCTTTTCGGGGTCCAAGACAAAGAACTCGGACGCGCTCGGACCTTCGCCGGTTGGATTGTCGGGCCAGGGCGGGGAGCGGATGCCGGGGAAGTGTGGGGGTGTGGGGTTTTCTTGTGTGTGTCCGAAGGAAGGTTTGGGGGGGTTCGGGGGTGAGGATTGGTGTTGGTGAAGATGAAGAGCGATGGTTCCGATGATTCACCTTTGCCGAGGGCGACCAAGTCTCCGAACGCGGATGTATACGGGATCGTGTAGTGGCATAACGTATTCCGCTCGTGTGCGAAAATCAGCCAGAAAATCCTGCGATGGAACGGACAGATGTGTTGACGAAGCTCTCCGCATATATTTGGATAAGGGCGGGAAGGAGACTCAAATATACGCACATTCGTCGACTTTCCTTCTCCTTTACAGGTCTGTTCCGCAACTCCGGGCAGTCGTCCGGGTCCACGTGCAGGCCGATCTTGAACAGGAGCTCGACGAGGATTCTAAACGCAGATGGGTGACGGGGCTGTGTGAAAGGCGGGAAGGTGACAGGAAGCATGGAGGAGCACGTACGAGAGCACGGCGAGGTTCGTGAGCATGTTTGTGTGGAAGTTGGAGGAAAGGGCCTGGGTGTGCCGGTGAGCGTTGTACGTGTTAAAGGTGGAAGATCCGTCGTGTCAACTTCGAAGAGCAAAGCTGTGCTGCACTGACCAGGAGAAGATGCATCAACGCCGTCTTGGAAACAAAATGAGCAGGATTACTATAAAAGATGGGAACCAATCCAAAATGACGAACCAGCTCTCTGATCCCCGGATTTCGCGAGTTCTGAATCATGGACGTCAGCTGCAACCCGCGCTCGAAAAACGGCAGTCCGTCGCGATTCGTGCCCGTCATGCCTTCGATGAGTGGGCGTTTCTGGTGGAAAGAAAGAGCAGGGGCAGAAAATGAACACTTTCTGTGATGAAAATGTAGACTTTGAATGTCGGAAGGCAACATACAACATCCCCTCGTGATGAGAATTGTGATGCCAGGGCAAGCATGCTGTACACGAGAATGGAATCAGTGGCGTCGTCACCACGAAACATGTCGGGTTGAGGCAAGAACCGGTGCTGGTCGTGTAGAACCGTTATAAACGAAGTGAATAAGATTGTGTGGAGGTTTAAGGCAGCGTACCACAACCCATATGTCAATCTCTTCGGCGAGCTGGAAGTAGCGAAACAAAAGACCTCGCAGACCATTTTCGGCTGGGAGTGAAGCTGGCATGGGGGGTTTGGACGTTGTGATGGCGGCCCGGTCATCCGGAAAATTGTGACAAATTCCGCAACATACTCAGTCCACCGAATATCCCAATGGCAGTATGAGGGTGAAGGACTGGCGACTGTAAGACAACCTCAGAACTATCGCTCGGTGAGCTTTTTGGGGAAATGGTCTCGATTTTGGTGTCTTGTTCGGGGACTTCGGTTTTATACGTTTCATTTGGCGATGCCCCACGCTGCGGCGAAGGCGATCCGTCGTCACTTGGTGCAGGTGTCTGTGGCGAGTCAGATTGGCGAAGACACGGGATGCCGGTGTTGTAGCATCTGTCGCACTGAGTCGAAGGCAAAAAGTTGGCGGGTATCTGATACCGACAGCACATGCGCAACCCCTTACCGGATTGCCGCCTGAGCATTTCTAGCCCCAGGCATAAGGTGTAAGGCAGGGTCGGGGTTGGCATTAGGGATGGCGCAAGTGGAAAGGAAGGTATGGCAGAGGAGGATGTCGCAGGACTCTCGCACTCGCCAATCACAGGCGACTCACCACGCGATCCTTCTTGCATTTGACGCAGGCTGTCTTCGGCTTCGGCGGCATCACCGGCCGGTGCCCAGGGCTGTTGGGGGTGAAATCTCGTAAAGTTCGCTTCGATTTTCTGCCGGGGCCAGACCGTGGAGGGGATGCCTTTATGATATTTTACGCCTCAATCCCCACGTGAAATGCACACACACACAAAAAAAAAACGGAGCTCCTTTGTCCCCTTTCCTCAGGTGTTCTGACGTGTGCTCTCAGGTGCAGAGTCTTGCTCAGTAAATTATTCATCCGGGTGATTCAGGAAACGATAAGAAAGGTCACAACTGCATAACCCTGTCCCGGAAACATCTGCTGATATGTATTCGTGTTTTCTTCAGGACCAATTAAAGTATAAAACGAATGGAAGTGTCACTGTGCTGCAAAGGTTGTCTGTCGGAAGGGGGAGACAACCGACCCCTTATCCTGACGCCTCCTCCCTCCCCCATTCTTCATCTCCAGTCCCATTCCCCGGCTTCATCGGCGAAATTCTGCCATGTGCTCTCGCGCTGTGCAATCTCTCATTCAGGCTGGCCGCAGATGGTCGCCTCCCTCGTCCTCCGGCAATATCCCACCCCGCACACATCTGACAATTGACATACTGTCCGCCTCGGGAGGCGGCGAGACTGGCCCGTCCCATGCTGTCTTCAGTCCGCGTTTGGCACCAATCGAGATTCCAGTCGACTCCAGCGCCTGCCAACCGAAGTAGCACTCCAACACGAACGCGATTCTCCAAATACGCTGCGTTCAACCCAGGAGACGTCAGTAAGAAGTAATCAATTTCCTCGCCTCACAACCCATCTTCACCTGGGCCCAATCAACCCTCAAAGGCCATGTAAAGCCGTGCCCACTTTCGGTGCCCGCATCGGCAAACTACACACCACTGAACCCCATCTCGTTTCTGGAATGGTCGGCAAGAGTGTACCCCGATAAAGTGGCGATCAAGCATGGAGACTGGGAGATTACGTAACGTGAGGTGAGCGGGGAGGTCGGACTTTGAAGAGTTGAATAGGTTGTCGATAATTGCAAATGATCGACTGACCATCTTCCTATTAATAGTTCCACTACCGAGTCCGCCTCTTCGCGTCAGCTCTCCACAAGGCCGGTCTGAAGAAGGGCGAAAAAGTCGCCGTACTCTGGTACGTTCCTTCTCGCCTCCATCGTGATCGCGCTCCCCAACCCAAGTCCGCTCACCCCACCACCGCAGCTGCAATACCATCCAACCGCTCGAATCCCACTACGCCGTACTTCTGGCCGGCGGAGTGCTCGTGACCGTCAACACCCGCCTCGCCCTTCCCGAAATCAGTTACATCCTGTCCCACTCCGAATCCACATTCCTGATCGTGGACCACGAACGGACCTTCAACGGCGGAATCCAAAAAACCTGGGCAGAGCTCAGTCGAGACCCACGCCGGCTGATCGTGACGGACGATTCGGGGTGGCGCGCGACGGACGGGTACGAGCAGTTTCTCGACAGCGTGAGCGAGGATATGGAAGGGGAGGTAAAGCAGTGGGTGGAGTTCGAGCCGGTGAAGGACGAGATGGAGACGATTTCGATCAATCATACGAGTTGTGAGCCCAACTTTTACCGTCGACGAGGAGGTGTCAGAATGTGACCTCACGATTTTAGGTTTTAGGTACTACCGGCAAGTGCGTAAATCTCTTGCCCCCAATGTCGAAAACATTCCTAACACCCCTCGTTGTCGCTTCGCGAACAGACCAAAGGGCGTCCAGTACACCTACCGCGGCTGCTACCTCACGGCGCTCAACGTCGTCATTGGCACGCGCCTCAATTTCGACTCCAAATTCATGTTTGTCGTGCCGATGTTGTGAGTTTCGGTGTTCTTTTTTTGTTTCTTCCCCCTCCTGCTCCTGAAACGAGCTCTTCGTTGGAAACGTACCCCACCCGCCCACCGCCCACCAGCCACTGCAACGGCTGCACGTTCCCCTGGGCCCTCGCGTCCGTGAGGGGGCCTTCTACCCGGTCCGGAAGATCGACTACGACCACATGTGGGAGCTACTGTCCAAGGAGAAAGTGACGCACTAGGTTGAGGCGCCTACCGTGGGTTTCGTTCCCTTTTCCTCTTTTCGGCGCCGTTTGCGCCGAAGACCCTGTTGAGCCTCACACTGCTTGCGCAACCAGGTCCAAGCCTTCCTGGTAAACAACCCCAACGCGCATCCAATCACGCACGGAGTGACGGCGCTGACGGGCGGGTCTGCACTGGCGCCGAGTCTGTTGGGGAAGATGGGGATTTGGCCGATTATTCATGTGTCTGGTATGACGGAGACGACGGGGTGAGTGCATTTTTCACATTTGATCCAAATCCGTGAAATATGTTCGCACTCCATAGATTCAGAAGTTCATTTTGCGAGAGCGAGAGTTTGCACACTTGAAAAAACGGATTAACTAGGTCTCTGAAATACCAGTATTATTGTTGTATCCTGACATGTTTTCCCATGAGACCAAACCGGGCCGGCTCCGGCTAAATGATCGGCCTGAGAACTGCCGCGGAGTTATTAAGCTCCCTCACCCATCTCCCAGTTATCATGGCTCGTTCGCTCTTCACGCGGCCTCCGGACTACAGCAATCTGGACATTCCAGCGCCCTACATAAAGGCGTACTCCTGGCCTTACTCCGTTCACCCTGGGGAAACCTTCTCTCTACACGTTTCGTCCCCAGTGCCGGGAGTCAAAGTGACAGTCATACTGCACGATGGGACCTCGCTTGGACGCACAGTTTTCGAAACGATCGTACGCGGCGTTGGAAACCATCCCCTTCCGGCCGACGCGTTCGAGAACGGCTGTGGGTGGCCAGCCGCCTGCGTGATCGAGACGCAGAATTCGTGGCCTTCAGGGTGGTATGATATCGTCCTGCACCCAGTGGAAAGTAAAGAAGGGAAGGAGCATGTGGGCCCAACGTGGGATCATTCGAGGGCATTCGTCGTCGTCCGTCCGGCACGCAGCAGTGACGCAAAGATACTGTTGGAACTTGCAACGAATACGTACAATGCCTACAATGACTTTGGAGGGCTCAACCTGTGAGTACTCCCATCATGGAGTCTACCTTGTGGGCGGTCAGTCATGTCACCCTCAACTCAGGTACACTGGAGCTGTTCGCGGCTCCTTTCAACGTCCAATGGCACCGGGGCTTTTGTACAAGCCTCCCGGAAAAGGCCATCGCGTCGCCCACCTGGACGCCTCCGCGAGCGACTTGAATCATAGAACCCACGTCCGGTATCTCCGAGCTGGCAATATGACCTCATGGGGAGGCTCCGGTGGATGGCCGAATTACGAGAAGGGTTTCGTGTCGTGGCTGTACTCTCAAGTGGGAATGGCCGCCGTGGATATGTGCGTTAACTCCGATTTGGAGTTTTACGGGGACGAAGTTCTTGCAGGGAAGTTGCTTGTCCTTAGCGTGGGCCATGACGAGTATTGGAGCAAAGGAATGCGAGACACGGTGGAAGGGTTCATTGGTGAGATAAGAATGGCCCTTGTTTCTTGTTGCTCAGCCTCTGAGTTTCATTGCTGTCTGCCATCAGCGAAGGGAGGCAATGTGGCATTCTTGAGTGGCAATACCTCTTATTGGCAAGTACGACTCTCGCCAGATGATGGTGGCGCCACAAGTAAGCATACCATCTTGAGTCGTGGTGATCGTCCACATCCTTGCCAAACATATCGCCATAACTCCGCAATAACCAGTGACTTGCTACAAAGGCAAGTTCGACTCCGACCCAATGTACGCCTCCCCATCTACGCGCCACCTCACGACGTCCATGTGGAGTGATCTTGTCATCAAGCGACCGGAGAACACGATGACGGGAGTCAGTTTTACCAGGGGTGGATATGCAAGGATACGCAAACGGGTTCCGAGAGGATCGGGAGGTTACACGGGTGAGCAAGATATTGAAGCAGCGATATCTCGTCGTCTCTAATTCTTGTTGTACTTCGTTTCACACAATGATCCTCTCCAGTATACCGCCCCTCTCATTGGCTCTTTGAAGGCACCTCCCTCTCATACGGCGACGTCTTCGGTGGCTCTGCCACAATCGTCGGGTATGAATGCGACGGATGCGCCTTTACAATCGACTCCGCCACCGGACTCCCCGTACCCACTGGGGAGGACGGCACACCGGGCAACTTTGAAATTCTGGGCATGTCCCCCGCGAGCCCATTTGATCGTTTGGACGCGTCTCGGCCCGTGCCGGACGACGTGCTCTCCGAGGTGGAGTTCAACGCGTACCGTGTTTTTGGTGACTACACGGTACCGAGCATTTTGAAACTGAGTCACGGGAATGCCGTACTGGGCTCGTGGAGGGACGAAAAGTCAGGAGGTACTGTTGTGACGACGGGGTGCACGGATTGGGTGTGTGGCGTGGAAGAGAGGGATGATATGGTAACGAGATGCACCGTCAATATAATCGAGAGGTTGGGCGGTTTGAAGTGCAAGGTGGTCTCGGAAGGGCACAAGTCAAGCCGGTTGTAATCTTTATTAGAACTCGAAGATCAGTGTACACGACAAGCTTTTATTGACACTCCACGATCCCAGCTGAACACCTCAAAAGCGACCCCGCATTTTCTTGCCAAACGCTTGCAGATTGTAAGGGTACGGCAGACCCTTGAAGCTCTTTTCATCCAGTCGTTTCATCTGCTCCTCTGAAAGCGCAAAGGTTGACGTCGCGAGGTTATCCTCCAACTGTTTCATAGTTCGAGCGCCGATAATCGTGCTTGTGATTCCTGGCTTCTGGACGCACCAGCGCAGGGACACCGCGGCGAATGGTTGCGATACTTCGGTGGATACGGAGGAGATTTCGTCGAGAAGAGCGTACGTGTGTGGGTTGGCGTGATTATCGTAGTTGGTCTGTCAATCAGGTCGATATCAGTCGCTTGTGGCACAATGAAGTACGAAGAGCAGTAGGAATACTCGCCTCGCCCCATCCAACAGTCTGCGCCCATCCAATGCGGGATCCGAAAACAGTGTCTTTCTTGGTGTCACGGTTGAACTTTCCGGCCAGAATTCCTCCCTTGAGGGGACTCCAGGGCAGCTGTAGTTGCGAATCAATGTCTTTCGTAAGAATGGTGATACTGAAGAAAAATCATCGGGACCATCCAACGTACAATCGCCACCCCCCGCCTCTGACACACATCTACAAGGTCCCATTCCAAGTTCCTCTCAAGAAGCGAGTACTGCTGCTGGATGGAGACGAACGGCTCGAGGTTGTACTTGTCTTGGATGTCGAGGCTCTCCTGGAGCTGCCAAGCGGAAAAGTTTGAGCAGCCAATGTAGCGCACTTTTCCGATGCGCACAAAGTCATTGAGCGTCGCTGTCAAGATTATTGTCGGTGTGTGGCAAATTTGGCACATTTCATGTGGTCTTTGTAAACTCACCAAGCGTTTCCTCTGTAAAGAAATACGAAGTGTGAAAGATAGGTCGGGACGATCACCTTCCTAGGAAGGATACTACATACTCAGCGGGGTTCCCCAGTCGAAAGCGTGGCACTGATACAAATCCACGTAGTTTGTCCCAAGCCGCTCAAGAGAGGCTTCCAGTGCCGCCACAAGGTGTTTTCGGGACAGTCCTTGATCATTTGAGCCAAGTCCCGTTGGTCCATTCGCCTGCAGATTGGGACATGTTCCAAGTCAATCCGACGGGAGTCGATTGAAGGACTTGTTCAAATCTAACCGTACCTTTGTCGCAACAACTATGTCATCGCGCTTTTTGGTTTTAAGCCACTTTCCAACAACGATTTCTGACGATCCTGTGCCATAAACATTTGCTGTGTCCTTTCGACGGTGTGATGTGGCGGGATTTGATCAACTGCTTGTCGCCTGCAAATGAGTACAGAACCCACTATGAAGTTGCCACCGACTTCAACAAATCTGTCCATAAAGTTGAAAGCCAGTTGGTCGTTTTCCACCACCGGCTATTCCAAAAGTCGGGGAAAATCAACATTTCTTGTCGCCAAGGCCCACCATGGGAGACAGAAACACGGTGTAAGGCGTACCATGCGAGCTCCAAATCTCGACGATCCATCGCCAAACGTCATCGCTCCAAGGCAAATGTCAGAGATTCTGCAACCAGTCGATCCGAGGTAGTTCATCTTCATTTTCGGCTTCGACGCCATCTCGGATTGGTGGGAAGGATCGTAATGAAACTCAAGGTCGCGGTGGGCAGCTGCCGGTGAGTCTGTAAATCGAATTGAACAGAGATAACAGAGATCGGGTCAACTTTTGCCGACGTTTGGTCACCTTACCCACACTCATAATAACAACAAGTTCTTATTCCCGAAGGGTGCACGCGTGCGCCGATAAAGCAAAGAGTCTCTCATGCGGTATTATGATGTAACCGCGAGCCGTGATGCAGCTGAAATTCATCGTACCTTCATAAGGAGCTATTGAAGCACCATCAATCTCGCCGACCGTGACTTTTGGAAGTCTTTTTGTGCCCTTGATGCACGTTATCTGTTCAGTTGAAATTCATTTGCACTTGAAGCCGAATGCATCCGGCCCCACCAACCACGCTTGAATCCCACCTCCGCGTCCTTCGCCTCCTCCAATCACGCAGCGACGCCCATGTGGACGAACGACTGTGTGTACGGTCTGATGGATGGGGCGGATTCGGACTCTTCACGTCCTTCGAGACTCGATCGGACAACGACGAAAAGCCAAGCGATCATGATGGCGTAAACGGGGTCGCGACACGATCCATGGAGGGTGTTTCGGTGGATAAAATAGCCGAAGACGGGGCTGCTTCCTCTGAATCAGGGGATTTGCCCATCGTGCATCAAGACAGACCCTCGAAAAGCCCGGCATCGGACATTTCCGGCGATGCAGATTCCACATTATCGTCAATCATTGAAGCAGGTTCACCATTGATACTAATACCCCGCTCGCTGATGCTGCATGGTCCCGAGATTGTACCCGATGAAGTACTTACAAGCACGGGACTCAACCTCACCGAGTTTCGTGGCGCCGTCACAGCGCTCAAACTTGTGGCTGCAGCGAGGGATGCTGCGCGGGGTGATGGCATCGTCGGGATGGACTCTGACGCTGCTGAAGTCGTCGTCGCGTATTTGCGTTCATTGCCAACAACAAACGATCTCCTGCACCTTCCCCGCTCCCACGCTCCACCACCATCGACCACAAGCCCCACATTCGACCTTTTCACGCCCCTCTTCCGTCCCTCACCCGTCCTCCTACGCTCCTTCGTCGGCCAAACCTCCTCGTTGCACCGCCTATTCGAGCTCTCCACAACACACCCCGCCCTCCTCCAATTCCTACCAGAAGGGCACGATCCGCCATCGTGGCAGGAATACCGCTGGGCGTGGTGTATTATCCAATCCCGTGCCATCGGGCTATGGTACGGTCCGACGCTGGTGCCGTTCGTGGACTTATTGAACCACTCGCATCCTCCTAACGTCGTCTGCTTTCCGATGCGGTCGAAGCCAAACTCGTTCGAGGACGCGCCTGAAGAGTTGGCGTTGTCGTTTGAAAGTATTGGAGATCTAGAACCTGGAACGGAACTCTTGTGGAACTACTCCTCGCATTCGGACGACGTGGGGTGGCTCCTCGGGTACGGATTCGTTCCGGCAGATGGGAGGTCAAGTGGAGCAGTAGGGGCAGCGGAGACGCTGGCTGTGGAAGGAAACAGTTGCGAAGTGGATCAAATCACGGCGAGTGAGGTGGAGCACCGGTTGAAAATGTATTACGAGGGTCTCTCACGGACTTCCAAGTTGCTATCTGGCAATGTTGAAGCTTTGTGTGGGGTGCCTCGAACACTAGTAGAAGAGGTGCAGAAGCTCCTGGAGAGGGAGAAGGTCGTTTGGGAGAAGATTCGCTCCGAGTTGGAACAAGCACGATCAGATTAGAGCTGATTTTTAAAGTTTCAATTTCAATTTTTGACAGACTGCAGAGATGCTTTTTCGAAACACACAAAACTACCTCAAAACCAAAGTGCTAATGAATATGCAGTCAGAGATTCTCATCCTTCAGTTGATCTTGATCCTCTTCGCCTCGGGCTTCTTCTCCTCTTCCTTTCCAATCGTCAGCTGAAGTACGCCGTTGTCAAACTTGGCGTCCACCTCTGCAGATAAAACACAACGGCGGATGGTCAGACCAAATATCTCAGTCGTAAAGACGATGAGCAACTCACGGTCCTGTTTGGCATTTTCGGGCAACCTGAACGCCCTCTGGAACGACCCGTACGACCTCTCCACCACGTGGTGTGTCTCGTCCTTGACCTCGGACTCTTCCTTGCGCTCGGCTTTGATGGAGAGGACGTTGTTGTCAATTGTCAGGTGGATGTCCTGGTGGATCAATGTGTCAGTTTGCATCACGAAAGTCGATGACGATGTTCGAATCATACCTCTTTCTTCACGCCCGGAAGGTCGGCTTTGACGAGGTATGCCTTGGGAGTCTCACTCACATCGACCCTGTACCAGAGGATCACCACGTCAGCAATGAAGAATGACGACATGGTCAAACGAAACGATGAACCCACCTGAACGCCCTCCCATCTCTTCCCCACGGAGCCAGCCATCCACTCGTGGGCTGTCCGGCTCTTGCAACTTGCTTGCCATGACCGTTAGCAGCTGCCTCCCCATTTCCGGCTTGCTGACCCGACGTGACTTGCCGAGCGGCCTGGCCTTCCTGTCCTGCACCGGTGATGCTACGAATGCGGTGGTCGATGTAGCCGGGCAGACGAGGGTAGCGGTCGGCGAAGGGGTCGCGGAAGAAGGGCTGTGGTGTGACGTGAAGTGAGAGGACTGATGATGACGAAGAGTGGTGATCAAGTATTGAAGTACGTACGTCGTCAAAAATGTCCCAGCTGAAGAGCGACATAGTTATGCTTGATTTCCTTGAGGAGATTTGTAAATTTGATTTGATTTGAATTGGATTTCGATGCGGGAGAGGGAGGGGCGCGTGTTTTTATGGGAATGGCTGAGTTGTGGCGCAGCGTTTCCAGCAAGTTCTTCCAACATCCAGAACCGTCGCCACCCCAAAATTTCACCAAACTGAAGTGTGTGATACGAGTTTTTGTTTTTAAATAGATAAATTAATAACAGTGGATACCTGTGTGTCTCAGGAACTTAAAGCTTGCCTTTCCCCGAAATGTCCATTTAAGCCAGGCCGTTGTATGCCCAATAGAATTTTTATGAAATGACATTGTCCCACGAGTTGTCTCGGCGGCATTTGGGCATCATGTATCCAATTGAGGACTCTGCGGCAGAACTTAATTTCGCAACAGCCTTTTTAGAAGCGGCAATTTTTGCCAAAGAAGCCAAAAATCTCATACACTAACGGTTCCCTTTTTGCCAACAGTCTGAACATGTTACTGGGCGAAGGCGAAGTGGTGAGCGGCCCCTCTGGCGACATGCCTCCCAAGAGATATCGTTCACCGCCCTTCGATTCGAAACCCTGCGATCACCATGTCTTCCGCTTTGTGGTCCACCGTCTCCGCGATCCTCTACAACGGCATCACGAACCCAATCGTGACCCGGCCCGCGTCCATCCTCTCCATCTTGCGGGACGTATTCGTCCGCGCCGATCCCGTCGTTGGGTCGGCCTGGATGGCGATTGCGTCGGCCACACACGCGTTTGTCATGTCGGAGCTGACGGGGGACCATTCGTATGTGAGTTAGTGGCCGTTCCGTGTTCCTGTCATTGCCGATTCAACATCGCCTCGCTGGCAATGATAGATTGACCGTCTTTGGTCCGTCGCGCCCGCGGTGTACGGCGTATATCACGCGTTGAGGGCCAATCCCCGTCTTATCGGCGCTTTGTTCGCTGGAAAAGGAGTCTCGGAGGCGATTGATAACCCTCGTGGATTGCTCGCGGCCACTTTGATCACCCTCTGGGCCGTTCGGTTGACCTACAATTTTGCTAGGAAGGTGAGATGACCTCTTTGGATGACTCAGAGTGGTGTGGAATGTTCATGAATGAACGTTTTTGGTGACAGGGAGGGTACTCCACTGGCCCACACAGCGAGGACTACCGCTGGGTATGGTTGAAACAATAGATGCGCGAAAACAAGATCCCTCCAGCCTTCTTTTCCATCTTCAACTTCTCGTTTATCGCGGGCTACCAAAGCGCGCTCATCTGGGGCTTCGCTCTTCCGTCCTTCGTCGCCGCGGCTGAGCCCTTCTCCGGATGGAACTCGCTGGACCTTATTGCGACGGGAGCTTTCTTCGCGTCGTTGGCACTGGAGACGGTCGCGGATAACCAGCAGTGGGAGTTTTACGAAACGAGGCGGAAGGTCCGTGAAGGGAAGATATCGACAAAGGAGGCTGGTGAAGCTGCTGACGACGTGCAAAGAGGGTTCTTGTCGAGAGGTCTGTTTGCGTGAGTGACCAAACGACGTTGAAGAGGTCCAGGCCCAACCAGCTTCCAACACTTGTGAAATATTACCAACAGATATTCAAGGCACCCCAACTTTTTTGCAGAGCAGTGCATCTGGTGGTCCGTGTACCTCCTTTCCGTATCAGCATCTGGCGAGAAGCTGAACTGGTCTGGGACTGGAGCATTTCTTCTGACGCTCTTGTTCCAGGTTCGTTTGATAGAATTCTCACCTTGTCGCATATCTATGTTCACGTCGAACTCACCACAGGGTACTGCACCGTTCACGGAGTACCTTACTTCGTCCAAGTACCCCGAGTACAACACGTACCAGAAGCGAGTTCCGAGGATCCAAATGCCACTACCCTGGAAAGCTCCTATCACCGCTGAAGGGAAATTCTTGAGCGAGCGCAATTAGTCAGGCGAAGACTTAATCGCCACTACAAAATTTACATGTAGAATAGATTACTCAATAGGGAAAATGGTTGCAAGTGAACCGTGCACATTACTTCTGTTACACCTTGGTCACGAGCCATGAAACGGAAACCTTCGGAACCTTCGTCGGGCGCTTCCCGGCCCAAATCACCGCATGGAGTTCACCCGGCGGCTACGAAGAACAAGTACCTCAAAGGTTGGTAACCCACATTCTCAAGAGAATGAGTTTTCAAGGAGCTGAAATTGACCAACCATCAGCCAAGATACTGGATGCCAGGCGGGATAAAAATAAGCAGACGAAGATAAGGAAGAAGTACTTTAACCAAATAGCTGGAGAGAAGGAGGTGAGCTCGATCGACCAGTCGAGACATTTGAAGTAAACACAATTCAACCGGTTTGGTTCGCAGAAGGACACCGGAGGTCGAGGAGCTTTGTCGCGGGATCTTCGGGACGTCAACGACGACTCGAGATGGTCGCGATTCCCTTCGGCAAACCCCGGTGCGACACCTCGAGGCGAAAGAAGTGATGAGGACGACGAGGACTCGCCTCCCCGAAAGCCCCAATCAACTGTCCCCAAAGATTTGGCGTACTCGATTCACGGCCTTCGGGGTAACGATGACTCAGACGAGGACGTTGCCGAGGAGCGCGAAGCCGTCAGGGGGAAAGGACAGAAACGAAAATATCGAGACGTGGAAAGCGAGGAGGAGATGGAGGAGGACAGTTCGGATAGTGACGATTCGTCCCCTGAGGAAGACGACGAGAGCAGTGCTCCACCTCCTTCCAAACCAGCCGCTCCTGTGCCGTTCGCCCCGCTTCGAGCACGCTACATGAGCCACATCCCACATCACAACCCGTCTCCTACACACCAACTCACAACACAAAAACCAGTCGATAAAACGTCTTCTGGAAAGGGAAAGGTCGATAAAGGAAAGCCTCCGCTCAAGCCGCAGAACACCTTCCAACGTGCTGCCGCTCTCGCCGAGCAGCGACGAAAAGAAAAGGAGGCCGCGATAGAGGTGAGGGCCCTCACTTCTCACGAGCATTTCCCAAAGTATGTTATAATCTTGAACTCCTCTTCACCCATAGGCTGCGCGCATCGCCCGAGCCGAGCGTGAAGCAGCGCGGGATGCCTACTACTCCCGTCGCAAGACAGAACGGAACGCGGTGCTCAAAAAGACCAAACGAGGCCAACCCGTCATGGGCGGTATGGTGGAGCGAATGCTCGGGAAGATCAAGTCGGGGATGAAGTCGTAGGATACCGAGAGACATTTTTTCGCGAGAAAGGTTGCTGCAAGATGCCATATGTACAGTGCACGAGTATACCATACAATACGATTCTACTAGTGACCGCGGACTCCCTCGTCAGTCCAGTAGACGGTATCCACGTCCCAGTTGGCCAGTTTCAGCACCGCCACGAAAGACTGTTAGTGGGCTCTTCGCCAGGCTAACGATGGTACGGTCAAGTCAGCGGCGATGTTCGCGCTCTTGGTCCCCAGGTTCTGAATGAGATGTGAGAGGAAGGTTGCGTGAAGGATAGATTGGGGAAAAAGACCCGAAAATGGCGACGAAGTACTATGTTACAAAAAGTGAAACTCACTCGAACAACGTCCTCTGTTTTTGACCCGTCCCGAAAGGTGACGAAGAATTGAGCATCCTCGTGATTCTGTTTGAAAACCCCGTACTGCATTACATACTGTTCGTCCTAAGAACCACCGCATAAATCCGAGTCATCAGTTTAACATGCTGAATGAAAGCTGCCTCACCTTCATTATCTCCAGCGCAAGCTTTAACTCTGTCAAGCCCGTCGCTCGTCCACGAAGATCCCTAAACGGCCTGGCGACCGACACTCCAAGTTTTGATATCTGTGCGCAACGCCGAGTAAATGCCGTTCGGCCCATCTTTTAAATTAGAGGAGCGTCGGGGGAGCCTTTCTCCCAAGAAGCCTTCGTGAAACTTTAGCACGTCGGGATCTGAGAGTTCAACGAGGTCTTGTCCTGGTATACCAGCCGGGCTTTCTCTGAGACGTAGAAGATCAACATACTCCGATGCGAGGAGTTGGAGCCGTGCTTGGTTCAGTATCTGAATAAAAGGGGTCAGCACCGTCACTACAATATCCTGGCCGGATACAGCGTTCAACGTTTGTTAGTCATTTCGAATCCGGTGCCTCGAACTAACATCACCGTCGCCCCAAAGTGCGCCGTCCCCATCACTGCAAAGCACCCAATAGAAAAGCCGCTGAGGGATTCCCTCCCGCGAGTCCCAGTACCGTGGTGCCACCAAACAGTCCCAGCAAATGCGCCACAGTCATTTGAGAATCGTCTTTCGCCACCACATCACCGAGATTGGATTGTGCAGAGAAGTGTCGGGCAAAGGTTGTATGAGATGCTCCCCAGAGCGTGTAATGGACGGCGCGAAAGGTGTATCCCAGGCTCGCGACAGGGAGAAAGTAGGAAAATGGCATCATTAGGTGAACATGGCCTGACAGACGAATCGGGAGAGGAGACTCACGTGTTGCGAGTTGAAGACTGGAACCAATGAGCGACATACACTCCCCTGCCAGTTTCCAGGTTTTTGGGTGAGAGTCGAAGGACCCGCTGGACCTCTTCGAAAGTTGTTATGTAGCAGGGAAGTGTACCTTATGACAGTTTCACCGCGAGCTGCATGGACATTCTCCCATCAGAACTTCTGTGTCGACTCCTCTTATTCCTTCATCCTCGCGATATCAGTCGCGTAGCCCAGAGCTCCCGTCGGCTCAACGACATCGCGACCGAGACTTGGCTTTGGGCAGAGCTTTCGACTCGAGGGGTTCTGTTGGACATCCCGGAGGAGAAATCGTCTTCAACGGAAGAAAAAGCTCGAGACTTGCCGCCTCAGACCTCAAACCTTTTCCTGTGCGGACCCCGCGGCCACCAAACTTTGAAACAAGTAACACAACGTGCTCCGAGGAATATCGCTGTGCCAGCGTTCATTCCTGACCCTCCGTTCAATGCGACTGCTGAGGATGGGTCCAAGAGCACTGTTTTTGCTGAAACTTCGGTAGCTTTGCGATTAAAACTTTCTCTGCGGGATTGGCTCCCCCATGGAACAGAGAAAGAACTTTTCCGGGCGCTATGTAACTCACAAGTACGCCAAGTGGATCCTACTGTCTGACAGCTGGCGAATAACCATCTCCTAGACAAGGTGTCCACCCACCACCTCCCAGTTTTGACATTCTCGGGCGGGGAGTGTACCAGTCGTCAGCAGATCACGACTCGCAATCAATATCGGCAACTCTGGATGATGACCCTGACGCTTTCTGGTCCTCGACCGGGTCCGACCTGTGGAACCCCGGAGAAGCTCCCAGAGAGACATTGTCTACGCATTCGTTGGGCAGGCGTGCATCGTTCAAGAAATTGTAGAACAATGGTTTACAGTGTTGTTTCAGCTCGGGAGTCCTTGGTACGGCCCATCTTGGGTTCGCTTCTCTGGGATATCACAAGGACCTGGACTAAGAGGATGATATTCGTGTTCAGGACAGATAATGGACTGGGCCAGATGATTTGCAGATTCCATCATCGTTGCTAAGACCTCACTATATGTCACCATATATTCCTGTCCGCGCAAAGCAAGGTGTGCAGCAGATGTTGGAATTAGTATGCACTTTCCAAATGTTGAAATTCGGACTCCTTCTTCACCGACAGCCGTCACCACTTTCAGACCGACCGCCTACCTTTGTTTCGGGATCGTACTTGCGGATGGACATGTATGGGCGTTCCCGTCAACAACCCTCTGACATGAAGCGTTATGTCATTATTGGCCGAGTTCAATGCCTTGGATGGAGTAAGTTGCCCAGTGCTGTTGCGGAATCGTGGTACGTTGTTTTGATAAAAACCTACCCTTTCCCGTGTGTATAAGCCTCGCCGTCATGTCCCACCGGAGAGCTGGACTCCAATGACCGAACATCAATGCGACCCCTGGCTCTCGCTGCGCACATCATTTTCACCGACCCAACAACTCTTCACCAGCCCCACAAATTTCTTGACCCCTCACCGTCTGGAAGTATACTCCAAGTTTTATGAGGATTACGAAAGATGGGTGCATGACACAGAAGAAGTGGAATTACTGGATCAGGAGATGCGATCAGCTACTTCCGAGCTTGGTAAATCGCTGGAGGAGCTGAGAAATATTTGGAGTTCTTGCGCGACAGACCCGATGCTGGTGAGATACAGCATATATTGAGAGTGATGACTTCACCAGTCAACTGTCAGTGAACAACTTGCCGTATTCAGTTGTCACCCGAGATTCGAACTGCTCAGGCTCTTCCCATTTTCCTTGAAGCCCGTTCCCGTCAGATGAAACACCTTCAACAAGCCGGCCACAACGGGTCGGCGACTCCTGACATCTCCACTACAACTGCTACACACGGAGATAACCGACAGTGCGCAGGAAATGTAGGTCCATCTTCGCCTGCCCAGTTTGCTCCAGAAAACGATCCGGTGGAACATTACTTCAGGGTTCTGGAGAAGTCCGGGCTGGACGTCAGCGAGCAGGAGGGGATCACTTTGGGTGAGAATCTTCCGGATGAGAGGGAAAGGGACGGCACTCTTTAAAGCATTTCATTCTCGTTTCCTCGCAGTTCGCCTTTTTTCATCCCATCCATCATTTTCGACAGCTGATTTTGCGTGGCTTTCTGCGACACCCTACGGAGCACGATTCCACAGAATGTTTTAAGAGAACCATATTTTCTGTGGCAAAGAGCTTGGAGATGCATTGTGGAAAGTTGGTGCGCTTCGAGCGGCTTCTGAAGTATGGTTCCGGGGCAACGTCGTGGACGGGGTGAGAGCACCTGCGTTATACGAAAGTTAACCAAACCTCTGAATTTCATTTTGGGTGGTATTCAAAGTGTATCTCGTGCCTCCTTCACTTTCGAAAGTACATTCATTCAGTTCCTGCAATAATCTCCCGGAGACACGCAAAACCCGATCGTGACTATGCTGCAGCGAATCATTAATTGCAGAGGATACCCAGAAGGCTCTCGCTTTGTCATTGCCGCGCTCTCAGTAGACTGGAGCCTTCTTCACGCGGTATGTCAGGCTCCGGGGTTGATGTGCACCAATTGGAGGTGAGAATCGGTGCTCTCGGGGTGGCGGGGGTGGGCGTGGATTTGGGAGACAATGCGATGTGGATGCAGGAGGAGGGCAGACGTCGGGATATGGTCGAAGGGTTCGAACAACCTGCAGTATTACCAACACTCCCACAAAGTATTAGTGCATCAAATTACGATGTAGCTTTTGATGATGTTTAGTTGATAGCCATCAGCTCAATCGTTGCCATTTAGAAACAGGTCGAACGTTGTTGGTGTCCGTCCGAAGTAAGTGGTGCAACCTTTTCGAAAAGAAGAGCTACATGTACCTTCTGCCGCCGGAACTCCAGTGTCGACTCCTCTCATTTCTTCATCCTCGCGATATCGGACACGTTGCACAGAGCTGCCGACGGCTCAGCGAAATCGCGACAGATCCTTCCCTGTGGGTGGAGCTTGCGACGCGGGGTGTTCTGCTGGATATCGAGAAGCAAAATGGCTCAATATCAGAAGAAAACGATGGAAATGATGGAGATTTGTCGTCTCGGGATTCTGACTTTGACCGGCAGAGCGGGCAACATCGATACCAACGTCCATTGAAGCGAGTATCACTCCGCGCTCCGAGGGAGATCGCCCTGCCAGCGTTCATTCCTGACCCTCCGTTCAATGCAACTGCTGAGGATGGGTCCAAGAGCGCTGTTTTTGCTGAAACTTCGGTAGCATCGCGATTAAAACTTTCTCTGCGGGATTGGGTCCCTCATGGAACAGAGAAAGAACTTTTCCAGGCGCTATGTGAGTCCCAAATATGCCAAGTGGATCGTACTGTCTAACTGTTGGCAAATAACCATCTCTTAGACAAGGTATCCACATCACCACCCTCCAGTTTTGACATTCTCGGCCGAGGAGTATACCAGTCGTCAGCGGACCACAAATCGCAATCGATATCGGCAACCCTGGATGATGACGCTCACGCGTTTTGGTCCTCGACCGGGTCCGATTTGTCTCACCCTTCAGAAGCTCCCAGGGAGACCCTCGTCTACGCCTTCGTCGGACCAGCGTGCATCGTTGAAGAAATCACAGTACAATGGTTTGCAGCCTTGTTCCAACTCGGGAGTCCTTGGTATGGCCCATCGTGGGTCCGGTTCTCGGTGGGATATCACGAAGATTCCGAAAACGACATCCGAGTTCATGAGAGATCGTGGACTGGGCCCGACGATTTGCAAACTCCATCAACATTACTTAGGCCGCACTACGTGTCACCGTATATTCCCGTTCGCGCCAACCAGGGTGAGTCTTATGGATACTCGACCGGCCTTCAAACTTTTCGCATATCTAAATAAGGTTGTCGCCGAAAAGCCGTCACTACTTTCAAACCGCCCACTTTTGTTTCGGGGTCGTATTTGCGCATTGACATGTATGGACGTTCCGGCCAACAGCCGTCTGACATGAAGCGCTATGTCGTCATTGGCAGAGTGCAATGCCTTGGGTGGAGTAAGTAGGACACCGTTACCGAGGCGACCCCACCTGACACTTTCTCTATAAATGCATCATTTTTTTTCCTTCTAAAGCCTCGTCCGTATCGGACAACGGAGCACTGGCATCGCTTGGGCGGTCGTCCACAAATGCCCTGGCTCTCAGTGCCAACAGGATCCACCGTCTTCTCGCTGACCCAACTTCCATAAACCGGTCTCTAAAATCGCTGGACCCCCCGCCGCGGGCAATCTACACCGAGTTTTACCATCGCTATGAGATTCGGGTTCGCGAAGCTGACGTGGTAGAATCGCTCGCGAAAGAAATGCGATCGACTTCCTCCCATTTTGGTGAGCTCAGGACTGTTTGGAGTACGTGTGCAGGGAAGGCGATGCAAGTGAGAAGCCATGTACTACAAGTTTGATTGGTCGGTCACTCGAACACTTGTTCCGCTCAGCTCACATCCGAGATCCGAGCCGCACGGGCTCTTCCTCTGTTCTTTGAAGCTCGCTCCCGACAAATGTACCAGCTTCAACAAGCCTCCGAGGTCCTTGACGTTTTCCTCACGTCTAATCCTGCTGCACGCGGAGAATATAGGCGACGCAGAGCCGGAAATGCAGAGCCATCTTCGCCTCCGCAACTTACTCCTGAAGACGACCCCACGGAGTACTACTTTCGGTTGCTGGCGAACTCGGGGTTGGACGTCACTGAAAAAGAAGGTGTAGCTATGAGTGAGTGGAGGCTGCGCTGAAGAGTGTGGGCTT
This sequence comes from Gonapodya prolifera JEL478, assembly GCA_001574975.1. Lineage (NCBI taxonomy): Eukaryota > Fungi > Monoblepharomycota > Monoblepharidomycetes > Monoblepharidales > Gonapodyaceae > Gonapodya > Gonapodya prolifera. Next base: position 92,685 of record KQ965822.1, read on the forward strand.
TTTGAGAACGCGACGTCGAAATCTTCTGCTTTCTGTCAGTCAAGCTCATATCATCACACCCGTCGTTCTCTACAACTCGTTCAACGCGGTTAGCTGCAACGCCACAATCTGCACGCTTTCGCCGCCTACTTTCCGAGAATCGCATTTTGTGCGGCAAGGAGCTGGGAGACGCATTGTGGAAAGTCGGTGATTTAGGCACCGCTTCAACAGTTTGGTTCAGGGGTAACGTTGTCGACCGGGTGAGAACTCCCGCCTCAACGGGTTGCGCACCGTTAAAATTTATCTCACCTATCCCTCGTGCCACAGTGTATCTCTTGCTTCCTTCACTCCCGAAACTACTCGCCATTGATCCGCTATTTACAAGTTTCAGCACCAAACGCGCAAGCACTTATTGTATCCATGCTCGAACGAATCATCAACCGGAGAGGATATAAAGAAGGCTCGCGTTTCGCCATCGCTGTGCTCTCAGCAGACTGGAGCCTTCGCCACGCTGTGTGCCAAGCTATTGGTGTGGAAGTGCGAGAGCTGGAGAGTCGGGTGCGTCCTCCGATGGGAGGACTCTTTGGGCTGGGCGGCGTTGCCGGCGTGGGCGTGGATTTGGGAGATAACGCGGCATGGTTGGAGGAGGAAGGGAAACGCCGGGATGTGTTGGAAGGGTTCCAAGCCCCTGCGCCAGTTGGGGAGGCGGGACAACGTACTAGCACAACGAGTGCTGACGTAATTTTTGACGACGTGTAGCTGAGTATACATAAAATTTATTTGACAGTCAAGCCACATCGGTAGTGCACCACTGTTGCAACAAATACATTCCGTGTGCGTTTCCCTCTTTGTTCAGGTGAATGAAATGTGTAGCAACTGGTACCATTGGGGGGGATTCAGCATGAAACGTAGTCTGCCGAAGGCATCTCACTTAAATAACCATAGATTTCCCTGTTCAACGGCTGAAGGTCAGAAATAACTTGCAACTGGATCTCCACAGGGCCAGAAGGATCTGCATTACGTTTCGCGACGAGGAACCAAGAATTTGCCGTAGGGTGACAAAAGTTGCTTCCACAATTCCCCGATGCAGCTTCTCATCTCAGCTCCGACGAGAGCTATTTTATTAATTCTTCATCGCTGCTCGCCCAGCATGTCATGGCTCATCGTAAAAATCGCACTCAACCGCGCATTCTCTCTTCACAAGGAAATGCGTATGATGTTCCCTGACAAACGGAGCATACGCTCACTATGCTCTCGTAATTCGTACTCAAATGTCTGCGCCTCATCTGCATTACTGGCGTCCCTCCAAATCAACGTCGGGGCCTCCTTTTGACGACCCCAACTAACTCGTTCCATCCCTCACATGGCGCATCCTCACCCACACGGTTATGGTCGTCTCTCTCCCGGCCATCTTTCTCAGGTAAGTTTGTGAACTGTCAAGCCGGAGGCCCCCACCTCCTTTCCTTTTCTACATCGATATACGAACGCACGAGAGTGGCGCCGCACAATAGCCAACAAAAACTCCTTCTCCGCGGCCCTCAGACTTAATCCCCTCCCTATCGACGCACGTACAATGTTCTCAAACTCCGGTGTAAGCTCTGCACATCCAACTGCCTTCGCCACGGGTGCATTCAAATCGTCCACAAACCTCTGTGGGTCCCGCCAGACAGGCGTGTTGCTAGGACTGAAAACGTTCAACAGCCGTTTCTTCAGGGCCTTGGGTTCGTAGAGAGTGTGTACGTCCGCCGGCAAAATGTTTGGAAGATCCGAAAAAGAACAAGTTCCCTCGAGAGCAGTCTGCTGAAGAAGCTTCACGCCGCGGGGAGAATAGTCAAGCCTGAAAAGATCGTCCATGGGATGTCCGCGCGACAAAACAAAGAGTGGTTCCGGGAGAAGCGATGCAGCGTAAACCTGAGCCTGTCGAAGTGAGGCACCATTGCCGCAACTTCCCAGGGTGTAAAAAGACTCCGTTTGGGGCGAAGTGGGATCGCTTTCGGTTTTGGGACGTTCGTATTCGTTCTTCACTTCTGTTCAAGATTTGCGTCTCTATGAAGCAAACATCTCTAGTCTATTTATAGCTGTAACCGCTTACGCAATACATTCTATCGGTTTCCATCACTTTCCATAACATTCTATCGGCATCCACCATTACATCCTTTCCTTCTTGCAAGGAGCAATGCCCTCATCGCGACCTGAATCAGTCGGTGACGTTTCAGCTGGTGGGGTACGGTCAATGGAGCCAAAGAGCGGGGCTCCTCTGATTTGGATCTTCGTGCGTGGATCGGACTTGAGGACGATGGTGCCGTCGGGTTTGATGTTGGGTTGCTTCAAAATGTGACAATTCTTGCCAAGGATGATGTCGAAAGGCAGATCCCATGAGACAACAAGGAGCTTCAAGTGCTCGTTGTAGTCATTCATCTTAAGAGTTACTGTAACGTAGTAGGGGTCGTTCGGTTGTTGATGTCCGGGTTCAATTCAACGAATGCGGTCAAGATGAGGTTATCATCTGAGTTTGGGTTTAAAGTCACAAGTGCGGGTTCGGTGTCGATTGTGCCAGCGTAGCAGATTTCCAAAGGCGCGTTGTTGGGCGCAACGTTCAAGGTTAAGTCATGTCGATCGGATGTGGTTGTGTTCGATTCGGGTGTTGCAAAATTTCCCTTCGATTTGTTCTTTGTGCCATCGTCGTCAATCGAAATCTGGCCAAGCCAAGCCAGGTCATTGTTGTCGTCCAAGTCGTTCAGTGGATTCGGTTCGGTGTCTGGGGTTCCTAAGGTATCTGCAGGAATCGGAGCGTAGTGGCGATCCACCTTGGGAGTACCAGGAGCTACGTCGATCGCAAACTTTTGAGGCATTGTTCGGTGGGATTCTATGTTGTTGGTGGTGTCGTTAAGTCTCAAAATCTAACGTGTTTCTGTCCGTTTCGGGATGTTCCATGTTACAACCTGCAGAGCCCCGGTCCTCTGCAAGTCTTGTACGTTTCCCGATCGCTTGTTCGGGCAGTTGCAACTAATGTGGCCACGTTTGCCGCATCGGAAGCAGAGTCCCTCAATCTAGCGGTATTCGAGCTTCTGGGCTTCTGTGAGGAAGATGCTGTCAATCTCCATCGGAGTTCCAGTACTGAGTGTGTCGGTATGGCGATAACCAAATGAGGATGAAGACGGGATTGCTGACCGGAACGGGTTGGGCCTTCGGAATGGTGAGTTGCTCCAAACATTGCTGCATCGAACTTGATGGCTGCCAAAATCGCTTCTTCCAGGGTTTCATAGTTGACTTCCTGCTGTGTCCACGGAGTCTTTCAACAAAGTAGGTGACCTGGTCGAGTTTGCTCATGTTCCGATCTGACCGTTGATGTTGCGGATCGTGTAGACGTAGTCGGGCATAGCGCCGGTCTTATTCAGTTTGCGGAGCTGACGACGGAGGACGTGCTGGAAGTTTGGAGGCTGGAATGCTAGGGTTATGGCGTCCTGGAACTGTTGGAAAGTGGGGTTCGGTTCGGTGCAGTGCGAGGAGGATGCTGCGACCATGTTCTTGTACCATTGCAGGGCTGGGTCACGCAAGCAACTGGCATCGAAAGGAACGCGTTTCAACAATTCTGGGATGTTCTTGGCGCGGAATACCTCTTTGATCTGGCGCCCATGAAATGTGGTGGGCTGGACGTTGAGTGTCGGCTGTTTTCGCCCTGCGTACCAACTCCATCGTCTACTGCCGCTTCTCTGCTGCATGTGAACGTTCCAGCGCAGCTCCCTCATTTGTTTCCTTCGATATTGGCGCGAAATCGAGCACTATGAACATTGAATTCTCGGCGACTGAGGTGGTGAATAGACAGGTGTTGGTTCATAGATTTGATGGAGTGCAGAGAAAGACCATGCTGCAGCTGGTTGAAGGGATGGGGTCAGAACAACAATTTTGTTAACTTAGGTCAACTGATCACCCCTTTTTGGCGTCCTTCTGCTCCTTTCAATCTATCTTATAGCAAATAAATGAATAAACATGAGCCTTCCTGGCTCAATCAGTATAGTGTTAGTGAGAAGTCTCAGGCGTTTCCCGAAGGGAAACATCTGGTCATGATCATTTTGCCGTGAATTCCTTTTCAAATCTTCGTGCGAAAACAAAAAAGATGCGCCCTCCGGGGGACTCGAACCCCCAACCCTGTGATTAAAAGTCACATACTCTACCGATTGAGCTAGGAAGGCTGCACTTATTTTCATCATCTAAATTATAACTGTATATTCTAAAATTTATTATTGAACTTCAATTCAAACACCCAGTGCTGTGGACCGTAGGCCGGCTACAATTCGGGAATCTGCTGAAAGGTCTCCAAGCGACGCCGAATCCGTCGTGCCCCGAGACGAGAAGCCAACGTCTGTGTGATCGATTGTTTTAAAGGCTAGAAAGCTTTGAATGTGCGCCGCAATGTGTCAATTAGAAACGCGGGTTTATATGTTTGTGCCGAGAATGCAAGGATTACACACGCCCTGCAGGCACGCTCCAAGGGGAATGTCTAGCTCAGAAGAAGACGGCCCAGTCATGCCGAGCCTTCATTAGGTGCGTAGCGGTCGCACCGTGCTGCGCCAGCCGAAGAGAGAGAAAATAGTGATCCTAGTTCGCGCAACTAGATAAACTTGTCCAAACGATGCCAGACAGTTGGAATGGTCACGATGTGGCGAAAAGAGCTGGAGGTGGAGGAGAGTCGAACGATGGCCCGGACTGGAAAGTGGGAGACAATCGATGCCAGATTTTCGAGTGGAATCTGAGAGATGGAGGTACCGAGCTTTGGCGAAATTCCTTTTGTTGCGTCATTTTCGGCATTCTGTGGAGATTTGCAATCCGACTGTCGTGGTGGCATCGTTGTAAGTTCGATTACCACTTGTGTTGTTCAGGTCGATTCCAATCCGTAGAGCATGTGACCCAATACCTTCCAGCACGAAGTATGAGATTTAGTCGTCAATGATTTCCTCACTAGTTGAGCTTTTTCGGATTCATATTGATGCGCGAAATCGTGTTTTGAATCTTACGGCTGCACCGTTGAAGTCCCCCGAATCAAGGTATTCACGAGGAGACAACTAAAAATAGCTTCAAGACTGTCCGGAAGTCTATTTTTCAAAGCATGGCGTGTAAAATACGACGGAGACCTTCGCGTCTTTCCTTTCGTTATCGATATCTACGAATGCTCGTGATACCTTCCTCATGTCATGAAATTTCCTACTAGTGGCACCATCCGCTTTGATCAATGTTTGGGGAGAACACTTCCAGCAACAATTATGTATGACCGATTCGAAACGTCCACAACAAAGACAACTCGGCATCTGTATCAACATATTCTGTATCGAAGAACAGAACACTCCAAACCCCCACACGTCACACAACCACCAAACCCCCTCCGCACAACTGCCGTTTCAAATCACGGCCCCGTGTGCATCGTGTCGCCCATCCCCGTCAACCCGTCCCTGTGCCGACCTTCCGCCTCGTAATCCTTTCTCTCCACGGGGCGATGGCCTTCAAGCTCCCATTTGTGCATATTCCTTTCTTCTTCCACCAGTACCTCCTCGACACCAACTTCCACGTCACCACCACCGCCCTCCAAAGTCCTCACAACCCTCACGTCCGGCTCCGCAACCACCAATCCTGCAGTCTCCAGCGGAACGTACCCCGCCCGGCCCTGATCGTCCGTCACGCGGAGGACGCGGAGTTCGACGTCGTCATGAAGTGGGTGCTTGACGAGCTTTTCGATACCACGTGAGGTTCCCACGGGACCGAAGTCGAAGTCGCACGTGAGGTCGAGGGTGGAGACGGGGAAACCGTTTGGGGCTTGCCTGTGTTTTTGATCGTGAGGTGGTGATGAAGTTTCCCCGCGCAAAACGCTGACTCACTCTTCGTCGTTCTCAACCCCATCAACATCCGTCTCCATCTTCTTCACGCCAAGTCCACCCTGAGTATTACGCCGAGGAGCTGTACCCCCTCCATCCATCCCTCCGTCTCCTCCCATCCAACCGACGGACTCCTTGGTCATCGCCTCGTCATCGGTTTTCTCCGGCTTCAAGAAATCGACCTCATCCCCCGGATCCATCCCCTTCCCTACCGGCGCGCGCGACGTAGGAACGTCAAATGGTGGATGGTGAGCGTGTGGGTCGAGTTCGGGTGGTGGCTTGGGGAACGCCCGGGGGTCAGGAGGAGGCGCCCCTTTGCGAGAGGCGGCAAGGTGACGGGAGATGGTGGAATGAGTGATGGGGGCGGTGAGTATGGTGAGATGGCGGAGGGTACGGATGCGGTCGGTCATGAGGTGGAGCTTGGTCGACATTTGATGGGGACGTTTTTGCTTTGGTGTTGTGCTGTGCGCGTGTCCACATGTTATTTGCACCTTGCATTAATGAAAAAGGCTGTCGCGCTTCGCGAATGTCCGGACAAGCTTGTTTTCCCTTTTTTGTAGCGCGTCGACCTTGTCTTCACCATGCGACAAGGGCGAGTGCTCCACGCAGATACTTGGTGTTGTCGCTTCACATGCGTAGTCGGCAACATATGCCACGTCTGCGGACATTCTCGTACCCAAAGCGACTAAAGCCCCAACACATAGTCCGAGGGGCATCATTTCATTTTCCGGGCGTCCCGTCACCCGAATTTGAACGTTGCTTACCGTCTTCCTTGCCAATGCACGAGACGATCAAAAACCATCTAAGCTGACATAACCCTGCCAAAATAAAATCTACTTTTGGGTGAGTCACCGACCTTGTTCAGGCAACATGAAACTGATTTTCATGGTCTGTCTGTGGACTTGGTCCTGACGTCACCAAATCTCTTGTAAATCGTGGGGTTCTGGTCCGCGAAGCTCTGAATTGCACATGCACGCGGAATGAGTTTGCGGCACTATTCAGGTATGATCTGGGCTTCGCCATGTGCTGACGGGGAAAGACCGGTTGGAAAGGGAGTATGGAGACTGTCAGATCCTTCTGATCAGCTGCAGCTGGAAGCTGTTTCAATGCAACATTTTGCTTTCGAGCTTACGAAAGGAGTGCACTAGTATTCTGCGAGACGACAGCAAGCGGCATTTCCACGTGATCAACGACGAAATGTAGGGACCGGTTTACTCATTTTGTGTCTTCCTACGTGACCTTTTGCGCTGAAGTTATGATAAAACATGACGTGTTACTCTTGCCAGACATGTCTGCCGCCGAAAAAGGCAGTATTGCTATGGACGTCACGGCCGCAGGTGCCCTCCTTTCCGCCTCATTGTGAAGACATGTACTCACTCCAGCGTGGATGCACGATACACCTAAGTGGTTTTAGAAGTGGACAAGTGCTCAACCATGTCTGGGTGCGCAACCAGCTTCACGCGTAATCCGATCACACACTTGTTTCGTACTTTCACGCTGATGGCTTTTGGTAGCTACGACGTGCAAGGTGGCAAGAATAAAAGAATACGGTCAGTAACGTTCACACTCGGTGAGAGGACACCCGGAGAATGAAATGATGCCCCACCGACTATGTGTTCGGGAGGTTTCGTCGCTTAACGCTTCGGAACATCTCTCGTAGAGCAACACGTGCCGTCGTAAGAGGAAGACAAGGTCGACGCGCTACAAAATTAGGAAACACGCTTGTACAGAAATCTGCGCAAATGCGACAGTCTTTTTCGATAATGCAAAGGGACAAAAAAGTATGACACGTCGAGACCACTGCTACGATCAATGCTACAAGTAGCTTGGTGACGTCAGGACAAAGTCCACTGCAGACCATTGAAATCTGTTTCCATGCTGCCTGAACAAATTCACCGAGTCTCCCAAAAACTATTTTTCTTTCGTAGGGTTATGTCAGCTTTGAAGGATTTGGGTAGCTATGACGTTGCGAGGGGGTAAGAAATGAAGATCACGACGGTCGGGATAGTGATTTGAGCGCTGCCCGGAATGAGAAATGATACCCCTCAGACTATATGCCAGTTACTTTGCGTACGATAATGTCAGTAGACGTGCAGCTACCGACTGCGAATGTGAAGCCAGAACGCCAACATGCAACATTTAGCGCTCGCCCTTGTCTATGGGTGAAGACCGTTGGGGAAGGGAATGGATCCCGGGGATGAGGTCGATGTTTTGACACAGCAGGAGGAGAAGGTTGACGTGGCGATGTAGGGTGAGAAGAGGGGAGAAGAGGGCGAGAAAGGCGGAGCTACGACTTCTCTGCGTGATAATCAAGGTGTATTTACTGTAGAGAAGGTGGAGAAGGTGGTTGACGAGAATGAGAGCGACGAGGAGTGACTCGACCTATGCATGCACGTGAGGTCGAGGAGCGGGAGGAGGTGGAAGGTGCCATGGGGGAGCCAGACAACTGTGCGTGTGTGAATAAGTGGGAGATGGAAGGGCAGCGTGAGGCCGGGAAGTGATTACGAGGCGGAAGGTCGGCACAGGAACGGGTTGATGGGAATAGGCGACACGATGCACACAGGACCGCAATTTGAATTGGTTGGAGGGAATTTTGTGGTTGTCTGAGGAATAGAACTCTTAAGCGCTTTTGAGATACGCAGTCGTCGTTAAATTGAACGTATCGAATTGTTACCCCTCAACATTGATCGAAGGGGAGGTGCTTCTATGAATTTTATAACGTGAGGAAAATGAAACCTCTGGCTTAGCAATCCTGTTGGACTCTGCTTGGGTCCCGGTGAAGCCAGAAGTCCAAGTCTCTTACAGTCGCCCCCATCCCACACAGATCTTCAAACCCAATCGCCCACTAGATTGTTTAGATTGTATTTACCTATTTGCGATCTTCTCCCTTGGCAACGGTGAGATCGCAATCGGGCGGCCAGCAAATCGTGCGAGCGGCAGCTGTGGCGCAGAGATCGCGAGGGATAACAAGGTGAACGCGTTCAACCTTACCTCGCCGCCCGACACTTCAACGTGAACGAGCCAGGGAGGAAAGACCAGCCCCGCGTGTGAATTGAGAGCGTGAAAATGTCGAACCTTCACTTGGGTGAGTTGGGAGGGAGACGGGGGAGGAGAAGAAACAGAACCCACCGCAGAGTGGCAATCCCGGCGTCCAGGGACTGTCGACCAACACCTCGTTTTCACCGTCGCTTCCACCATCTCATACTCTCTTCTGATTCCCTAGATTCCGCCCCTGAGGCCGGCGCCTTCTTCCCCGACGAGAAGCGCGTGCCCGTGCGCGTATACGACGGCAAACGCTTCGTCAAATTCTACAAACAGCACCCAATCTCCAACTCGGCGGTATTCCTCTTCCTCGCCCTGATCCTCGCCTTCATGGTCACAGGCCTCATCTTCAAATTCTCCGTCAACGACGACAACACGACCGAGGTGTTCAAGCTCCTCATGGTAGGGATCAACGGGACGACTTTCTTCGTCATCCTGTTCCAAAAACGCGAGAGCATTCGCCGCTCGTGGACGCTCATCGCCTTCGTTCTCGCCGTGTTTGTCTTCTTCTACGGCACCCTCGGGTTCAATGCAAACATCCTCGGCATCCGCTTCACCCAGGCAAAGGCCCGCGCCTTGTCCAACATGGGTACGGACGTCATGGACGATGACGATGACATGCCCGCTTCTGACACGGGCAAAACCATGATGGGCGAAGAGGACGACCAAAACCCGTACGGCTTCAACTCCGACTTCCTCACGCTCGGCCTGACCCTGCTCATCGACGTCGTGTACCTGGTCCTCTACTTCTTCTTCCGCACCCGCACGCGCCGCATCATCCTCGTCACCTCTGGCCTCATCCTTCTCGAAGTCGTCATGTTTGTCGTTGCGCATTTCGTCGGGTCCGATCGTGGGATCGACGCGGTCAACTTGGTCGTGCCTGTCGTCACGGGCGCCCTGTCTGTCATTTTCTGGACTGGGTGCATTGTGAACGATGAGCAGGGACAGATGTTCTACGACTATTACGAGCGGTTGGATCTGTTGGGACCGGAGGAGAAGGGGAGCTATGGGTCCGGATCGGCGTGAGCCGATTTCGAGGGAGAGGCGATCCGTTGTTGTTTGCCGTCGTCCGGGGCGACTGTTACAGGCACTTGGCAAGGGCTGTTTAATATCCGACGAGCGAAACTCATTCTGGGAATGAGAACGAGCGTCATTGTAATTAGCATTTGCATTTGGTTTTTTGTGTTGGTCATTCTCTTTAATCACAAACGTGTTGTGTCGGTTCGAAACGTTTTGTGAAGTCCACTGAGTGCACGTTTGATGTTTGGTCCGCGTTTGATGTTTGGTGCACGATTGTCGGGTCGTCATGAAGAAGCACCCGGATCATCAGAGCAAACATGTCATTTTATTATGGAAAAAAAGGAAAGAAAACATGCAAATGCTTCAGTGTCGACTTCATCCTTCCACCCTCACTGCTCCCAAGCTAAAAATGCAAACTACTGTCGCCGTCCCACATCCCCCGCCACTCTTATCATCTTCCTCACAACGTCCATCTCGATCTCGTCCTGCGTCTTTGCTCGCTCGTAAAAAGTTCCCCTCGGAACGGTGTCCTTGTCCTTCTCACCCGCTTCGAGGCCGGACTCGTCGTCACCACCACGACGCTCATGCGGAACCACGCCGAGCGAGTCCGACATAGCTGCTCTCTGCACGTGGTCCGCAATCGCGGTTTCTTCCTCCTCCTTCGGCGCAACCCGGTCGATAATCCCGGTGGGAACCTGCGTGCGATGACGGGCAGGTGCATTCCCAGGCAAGGTATCCTCAGGCGTCTCCGTCCCGTACTCCTCATACGCGGATCCCGCTTTGATCCACCCCTGCATGCCGTCGGGCGTGTCTGCGGGGGGAGGGAAGAAATATCTTGGAGGTGGAGGTGGAGGGCCTGCTCGTGCAGCGCCGCCTCGAACGCGAGAAGGACCGGTCGAGCCGTCGAGCAGCTCCTCGACGTCGGTATCGGGAGACACAAGCGCTTCGATGAGAAGACTGTCGGTCATGTCGTCGCTGTCGAAGCTGGACATGGTCGAGATGTCCGGTTTCATGCCTGCGCCGACCGCGGGGGAGGGGTGGTTGGCGTTCGCTGCGTGCCCTCGCGGGAAAAACCGCCTTTGGATAGCTGAGGGAGCCGTGTTCTGCCTCGTCTGAAGTCGATTGACGACTTGGAGCGGAGCAGGAGCTGTCACCGCGTGCGACAGCGGCGAAATGATGCGCGACGAGAGAGTAGTGATGGAGACGACGGGGGAGAGTGCGATGCGTGAAATGAGCATGGGAGGGGCGGCGGAAGAACGGTGGTGCGGGGGTGGGTGGGTGGAGAGAGCGGGCTTGGAAGGGTGACTCAACTTGAATTACTACTTTGTGTAGCTTAGGTACTACACTTCGTTATTGCGCTCACAGAACGGGTCTTTCTGATGAGGTATCATTATGGGATAACTACTACATTCAATAAAATGTTTCGAACAAGTGCAAAACTGTCTCCTAGTGATTGTCTTTCAAGCCGGAAGTGTTATAGTGGAGTAGTGTCGACAGATGAGAGGGAATGAAGAGAAACGCTTCGACCAGAGATAAACCTCGAGCTCTCTCTAATTCCGCCAGCTATATACAAACCACCGTATCAGTGAGGCAATGGACGCACGGACTTACGAAACCACAATGAAACTCACATCTTCACCGCCCCATCCTTCCCACCACTCGCAACTCTCTCTCCCTTGCCCGGCGCCCAGTCCACTCCATACACCTCATCCGCATGCCCGGGCAACTCCGCCTTCATCTTGCCCGTCGCCACATCCCACACCTTGACTGTGGAATCTCTCGACCCTGACGCGACCATTCGGCCATCCGGGCTGAAGGTGACGCAAAACACGGGGCCGACGTGGCCCCGCATGGAGCGGAGGAACTTGCCTGTCGCGCCGTGCCAGAGCTTGACGGATCCGTCGAACGAGACAGAGGCGATCAGTGTGCCGTCCGGGGAGAAGGAGATGCCGGTGACGGGTTGTTGGTGGCCGGTGAGGCGCGCGATGGGTTTGGGAGAGGAGGGGTCCCAGAGGAATAGGGTGAAGTCGTCGGAACAGGAGAGGAGGCGTTCTGGTTGGCGGGCGATGAGGGTGCTGTAGCGAGTGACAGCGTGCGCATGAGCTGGAGAGGCGATTGGGTACACAAGAGATTATTCGCAGAACGTTGCTGACCGGCAAACCCAGCAACGCACCTTCACTTCGATCTCCCAACTTCTGTCTCTTCTCATCAAACCCTCCCGTCCTGAGAACGTGCTCCGTACTCAGTGCCAGCGCATTCACCCAGTGCCCGTGCCCCTGCAGCGTCCTGACCAACCTCCCATCCTTGGCGCTCCACACTTTGACAGTCTTATCCCGCGACCCTGTGTAAATCAGCCCGTCGCCGCCCCATCGGACCGCCATGACTGGCGCGGTGTGTCCTCCCATGGCGAAGAGTGTGCGACGGTGCACGACATCCCACACACGCACGGTCCCGTCTTTGGACGCCGAAGCCAGCCGGGTGCAAGAGGGGTCTGAGTGGAAGGGTTCCCATGCTAGCGCCGTGATGCACCCCTTGTGTCCCTTCATTGGATCTCCGCCCTTTCCGGAACTGGCGTCCCACACACGCACGGTATTGTCCATGCTGCCGCTGGCAATGAGGCGGGCGTCGGGCGACCATTGAACACATTCGACGTGGTGAGTGTGTCCGCGTAAGGTGTGCGAGGGAGTTTCGGTACCCATGTCCCAGATCCGAACGGTGGTATCACCGGAGCCCGTCGCGAGGAGCGAACCCGAGGGGGCGAAGTGGAGGCAGACGATGGGGTGGTCGTGTCCTGGGGGATCGTGTCAACCCATGTCCTCCAACGTACCATTCGGGAGGCTCTCAAACTCACCTTGCATCGTGGATGTACATCGCGTGATTTGTCTCACTTTGAAAATAGCCTGGGGCTGGTACACGATCCGGATCGTCTGTTCCGTGGACCGTTTGCCCTCCTCGACCACGTCGTGCAGCACATCCGAGCGGATCTCAATGTCATCCACGTAAAAGGAGTAGGGAAGTGGCTCTTCCTTGTGAGGCGGCGAGCGGATCGATTGGACGCCGAGACCAAAAGTCTGCCCACAATTTTAAAGCTCACGTTCTTCAACACCTCGTTCACCAACATCTCTAGCATCTCCGGCGTCGCTTCAGCAGGTAAGTTCATTGGCGGACCCGCCACAGACCCCTCGGGGGAGGTGAACTGGGCCACTACCGTCCGTCCCGAGAATTTTGGCGCCGTTGCCGCCACGACGGCCTCGGGCAGGGCTTCCGTGGTCGGGGAGGGATTGGCGGGCTTGGGTGTAGCCAGGATGTGGGGTTTTGTGTCGCCTGGCATTGTTGGGGACGGAAGATGGGTGGTAGCAAAGCAAATGAGAAAATGTAGACTCCTGTGGCCCTGCCATGGAATCGAAGCACCACCCAGATTCTGTTTGCTTTTTCCTTCGAATAATATGGAATCATTCGAGCGGCAGTGCCGAAGAACTTCGACTTACCATTTTATGGGACCACACCGAGTTACCTCAACAGAGTGAGTGCACTAATCTCTTTTACATGATATTCGCTACACATCAAAGAGCTTGTGCAATTTTTCTCTCGTTTTATTCCATTTCATTTTAGTTCGTGCTCATTACGAAAGATGACGCTGCGGGACCCATCAAAATGACCACCTCCGCCTCCCAAATCACCCGGGACACCCTACTTGCCTTCTTCGTGGGAAGTTTCGTTGCCCTGCTCGTCCATCGTGCCTACACCTCGACGGATCCAACTGCAATGTCGGATTCGATGCAAAACGTGGTGCGCCGAAAGCCGGACTGGATGGCGAAGCTGGAGCGAGAGTTCACGATTGGAAAGGAAGACTTAGCCGGAATCGTTAAGGATATGCTGACCAAGATGGAGGTTGGATTGGCGAGAGAGGTTGGTTGTTTGGAAACGTTTCATGCGAATATCATCTCTGTCTGACATTGACAATTCGGGACTGAAATGTTCACTTCAAGAACACTGAAATGAAAATGCTCGCGTCATTCGTCCGAAAGCGGCCCACGGGACACGAAGTTGGGACTGTTTATGCTCTCGATTTTGGTGACTGTCACCTTCTGCCATATTGTCACTTCTACACCCTCCCAACTGTGAATTTTTCGTCCGCGAAAGGTGGAACAAACTTCAGGGTCTGCCAGCTTGACCTGACCGAAGATGCCTCCGGGTTTCGCTTCCACGCAGTCAAGTTCAAGATCCCCGAGGAGCTGAAACTCGGTGAGGAATTCCCGTACTCGCACACAGTGAATGGAGCACCATACTCATATAAAATTCATAGCAACCGGAGAGAAGCTATTCGATTTCTTTGCCGATTCTGTCAATAGTTTCCTGAACCAGCAAGGCATCACGTTGACAGCACCGGGTGCCGAGCCCGACTCACGGGAACAGCTCAAGAAAGCCAAATTGGGTTTCACGTTCTCATTCCCTATTCAGCAGCTGGCCCTGAACAAGGGAATGTAAGCCATATGTTAATTTAACTTCGAGGTTCAGTTGTCGACCTTTTCTGCACGTTCATTGCGTCAGACTACTCCAATGGAACAAGGGCTTTAATAACCCCGGCGTGGTCGGAAACGACGTAGTTGAGCTCCTTCACCACGCGTTCGACCGCAAGGTGAGCATTCATTGGGCTTACTGAGTTCCGTGAAACTGAGCACTGACATCACCCTCGTCCCACTGCCAACCCACTCTTGTCCCCTCGATCAGGGCATACCCCTCCGCGTCACTGCCCTTGTGAATGACACCGTTGGAACCCTTATAGCCAACGGATACAAGAACCCCAACACAACCGTCGGCGCGATCATCGGAACTGGCACCAACGCCGCGTACTGGGAAAGCGTCGATCGGATCAAGAAGTGGACTGGTGACAAGTCAGGAGATATGGTTGTTGTACGTTTTGGGGGATATGCTCTTCCGTTTTGGTTTCGGGGGACCATGGAATGACATGTTCGGTCCAATACATCTAATTGCAGAACACGGAATGGGGCGCCTTTACACCGCAAGCACGGCTCTTGACAACGTACGATAAGAAACTGGACGAAGAATCCATTAATCCGGGTATGCAAGTGTTTGAAAAGATGATTAGCGGGCGTTATATTGGTGAAATTGTTCGGCTGGTGAGTTGGAACTTGCTCCCATGCGGGCCAGGTCGATGTTTGACTTCTCCCTGATGTTATTCCGTTATGCCAAGATCCTCGTGGACCTACATAGTCGCGGCCACATTCTAACCAACGTCCCCTGCCTCCCAGAAAAACTCACCACCCCATACGAGTTTGACACCGAATACCTGTCGCGCCTGGCGGTCGAGCAGGTCCAGACGAATTCTCCCTACCCTATCGCGCATCAGGTGATGGCAGAGGTCGGAGTGCAGGTTTTGGAGGAGGACCGGCGAAAAATTTTAGAGGTGCGAAGTCCGTCCTATCGAAAAAAAGATCGTCGTGCTTATACCGTGCTCTCAGATTGCAGAGCTCGCTGCTTTGAGGTCCGCACGAATATCCGTAGCGGGAGTCGCCGCCCTGATTCTTCAGCAGAAACTGACTCAAGGTAAGATACATCCTCCCATATCGTTTCTACTGTCACCCTTCCACACTTTATTGCACCACAGGAACCACCGTCGCTGTTGATGGATCTGTGTACGAGCTATACCCTCGATACAAGCAACACATGGAGGCTACACTTGTTGAGCTGTTAGGGACTGTCACGGGACCAGCCGTCACCCTGGAGCTGGGAAAGGATGGAAGTGGCATTGGAGCAGCTGTAATTGCCGCACTGGGGTGATGTAATGTAGTACTCAATCCACAATACATACAGCTGAGGGGCCAGAGACAGGTTTGTGTCTACTGTCCCATTCTGAGGAGCTCGCCAGCAAACCACTCCACGATGGAGCGGGCAGAGGACGGACGAGAGCGACAGAGGGCATCTTCGGCAAGCGTAGCTGGCTCTCGGCAACCGAACCCTGCTCCCCTGCAACGATCTTCATCCTCGCTCTTCAAACGATCCTGGCGATCGTCCTCGACTCCAACTCTCGACCACGATCCAGCAGAAGTCTTGACCTCGTCCGACCGCAATTTCACCCTGGAAGGCATGAACCCCGTCCTCACGTCCACTGCTCGTTTCGCGCGCACTCTTTTTCAGCATTGCTGCTCTTCTCTCGACGCTTCCAAAAACATTGCGTCGGACACAGTTGCAGAACTCCTGCATGCGCACCTGCGATCCCAGCACGACCTCCTTCTGGAAGTCTTCCCAAGTTCTTCGAAACCTTCCGTTACAAACCGCGTCGTAGAAGGGATCGAGTCATACCTGGTGGAACGTGTAATAGGACCGACTCACCACTCCTGGCGGGCATACACTGTGACGAGATTTCGAACAAGGGACGAAGGAATTCAGTTTCGCGCGGCGGCGATCCATGTGGCGGGCGATGAAGTGCGGAGAGTAAAGTGGCCTTCCTCTGCGGATTCCAGGATCGTAGCTGATGAGCTACGCAGGCTAGCAGGTGTGTCGCGAGTCTGTTTGGAACACGTTTCATTCAAGGTGTGACCGATTTTCCGGCCTGGTACTCGCTAGGACTTCATCTGCTCACATTGGATGCTTTTCCAACACCGTCGACGAAAATATCCGCCATTATGAATGTGCAGAAGGGTATTACAGACGTCCTTTCCCATCATGCTCAACCTGTGGTCGCATCTTTCGATAATGGTAGCCAAGCAGCTCCTTCGGTTGCGGGCACATCCGCTGACGACCTTCTCTCGTTTTTGATCTGGTTGATTGTCGAGTGAGTATGTCCACGGGACGTGGCAGTGTGTTTGGGCTGTGTAACTGTTGAAATTTCAACACTAGGATCAACCCTCCTCGACTTTCCTCCAACCTCGCATTTATTCGAAGATTTCGATATCGTCACTACGCTGAGAACTCAGTCGAAGATTATGCCTTGACAACGTTTGTACGTGTGTGATGTAATGATCGCTCCATCCCACGCTCTTACACTTCTGAAATATTTTTTTTCCAGGAGGCTGCGGTCTCTTTCATATGTGACTTTGATTTGATAACCCTCGGAATCGACCCTAGTATTTCTGAAAGATGTGAGTGGCCGATTAAAGGACCAATGCGTTATTGCAACACATCTATCAGCTCGAAGTTGGCTCATACACTAATTTCCTCCGTGACAGATCCCATTTGACGCCTTCTTCTTTTCCATTAATGCTCATCCCAGTTTTGTCAGCCAATAATTGCTTCAGCATTGCAAAGTAATTACTGTAGATCATAGAAAACATAAAGACCATATCCAAGTTGGTTTGTGTCAAACTTAGAGAAGAAGCAAAGGGGGCAAAGAGGTGAATTTAATTTTCACGTGAGCGCCAAATTTGTTGTCATGCAGGTGCCGTTGCTATAAAGGCTGCGCCCCGTCAGCCTTTCCTTTCAGCGATCCACTCACCTCTTCACCGAAACCAGGCAGAAATCACAATAAGTTACGGTCGCGGAGGCGGAAACCCACCAGGGGGGAATTTCGGCGGACGGGGAGGTCCACCAGGGGGTGGTGGCTACGAAGGCGGTGGTGGCGGCAGAGGAGGTGGTAAATTTCTCACTCTTTCAGTCTTTTCCAGCTACGTATAATGAGAGAACCCATGGAAGCGAGGAAACCGGGATTATGAGCCGTTTGTAAAGGTTGACGTCACCACATCACCAACTCTTTTCTCAACACTATCCAGGCGGCGCCTATGGAGACGTCATGGCTGTTTCTACGGAGAATATTCGTTACGCCATGCCCCAGCCCGTAGAGGCGCTTGCAGAGTTGATGGCAATGCAGTTCAGCTACTCGACTCCGACCACCTTCCCGTCGAGACCAGGCCCATCGAGGGAAGGACGGCCGGTCCCTCTGGTTGCGAACTATTTTCCGGTATGTACTCAGTGGAACCCCCTTTGAGTTGACTTTCGTATAGTTTGGGTGACACTTTTCTCACAACTCGAAAGCTCAAGGAAGTGCCCATCGCTCTCGTCTTCCATGTGAGGCTCTGTAATATCCTCTAATATTTTTTTAGTTGACTGGTGAACACGTCGGTCTCGATTTGGAACGAAGTATGATGTGACCCTTATGGATGAAAAGAACAAAGAAGTCACCCAAAGCAAGAAGAACAAGTAAGTTCTTGGCTTTTTTGGTGCGCGGAACGCTGATGCCTACAAAAACCGCCAGGGCTGTCATCGAGCGCTTCACTCAACAGCAAAAGGCATACTTGAAGAGTCAGCTACCAGCATATGATGGTCGCAAAAACCTCTACAGTGTTCAAGAGTTTATGTCTCCATTTTATGAGGCTGCTGTGAATCTGAAGGATGATCCAGAGAACGCCGGGGTGTACAAGATTGGTACAATCAACTGCGTTGTTTTGCTGCTTTGCGTCGTCGTTTGATTGACACTCCGAACAGCCGTCAAAAAAGCGAAAGACAATCTGCAACTTAGCGAGATACAAGATTATTTGAGCGCCACGAATAGGAGGACACCGTAAGTCCCTAAGCATTTCTCCCGACGTGATGGATTAGTGATGCTTAACCACAATTTCTCGAAAGACAAAACCTCATCAACACGATCGACAGTTTCTTACGCCACGAGCCCTCGATAAACCTGGTTACCGTGGGAAGATCGCTCTACTTTCCAGATCAAAAGACCTCCATCGGTGGTGGTGTTGACATTTGGAGAGGTTTCTACCAGAGTGTTCGGCCGACAAACGGTGGGCAACCTGGCAAAGGAAAACTGATGGTCAACGTGGACCTCAGTGCAACGTGAGCTTTTGCTTCTGTATCTCGTTTTTTTGTTCTTTGAGATAAATGTTCCTTTCAAAAGAACCTTCTACGGAGACATGACGGTTCTCAAATTCGTTGAAGAGGTACTTCCGGGAGTTGCGAGGAATAGCAACTGGAAGGAGCAGAAGCTGGGAAATATGGACAGAGCAAGACTCGAGTCCCGGATCCGGAACACGAGGGTGGAGCTCGAGCACCGCAAATCTCAAGACATAGTGATGCGCAAGGCTATTCGAGGTGTCTCTGATATGAACGCTTTTGAGTACAGGTAAGCGTTAAAGGAACAATATTTCGTTATAGTTTTATAGAATTGACACAATATGCCGACAGCTTTGAGCTGAGATGGTCGGAAGGTCAACGTCGTCGACTACTTCAAGAATGAGTATAACTACACCATCAAGTGAGTTATATTTGGCAACATAAAAACGCATTTTCTTTCTAACAGAAGACCTTTCCCGACCCTCTCACTTAGATACCCAAACCTCCAATTGCTCAAATCGACCGGTGCTTCCGGAGCAGTTTTCTTTCCCATGGAGGTATGCAAGATCGTAGCTGGGACTCGCTACACGGGACCGATGAACGACAACGACAGGACGAGTGAGTACCCGTTGGGATGACTCTGAAGTTTGTTTCGATCGTTGACGTTTCTCGATGTAGACATGATTCGTGCTACCGCTCAGAAGCCACAAATGCGCAAAGAGGCTATTCGTACATGCGTGAGCGGCATGTAAGACTGTACTGCGCCATAAAGTGATTAACGTTTCCATCTCATGGTCTTCGTAGTTTGCAAAACTGAAGTATGCGAGGAACCCTCAACTACGAGATCTCAACATACATGTGGATGAAAACATGGTTAGGGTTCCAGGACGGGTGCTACCTGCACCTGATCTTCTCTACGGATCGCAAGCAGTAAGTTTTGGAAGCTCCTTCGACTTCAGATAAAAATTTTGAACGCTATCCGCCACATCTTAGGTACTCAAACCTCGAGACGGCGCGTGGAACTTGCTGGGCAGTGGGCGCCCTATCAAGGTTTATTTTCTCCATTTTTCCTGGTGTTAGTGCAATGGACTGATCATAATTTGTTCTTCGAACAGTTTTACACCCCAGTGCATATGACTTCGTATGGATACGTTCTCATGTTTCAAGAGCGCGAGTTGAGCGGCGAGCAACTGTGGGAGGTGAGGAAAATTTTTAACTTGCTCAACAACCATCCCGAATTATGTCCCATTTTCGTTTTGCAGTTTGACGGTGCAATGCGCCAGAACTTTGGAGACACTGGTATCGGCTTCACTCACGTGGAGGACATGGCATTGGAGTACTGCCGGCCTGAGCGCAGGAACATTGAAACTGCCATTGAGAACACCCGGCGCAACGTGAGTGATGATTCACAAGGAACGGCCAATATAATTAACAGAAGTGCTAAACTTTGACCACTTTGAAGTGCCAGAACAAGTTTGGTGCGGATCCAGTCATCATTTTCTTCGTTGTTCCTGGTCGGGGCGAGTACTACGCAGACTTGAAAGACCTCATGGACGTACATCTCGGTGTCCCAAGGTGAAGTTTCGTTGCATTGGATCATGCACCAAATACACAAGCTCACAGAGAATCGAAAACAGTCAAGTACTCCAGCTTAAGAACATTCGCCAGTCGGGAAACAAGGTGAGGGACAAGTCAAACTTCGGGTTGCCCCAATTTTCGCTCACCGGATTATAAATCTGATTTCCGCTTTTCTAGCTCTCACAATACCTCAACAATGTCGCTTTGAAAGTCAACACGAAGCTCGGTGGCATAAATCAGATTGTAAGACGGCGCTTTAAATTATTTGTCTCGATCTACTCATTTGGCAAACTATAGCTCAAGGATCCGCCAGCACCTTTCGTCGCAAACTCACCTACGATGGTGTTTGGCTGTGATGTTAGTCACTACACTGCCCAATCAGAGTCCATTCCTTCCATTGCCGCAGTGGTTGCCACGATGAATCGGGAGATGAGCAAGTAAGGCGGCTTCCATTCCTGATACATGACTTTCTTTTTACAATCATCTCCGTAGATACTACCCTACAATAAAGCTTCAAGCCCCGAAGAATGAGATCATCGTCAATCTCGAGGAAATTGTTCGCGAGTCTCTCATCGCGTTCTATGCATTCAATCGCATCAAGCCAGAGCGGCTTATCTTCTATCGAGATGGTGTCTCAGAGGGCCAATTTGAGCCGGTGTTTGCGCACGAAGTTCGCCAGATTAAGCTTGCGTGTATGAAATTGGAGAGGGGCTACGTAAGTGCTTCTCTTCCGTCTATATCGCCATCAGAGATACTGAATGACATGCACAGAGTCCCAAGATTACGTTTATTGTACAGACCAAGCGACACCACACCAAGGTCAGTTACTCCCGTTTATTCATCCTGTAACAACATCCACTTACCAACATGGAAACAGGTATTCGTGGAAAACGCTCGAGACGGCGACCGCAACGGCAATGTGAGTATATACATTCAACATTTAATTCTCCGTTATATGAATTCATGGTACTGTCTTCGCGAAGGTTCACGCTGGGACGGTGGTGGACTCTGGTGAGTCATATTTGCTTTGCATTTCTCGAGCAGTACCTCATTGATACCTTACATTCTGCAGTTGTGACACACCCCTTCGAGTGGGACTTCTACCTCGTCTCGCACGCTGGAATTCAAGGAACGTCTCGCCCAACCCATTACCATGTACTTCTCGACGAGAACAACCTGTCTCAAGACGTGCTAGAAGGGGTGAGGTCCGAAACATACCTTCAACGGCAAACTTTAACTGACGTTACGGAATGCAGTTCACTCACCGCCTCTGCCATGCATATGCAAGAGCTACAAGATCTGTCTCACTTGTGCCACCCACGTACTACGCTCATCTCTTGGCTTGTACGTTTCGAGTGCATGAGGCATACTGATCAGGCGCTCATATACGTCTTTACAGATCGAGCTCGAATGTACGTCAATAAAGGAGAAGGTACGAAAATTGTTCCAATAAAGAACCATTCCGGGCCATAACACGGATCTCCAATGTTTTAGTGACTCCCGAGATATTCAAGTTCAACAAAAATCTCGTGCCAGTGGGCCCCAACTTCCAAACTGGTGAATACGCTCAAGTGCTTATCAAACTTGCATATTCATTCTTAATACCCCGTGCATATTAGGTTGGAACAAAATGATGTACTACGTGTGATTCAGGGGTTTAGGTTGTATCAAGTTTTGGGCAAGGGATCAAAGAGGGGAAACGTTTTGGAAGTTCATAACTCAGACATAAAAGCTGTTTTCATTGGGAGACTTTAAAATTGAAGAAATCTATAAAGCCTTTAAGAAGCACCCAAAACTTGATACTGTTACAAGAGGCCATAAATTGCAACCAGTGCATATTTTGCGAGTAGCGCTCGTTCAATTTTCTAAGTGATATGCATATGTACAGTGAGAGAGTGCAGCTATGCAGTTGTGTTCCTTACGAGGTCCTTTCTATAAACTAACGCTCGAGCTCGTTTCCGCTTGAGATCGAATTGACCGAGCGCTAGCCTCTTCCAAATCCAAATCACTATTGTACATTTCCCCGTTGTGAGAGTGCTCACGACGATTCCGGCTACGAACAGTGGTATTAGAGGGTGTACGTGATCGATGTCTCGTTTGAGAATGCGAAGTATGGCGTGATCTTCTGCGCTCTTCGGTGTTCATTGTACGAGGGGCAAATGATGTTCGGATATTCGACTGTTGCGTCATTGGTTCGACAATTTTCGGAGGTGAAAAGGTGAACCCCTTCACAAGCAAATCGTCAGTTGATCGGAGGAAGTTTGGGTCGCGTCTGTCGGCATCTCGGTCAAATCCGCTCCTAGCTCTTCGCTCTGCCATTTCCGACTGGCTGATCGTCCGAGCACTGTTGTGGTGGTCGCTATTTCCATTCTCCTCCGAAGCACCTTCACCGTCGTGCTCAGCTGGGGTTGGCAATTCTCGAAAGTCCTCTCCAAAGAATCCAGTCTCCAATTCATGACTGATCTCAGAGTCTGAACCATCAAAGTCGTCGAGTATGTCGAGACCCACAACTCTCCTCTCCTGTTCCTGCCCAGACGCATCTGCAAGCCCCGTTTCAAGTCCCAGCCTCACTGCCCGCATTCTTGCTCTTTCCAAATCTCGTTCTAAACGCTCCCTTCCGCGCTCCTCTCGTTCTTTGACGAGCTCGGCTTCCCAATCTTCGGCCCCTTCCGTCGACAGGTGGTCAGACAAGACCTGCAACGTCGCCATGATTGCAATGATAGCTGCGGACCACGTTACCTCCCAGTCTCCCGCAAACCATGGTACCAGGAGCATGCAAAGAGAGAGTATAACGCGCAAACCGACGAGGATGCGGTCTTGGCGATTAGATGGAATTCCTTGATGTATTGCGCGAATGACTTGAGAGATAAAGAACGAAATCGACGCCCCGGCGCATAGAAGGACCACGTAGGGGAATTGGTCGACTGTCCAAAAGTTCGACACGCAAGCATTGGCGTCCGGAATGTGAGGGCATCTGAAATGACGGAAAGGTAAACTTAAACTGCTTCGTAAGCAATTAGAATGGAGCTTCACTCACATCGCAGCATAGGAGAGCATCCTGTTCCCGACACTTAAGCTTAGGATTCCACAGGACAGGAGAAAGTGTAACGCGATGATCGCTCTACCACCCCACCGAGAACGGGACATGATGTGCGTGGATGCGTCGAAGGGTTGAGTGTCGAAGTATTGCAGCATGAGACACCAGGCGGTGAGAAAGGAGAAGAGGTGATAGAACCAGTGTTCTGGGAGCTTCGAAACAGTTGTTACTCAAGAAGCATCGAATACCGAGTCGAGAAGTAAGACGTACCACTGGGAGTGGCCCCGTAATGAGGTTCACAACGCTCTCCCCAAGAAGTAGAATCACAAATAGTCCATGCCGCTCCGCTACGTGTCCGACGTGAATACGGATCCGATTACGCTTCTTGGTCACAAACAGCGTTCCTACCATTTCTGCGCCAACAGCAAGGAGCCAAAGCATCATTGCCAAAACGTCAGCAGTGGGCACGGCCGAGAGGTCAGCAGAGGTTGGGAGTCCTGGAATGGTTCCGTTTCCCAAAGTGCCGACGTAGCCGACGGGACTGTCGGACGAACTACGTGTGGCGGGAATGAAGCCGTTTTTGGTGCGAGGAAGGCATGCGGCGGCGATGAAGAGAGCGATGGAGATTGTGAGCCCGGCGATGGCGTAGGCGGAGTACACTCGGGCGCGAGGTATTCCTCCTTGAACCATGAGGTACATGAGCAAGATGGGTACCTAAAGATTATGATCAGCCGCAGATTAGAACGACTTTCAATGGGAAGGTCACCTACTCGGGAAACAACGCAAGCGATGCTGAACTGTTGCTTATAATTGAATGGTAATTGTGAAGTCAGTCCCACTGTTGCGCCGTCACAACAATTTTTGTCACTCTTTGCGTCGTCAAGTTTGTACAGGTAAAAGAAACGGACTTGCCATAACACCCTTGAATCACAAGATAATGTCACAGCTTCATCCATCCACTTTGAATTCTCGGTGTACTCACGAGCATGTGGATCCAGTTTAGCAGTCCATGGATCCTGTCGTTTGCGGAGAACCGGGAATAGTACCCGTTGACAAGATTCCACGACCACCAAAATATAAGGAAGTAGACAGCGACGACAACAATCCCGTGGAGGGTTGGCTCGTAGCCGAATATGACGTCCACGCGGATGATGGCGCTAACGTAGAGCAGGTCGTAAAACAATTCTGTACGAACACAGGTTGAAGGGGTCCAGAGCTGCAAGCGCGACAGTAGAGTACAGCGGTATCCCACCTTCCCAACTTGCTCTATGCTCCTGATCCTCTTCCCCAAAGTCGAAGAGCAGCATGGGAAACCGGAATATGTGACGTTTTCGGTAAAACGGTTGAGGTGAATTCTTCGCTATTCGCTCAAACTCCTTTTTGAGAGAGAAGTAAGACCGATGAGAGAGAGTGGTCATGCTTGAGTCAATCGAGAATGTTCGTGGGACTGATCCAACGCCGAAGATGCCTTGGCGGCGAAGGAGAGCCAAGTTCGGTACACCAGCTCCGTTCCCCAACCGAGGTCGAGTTTGCGCAGTAGACACCATGGAGACTGTCGGATGAAAGGTGACGCCAATGCCCATGCCCGCAGAGTCGCTGTTAGGGGTGGCATTCTGGTCGGAAAGAATGCCAAGCAGGAGATCTTGCCGTGGGTTTGGTACATGAGAAACCTTCCCGGGGGAATCAACCAATGAACGCTGATCCCCAATGCCGTTAGAGTCCTCGTTGAACCCAATGCGGGTCGGTGGTGTAAGAAAGGTTGGACCTCCTAATACAGAAACCGGTCGCGTAGGGGTGATCACGACAGATCCGTCCAGAGGCTTTACGACGTTACTAGGACTCGACGTCAGGATCCCATCATTCGACGAGTGACTCTGATCGAGTTGATTCGCTCCCGGCCGGTCAGATGATCCGTCCGAACTCGACGGAGGGACTGCCGAGTCACGGGGCCGCACGAGGATCGAGGGAGGCGGGGGCATGGAGAGAAAGTCGATGGGAGAAAGCGTTCGCGTGGATTGGGGGTCGCCATCCCGCGAACGATCGAGCGGTTGGTCCGCAAGTGGGTTCATGAATTCGCTGAGATGGGAAGCATTGCCCTGCAACCCCAAAGCTGATCGTGAAAATCTAAAACCGAAAATAACACTCTCTATTTCCTGAGAGATTTCAAGAAGAGAGGCGTGCGTGCGGTCTTCTCAGGAGTAGTAGAATAAATATTTATCAAGACGTTAAAACGGTTCTAATTTAAAGTCGCAATATCGATACAGGCTTTGCAGTTCAGAATTCTGCTTGCGAAAGCCTTCGAGAGAGTATAAAAAAGTATTTCTACTATTGTGGCTGTGCATGTGGCACGGTGCCGTTTTCTCTTGCGGCCCAAATTTATTGTCAGAACTTTCGCTGTCGAGTGGTACTCGGCAATTCCCGCAAAACACACGGGAGGCGGGCGCACGGTGACGATCGACTCTCTGTCGTGAACCTGTGCCCGCCTTTGCACGCCCCAGCGGGGGGTTAAGGTCCTCGCATCCGCGTCGCCAACAGTTCTAGCGAACAAGCGCCGAGAGGTGCTACGGCTCACCAGAAACATCCCGCACTTTGATGGGACGCTCCAGGTTCTCTGGGGGGTCCCTGCGGTTGGAAGAGGGCCGGGACGCGAAATGCTTTGAGTGCAATCTGCCGAGCAGTGCGGGCAGGGAGGGTTCGCCTTCCTCGTTCGCGTTGTGACTCGATGAGGACTATACACCGCTCGATAGCGACGGTTCTCCTTTTTTTAATTGAAACTGAAAACAATGAAAATTCGTGCTCTGTTCTGGTGTCCATGTGGGGAACCCGCAACCAGAAACCAAACTGGGACATTCGTTTTGCGCTACAAGACTACACTCAGGAGATACAACGCACCCACTGTTTGAAAGTCGCGAGTTTGTGGTGTGCTCCTGTAACATGTGAAACTATATTTGTGTACTCTTCCCATGAATTATCCGTCCACGTCTTCATAATAACAGTACCAAACATTTCCGAATAGCAAGAGGAATTTATGCAAGTAAGAGAACGAGAGAGGGAGACCCGAGTCGCAATAGGTATTTTGGAAATCGGCAAACGTTGATTCCGCCCAGTCCCACCGACTAAAGCCGTAATTCATTCAGCTTCCGACACGCCCACCACCACATGTCCACCTCTGACGTCGTCGACGAGAAATCACTCGAATCTCTCCAGTACGATGCGCGCATCCTGTGCCTTGGGGACTCGTGGACGGAAGGTCTGTGTGAGGACTCGGTGTTTGAGATCGAGGGGGAAGACGGCAAGGGGCAGTGGGTTATGACAAAGTGGGTGTTTTTTGAGACATTGCAGCAGGTTGATTCTGTGGCTGAATCGTGTCTGCGATTGGCGGAATGTCCTCTGGTCGGACTCAAACTTCGCTCTCGGTTGTGACATTGGACTTGCAATCGGTACAGTCCGCACCCGTACGCAATGAAAATGAGAGATGTCTTGAACAAGGAGCTTGGGTGGAACGTGAGAGTCGGTGAGGCTGTCTCGTTGCGGCTGCGTCCGTTGTGTTTTGAAGACTCAATAATGTCTCGACATGCAATCGGATTCACTCGCAAGACATCAACGCCGTCTCCGGAGACTGCGTCCACCCGTCTGACGGGAAGTTTCGAACTCGACTCAGCGCTTCGCTCTCGAAAGCAGAGAAGGAAAAGAAGGAGTACTCGCACGTGATCGTTCTTGGAGGTTTGAACGACCTTGTAGAGTGGCAGGAGAAACCTGAAGATATCTTCCACGAGTTGAAGGGACTGTGGGAGTCGGCGTTGTTGCATGGGGAGGAAACGCGGGTGTTTGGGTGTACATTGCCCGAGATTGCCGTGAGTTGCAGAAGCGTGGTGTTCTTTCACAACAGTGGCAGCCTGACACGGGCAAATCCGTTTTACACTATTTCTAGAATCCTGGCGATGCGGAATACGCCGATCTCATTCCTCTTCGAGAGAAGCTCAACAAACTCATTCGAGGCTACTGCAGCGGCTTCCACCCTCGTCTAAAGCTGCTCGACCTGGACCGGAAGTACCCTCTCGCATCACTCCCAGACGCTAAGAGGAAAGAGCTGTGGCAGGCGGACGGTGTTCATCCCAAGGTAGCGGGGTACGACTCATTAGGAGAACTAGTAGGAAACGCGGTTGTAAGCGAGTTCCGGAGTAGGAAATGAGAAGAAAGAGGAAGAAGAAAGCAAGGAAAGGAGAGTCGCTACCTGACCCTCCGGCGAAGGTCCATACACTTGCCAGCCCTGCGAATGCCGGGTCGCTTCGCAAACGCGGTGCCTTCACCCAAAGAGCTGAAAATTATCAGTTGGTACATTCCGAAGCATTTCTTTTTCGTCCAAGATCTTTCGGTAAACC
Source organism: Gonapodya prolifera JEL478 (assembly GCA_001574975.1). Lineage (NCBI taxonomy): Eukaryota > Fungi > Monoblepharomycota > Monoblepharidomycetes > Monoblepharidales > Gonapodyaceae > Gonapodya > Gonapodya prolifera. Next base: position 120,383 of record KQ965822.1, read on the forward strand.
AACCCTGCGGGCATTGGGGTTGTTGTTTATTGTGGTCACAGACCCAAACCCTCACAAGAATTCGTGGCACCGACAAATTGACTTGCTAATCCTCAAACACCATCCGAGATTACGAATCACACTCTCGCAGCTGCTCTATCACCGGAACACATTTCGAATTTGTTGGCGAGTCGAATCAGGGAGACAGAACTGGTCCAGGTGAGGGCTCCATCCTCCTCAAGTGAACTTCAGCAGCTGTCATGCGGACGCAGGCTTCAGTGGAAGAAAGCGGCAATCGGTTGGAAGCATGGATGGACTGGTGTTTCTTCATGTCGATCAGGACGGCGGCATTGGGCGGGTGAATGCCCTGTCTCAGCTAATTCGAGGGGTTGCTGGAACGGTTGAAACACCCCACGAAAGGCCCATGGGACCATGTAATCTATCTTTGGGGATATCATAAGATGGCTCTTGCCCACAATCATGGCTGGATTATGAGGAATTGGGGATGTGGGGGACAGTCCACTTCCAGCGCGGATAAGATCGAGCTGGCTGCTTTATCGCCGCGGATCACATCGTTTGACAGTTTTCCCTGCATTTATGACTAACTCCTGCCCCTCCCAAGCTCTCTTTTAAACTTACACCAGCATTCAATTGATTATGGAGGATCGGACGGAGAGTGTGCTGGAGGTTTCCAGGTACGAGTGTTCTCAATGAACTTGAAGGAAAGGCAGTGCATGACTCTTTTGTTTTCTATTCAGTGAGGGTCAGATTGAAGGACAATCACCCATTGGTTTCAACATGGATTCATCGACTTCGAATCTTCTCGCATCCTCAGTATCACCTCTTTCTCTCAACGCAATGGACGCCTTCTCGAACTCCTCGAGCTCAGTGAACATGATGCGTGCTGGTCCCGCTGCGCTCGCTCACACCGGCAACTCCAACACCAGTTTTGACGAATCGTCATATATCCGGTCGTTCAACTGCTGCGGGACATCCTTCGACTTTCACGAGCTCGTTTCGCACAACCAACAACACCACCCTGAACTCTTGAGCAATGGAAGTCATTCGGAAGTCGTCCTCGATCAAGACACCTTTGACCAGCTGCAGCTCGGAATGGGCGGAGAAGGTGAATCCATGGAAATGGCGGCGATGAAGGGGGCCATCGATCTCTATGTAGCGGACGGTGCCCACGACGGAGCAGTGGATGCGTCCGATGGAGCCGTTGAGCCACTACCGCGGAACCCGCCTCTTCCCGTCGCTCGAAAATCAAGCACACAACCAAGCTACACCATTTCGCCATCCGCTTTATCTTCGAATGAGCCACTCGGAGACGTCTTTGCTTCTACCACGCAATTTCCAGCGTCCATTTCTCACCAACCGATGTCGTTCCAGTTTGGTGGAATTCCTGCAACACACCCTGGCGGCCAACCAATCGGTCCGGATGGAACGCCACTCGGATGCCTCCCCCAATACACCCCCATGCCATACGTGCAGCAAACAGCTGCGTACGCCGTCGTGGACACCAGCACGGGTCAAATCACCTCCATCATCCCTGCCCACCAAGGAGGAACGCCCGCGCTCGGATTCCACCAGGGACCACACGGACAAGTGTGGCAGCTTCCGTTCGGGGCGTCGGTCACAATGTCGGAGATTCTTCCCACTCCCCCGAGATCACCCAAACCACTTCCGGGCGGAGGATCGGTGCAGGGGGCTGGATCGCCTTCCGGCCACGTACCGAGCCCGACGCAAAGCGCGAAGGAGGGTGATGGATCTCCTACGGTGTCCCAGCAAATTCTCCAAGTAATGCAGGCCAATGCAGCGACCAGCCCGCCTGCCGCGTTCGCGCATATCGGTGAAGAAGTGCTGTCCGGCTCGTCGCCCAATCCTGGATACCAATCTTCGCCTCGAAGTAGCCCACCCCGCGCCCTCGCTCGCGTTGCCTCGTCGTCCCGACCTGGCACGCCGTCACACCTTAAACGTACACTATCGCCGGTGGTCGAGCAGACGAAGGGACAGTCTACTTTAGAAGAGTCGAAGCTCGGGCTGCAAACCATGTCTGCGCCGCCATCGTCCGCACCGAATGATAGGAGTGGCGGTGACGAGAGCAAGAAGTTTTCGGGCATGGGGGAAGAAGCTGCATCCGATGAACCCCCCGCGAAACGGTCCCGGTCACGTGCGGTTTCTGAGGAGGGGGACGAAGAAAAGGATGAAGAGTTTGACGGGGGTGACGGTGACAGCGAGGAGCAAGAGTCGGACGAGGATGATGACTACGTAGGTTCGGGCGCGTCCTCGGTCCGCTCCCGAACAAGGGGACCACCACCTACGTCGACACGCCGTCGGGTTGTCAAGGTCGAAGAAGAGTCCCCGGAATCAGTTTACATGCCGGACACCAACACATCGATTAGTGCTCAGTATAGACTCACGAAGACGGGAAAGGTCAAGTCGGAGAAAAAGAAGTACATTTGTGCGGTGGAAGGATGCGGAAAGGTGTACAGGAATTTGGGGGGGCTCAAGTATCACAAGGTGAGTCACGTTTCACGTTTGAGAAAGATTGCCTATGTTGAGGCGTCCCAATCTTTCCAGCGGAACTTCCATAAAATGACTATTCTCCGCCGTTGTGATCGTCCAGACGTGGAGATGCTGGTATGTAAAACCGTTTGACCTTTCCATCCCTTGTTGGTGTTCCCAACGATGTTCGAACGCCCCCCTTAGTATCATTGCCAGTTCGATACATGCGACAAGAAGTACACTTCAGCGGGAGGCTTGAAGTATCACCTTCAACATGCTCACGGCGTAGTGCAGTGAATTCGCCCGGCACATATTTCTGTTTCGCGACGTTTCTTGATACCACGTATATCGTCTGTCAAAGTTATATCTTTAGCGCAAAGCGATGTATTTTTTAGCACTCGCAGTGTGAGATGGAAGCTTATGTATATTGAACTTAGCAAAAAAAGGTTTCCTTGAAGCATACATTCAATGTTCAAAGCCATACGATGTAGAAATGTCCCGACCAGAACGCAGTTATCAGAATCGTCAAGCATCCAGCAACTCTCGCGCCCGGACTAATGCCTCATACGCTGGGTGATTCTCGGGAGGAACAAAAATGGCTCTCTGGTCCCGATGATTCTCATTCCATGCATCCACGAGTACACGAGCATGTTCTGCAATGTGAGCATGTCTCTTTGACTCTTCAAAGTGTAGATTCGATTTCTAGATCAAAACAACGTGAAAGTTAACGTCATGAACCTGGCTGTGATCATGTTTTATGATTACTCACACGATCGTCGACTTTGATCTTCCACTTGCAGTCAATGGGGCACTTCCGTGTTACGCCGGGGATGACGTGCAACACACATTGAAAGGTCGACTACGTTTCGATCCTATAACACAAAAGAGGCGACCGTAGCTTTGATGTCGTTTTGAAGCCAGAAGCTCCGTACCTGGATGTTGAGAACGATTGCGTTGTCAAGCTCAAACCAAGGGTACGTAGAGGTTACGAGGATAGGCATTGAAGACGTCTTCCACATCTTTGGGTTCGTTGCGGAGAGGCAGTTTCTCGGGCGTGGTGGAGATAAGTTTTGTTATGTACAGTTGTGAATTTTCTGATAATCACTATCGCCAACATTCCCTCTAATCCCCCTTTCACGTCACAGATGTCTCCACCCCTACATGCGGTCACACCTCCGAGGACGCGGGACAGTCCTTATGCTGCATCGCTCATTTCCGTTTCTCCGTCAAAGACAGCGAGCATTATATCAAGGTCGGCGAGGGTGAAATCAATAGCGGACCGTTCTTCATCTTCCGATTCATCCAAATTTGGCGGCTCGGCAATAATAATGGCCGGACTTACAGGGCAAATGCGCAATATCATCGTCAAGTGCCGGAAAAACACAAGCTGTTGGCATAAACTCACCCGTAGATGTGTAAAGTGGTTTTCTGGTTCCTCAATTTGGGACCAGTCATGATTTTGGTTGCAATTGGGTTGCGTCTCATGTTGGACCTCATAGCGGCAGCGCTGAAAAGAGCACGAATGTGAGAGGCACCAACAAAAAAAATTCTGTACTGGCGCACTCACCTGTCGGTAACGATGTTAACACGTGAATAGCCGTGCTCGTCCCACCTGTGGAAATATTAACAGCAGCGGATACGTCGTTATCGACTTGCTGCTTTTCGTGAGCTCCCACCAGCCACGCACGCCAAGAGATGTCCTCGCTTGATTCGTATCTCGCTTTCAATGTCAACTTACCCGTGAGCCAATGAAATCTCGATTCCCGGAAGTGAAGCCCCAACGATACCCTTTTCGGTTGGGTCTGAGAGGAGAATCTCCATGATGGCTCGTTCATGGCGCTCAACCGAGTCTTTTTCTCCCGTGATTCGTGGAATTTGGACTTCAACCGGGTCGGACGAGCGGGAAGCGAGAACGGCTTCGTCGTCGGTGTCCTCCGAAGACACCACGGACGGGATGAAGACAGCCGTAAAGGTAGCCCGAGTTGTGGTGGATGTTGCCGTAGACATGAAAGCTGTTTGGATTTGTTTGGAGGTGAAATGAATGTGAGCAATTGGAATGAGTCACTTGTACCATATACAATGGCACTATTCAATTCAAGTTTCATTCCCTACTTTCCTGTGAGCCAAGAAATCCAATATTACCGAAGAAGTTCTTCCTCCATCGGAAGTGTAAAGACTTCAGCGACGAGAGTAAGTAGATCATTTATCTTGCAGTAATGTGAAGTTGGGAACTGTCTGGCTTACCTGTGGCCGACTTCTCTGAGAATCTCCAGTGAGCTTCCTGTGATGGCATTATGGATTGTTACTCCCAGAGATAAAGCAAGAATGCGATCTTGGTCCCCATGGATAACAAGCACCCGAGGCGGCTGGTTTGTGCGTGCCGGGACGTCGTGGACGTTTGCACTTGCTAGGGTTCTTGAACTCAGAAGTGGAAGCTCGTCGAAGCAGTCGAACTTCTTTGCAGCTTTTAGTTGCAGGTCTGAACTCCAACTCATGAGAGAAAAGCTGGGAACAGAGAAAGGCGTTAGACTCACTCACAACGAAATCTGGTCGCAAGTGCCGAGTGTCATATCTGAAACGCTCCACGGCTTCAAAGTCGCCGAAATTCTCGTTGAAATATGTGTCGCTCACACCAAGCCGCCCCTGTCCCAGCTGGAAGTGCCACTGCGCTTCCTCGGGGGTTTTGTTGCCACTCTCCACAGCCAAACGGCATTCGGTCTGCAAGTTTCTAAGTGCAGCATGATAAGAGTCGTCACCACTCCGAGGGACCGGTGAAGAGCAGCATATGATGATATCCGTCAAGTTCATAGACTGCGCCAGTCGTGGATTGAATCGTTTCGATTCTCGTTGGAGGGACAGAGCTGCTGCCATCGCGATCTTGCCGCCCAAGCTGACACCCACAAGGGCAAAGCCGCGGCCACCGGCCCAGCCAAGATGTTGTGCAAGCTCAAGCGTATCATGCGCCATATCCTCAACTGAAAACGGTGGATCTCCTCGTGGAAGTTTTGATTCGTCCATGCCGCGATTGTCGAAAACCGCAACGGCAGTGTGCCGGGCAAGAACTGGAGCAATCGACGTTAAAAAGTCCTTTTTAATCATGGATCTGTCGAGTTCCATTTATCATTTATTAGGACGAAACCGAATGATGGAGCAGATCAGACAGACACCCACAGACCATTGACCATAATGATGGGCGGAATCAAGTAATCCTTTGACGTTTCGCCCAAAGTAGTGAAAGCAATCCGAGCTCCATCTCTTGCTGTGAAGAATCGAGCTTCCGGAAACGGTTCGCAGAAAGGATTGGCCGTCGAAAGCATTTCGCGGAAGGACGCAATCGGAGAAGCGAATCGTTTCAGATGATTTGATGTCCGACTCGCCAGTTGCGCACTGAGAGTGATCGGTAAGATGTGATTCATTTGTTGTTCGGTCCAATTATTCAGAATCTGAGTTATTTACAGTCATTACCTCCATAAACAGTAGATTGCATTATGCCCAATGAACCCGCAGTGCCAGAGAGTGCATAGACCGCGGATGGTTCAAACCTTGATCCAAACCTTGCCCTTGCTCGCAACAACTCGCTCCCAGGTCGCAAAGAACAGCCCTCCCACATACATGGCGCCTCCAAACATCATAGCGGGAATGAAGTTGACGTGTAGAATGTTCCCGCTGCTGTCGGAGGTGGTGTATGCGTCGATGATTGCCCCTGCGGTGGGGGAGCCAGCCATGAATCCCGAAACCCAACCCAGTTGGAGCATCCTGCACGATATGGAGTCTCCGATAAGCTATTTGACACAGCGGAAAAGTCTGGGCGGAGGGCTCACCCCAGAGTTGTTCCCAGTCCCTGCGTGCCAAACGCAAATGCAGCTGAGACGGGGAGCAGGACGATGAAGCCACCCGAGAACGCTCCAAACGCGACGCTGAACACGATCATCATTGGCAGTGATGTTCCTGTGAGAGTCCATAGCACGAGAATTGAAAAGGCTGGGACTGCAAAGGATACCATGACCTATCACGACACGATTAACGTCAAACACGTCCGACAATTGCACCGTCCTCTATTGAAAAGAGCATTCACCATATTGAGGTGCCCGACTTTATCGGAAAGAAGACCAGTCAAGATGCGGCCGACACCAGCCGTGGCGTTCATCAGCGCCGTGAGCTGAATTGGCGACGTTTGTAGACTGTGACGGTGTCCGAATTACGCCTGGCGGGAACTCACCATGGCACCAATCTCCTTAGAGTATCCTTGATCAAATGCATACTCGCTTATGACTAGATGGTAGTGGCAAATTGAACAATGGACTTTTGGGGCGTCTCATGCAAAACTCAATATTTTACTCACAGTGGAACGGCAAGAAGTACGGCCAGGCAATGAGGAATCCCATCGCCAAAAGCCGCAGAAAGGTTCCCGAACTAAACATCTTCCAGTCGAGGAAGGGTCCGCGAGGTCGCACGACCGCGCCAGGGGGGAGGCGGAGGAGGAGGGCGGACGATGCCAGAACTAAACGTTCGAAATGGGTGTCATAAACGGTGGCCTATGGACCCCGGCCCCGTCGTGAATGAAAGCTTACCAGCAAATGTGACGAATCCCGTGACCCGAAGCGCCCACTGCCAGCCTAGATGGTCCAGCAGAGCTTGGCCCATTGGACCCAACGCCATTCCTCCAAAGCCGCCGCCCGCTGCTGCAATCTGGTAGAAAATGAACAGTTTGATGGTCACAATCTCAATCGGCGATGCGAGCGGGATTTACGCACCCCAACTGCTGTCCCTCGGCGTTTGAGAAACCACGACGGTGTGATGGCCGCGGACGGTACCCAGGCGAACCCAGCCTTTTGGTCCAACAACAAAGGCGGTCGTCAACTGTTGCAGCCATTGATAACTCGAATATCCCAACTTCGGATGACTCACCCCGATGCCCGTGATGATCCCGTACGTCAAGTACAAATGCCACACCTGGGTCGCAAAACTCGCGAGAACAAGTCCTGTCGTCATGAACGCGGTCCCCAGCAGAGCGGTGTTTCGGGGGCCAATCTTGTCGCTTACTCGACCTCCAGCAGAGCCAAAGAGCATTTGGCATCCGGCGCCGACGGAGCCGATGAATGCGAGCTGTGGTGGAGGAAGGGAGTGGTGTGTGGTTTTGGAAGGAAATGATTTGAGGAGGGAGAAAACGTACCTGGAAGTTTGTCGCGCCGGGGAAGTACTGCTCGTAGTAGAATTGGCGTTGGTAGACACCCCATGCGGAAGGCAAACTGCCGATAGATTGGAACTTTCACTTCTAGACTGAAGGCTCAAGATACTTAAAATAGAAGGTTCGACTCACCCGACGCATATGAATGTTATCATGAATACGGCATAGACTGAAATGGGCGAATTTCCCTCAGTTTTCAAGATGAATCCGGACGGAGTGAAAGCACTCATCCTCTCAGCTCACCAATGACCCAACCATATCTGAGCAGTCGGAGAATGTATCAGAAATCTGGAACGACCGCAAAGAAGGGAGTGACGAGCAAGTACTCACCCTCCATCGGGAATCACATAAGGCGGAGGTGCAAATAATATGGCATCCCCCTTCCGCTCTTCCGTACCAAGAGTGAGGACCGTTATCCCGGCCTTATCGTCGCGTTCGCCAGGACTGTCGTCACTCTCGATGCGACTTGGGCTCTCTAATCGAACATCAAGAGGCTGTTTCTCGACATTCTCGTCCGACAGTGGGGCGGCAATGTGTGTCCCGTCCAGCTCCGCTCCATTTGTTCCACGATTGGAGGTCATTGAACAAACCTCGCCGCAGTGCCAAGCTCTTGATTGGTCCCTGGTGAATCCGTTTTTTTCTGATTCCGATCCGACGCTCAACCACCGCTTTCTGCCCCACAGACACACGTATCCACCAAGGCAGAGAGAAAGTGTGGTATCGGCCACAGCGGTACTGGCGAGACTTTACGGAACAGTGTGCAAAAGAGGTTCCGGGGTCCGGCTAATTGAATACCCTGGCTGAATGATGTACCTGGAGCCAAAGAGCTCACGCGTACGTACATTGGTTGCATAAAGAGTCTAATCGACAGAGTTTAATCGACGAAGTTATCGCGGTGCTCCGTTAGCAACGCTACCACCTAATTGAACACTCGAGGTGACATGCATTGGGAGCCTCAGTACAGACTCGACTAACCATGTCCAGCCAGAATTTCGATATCCACAGAACGTCAATCGATGCCGCCAATCCGACGCGCTCTCCTGCATCGCAGAAGCTGAGGGTTGTGTCGCCCGGAAACTGCAGAGAGCTATTGATTCTCGGGTTCCCCCGCTTCTTTTGACGTCACGCGGCGGTTCCTCTGTACATTGGAATCCACGCTCCAGACACGAAATATCAGCGAATTCACCTCTGCAAACTTAACCCCCGAGTTTGAACGGCAGAGTACGTCACAGAATAAGGCTTCGAACACATCCAAATCATGCCAGGGAACGCGGAAATGGCGGGCAGGAGTGGTGCACGAATTGTTACTCTTCTCAACTAATGATACAGCAGGGCCCGTTCGCTTTACTATTACCGACTATGGGATTGTAGGGCACTGGCTGAGCTTCACATGCTTTTGGTAATATTTCGCCAGCTATGTTCGGGAACATAATGAAAGTCTGGACGTCACGGGAAGACAGTCGACACCAATTACGTTAACGCACCGTTTTGGGGGCCTTCTCAATAATTTCGGCACTGCTGTGTCAATTTGTTTCCCACCATTCCTTCAACCGCCATTCATTGCACATTCACTGAGTATTCCCTTTTGGCACCAGGCATTGTGGCTGTGTGGGCAGCGCGCTTCTCGACGTTGACGATTTCCACCAATCCCTCCCAGGAGTCGAGGTTCCTCACTTCCGCGGGGAGGTTATGGAACGGATGAAGGGCGGGCCATCAAACAGACGACAGTCCCCATCGGGTATTAGGAAATGACAGCAGCATGAACTAATGCGGGCAATAGAGGGCTTAGTTGATGGCAGGCGACACATACCTCCGGATTGGGTTGGTGGAAGGAGGACTTCTAGCTGCACTGAGTCGACAACGGCCGCGGCATTGCTTGTCTGGCGGGCAGGCAATGGTGGCGCTGCGGGGCCGATGGTGAAGGGCGAATTTGCAAAATGGAGAGACTGAATCACATGACCCCCGTTAAAGGAGGTAACACGGGTGAGGGTGGGTGGGCAAAAGGGTGGAGACGTGGCAGGGGCCCGCGTCTGAAGACCAGAGGGGGTCGCCGTGCCAGCAATGGACGTGGGATTTGCTGGCGTGTTGCTGTTCGACATATCTTAACGGAGTCTCCTTGCGAAGGCGAACGACCAGTCCGGGAAGTTCGGGAAGGTGCACCAGATACCATTATTCGTTCACCAACTCGAGAATTTATTATTGGTTCCAGTATTGTGACATTACCTTCTCTCAATATGAGCGGTCTACGAAAGGTTCGATCTCCACTGACTGGTCTTCGAAGCTCAATTCCGAAGAAGAAACTATTGCTCCGTGTGTCACGGAATGCCATGGGCTAGCTTCTATATGTTTATAATGCACGGATCATGCACCGAGTATGTGGCGCCTGCCATATGACATATTTCTTCTCCATCAGCTACTCGAATGCATCATCGTTCCTTCCCTCACCCACTCTCACATTTTTGCTTTCTGCAATGACCAATCACAAAACACAGCTTGCTAATCGCTTTATATGTACTTTCGCTCAAGTCTCAACTTCGTTTTGCAAATGCATACGTCACATCACCCAAGGCTTCTTTTCCTGCGCTTTGCACTGAATTCTAATTTTGATCCTTCCTCACCGAAGAAGCACCATATGCCTATTGTCGATCTTCGTAGTTCCTATCGTACAAAGATAGTCAAATACCTCGGCGGAGCAAACGTCATCACGACACATACCCCTGTCGCTATGGCACAGCATGGGAGTTGAATCTCCGTGATTGAGGTTTCGTGACAAGCACAACCATGGCTGATCTTCTGGTGCAAACACTAAGCCCACTCAGCACAGCTATTTGAGTTGGGAAACCCGGTTGTCTTTGATCTTGTGAAGTTCGGAGAGCAAATCAACGTCTGCAGCTGTATCCGAAGAAGTAAACCATATTCTGTTTCAATAAACAGTCATCTGCATACTAGCCCATAGAAAGTCAACCGCTAGCGTTAGTTCCCTGCAACTCCATCGCAATTTAATACTCTGAGAATCGAATACACCACTTCTTGTGGTCCTTCCAGTCCCCCTTCTGACATGCAGCACAGCAATACCGCGCGACACCACACTCAGAACATCTCTTGAGCTGCGAGATATCTCTGCCCCACTTCGCCGTCTTGCATTGTGGATTTGAGCACTCCACAGCTCCCGAGAGGGACTTAATTTCGCCCTTTTTAAGGAGCGCGTTCTTGGGCATAAGGGTCAGCTGAGAGAAACACGGCTGTGCGAACGCCTCTGGTACCATTGCGTTAACAGATTGTAGCACGTCATTGAGCCCATAGATGTTGTTCCGGATTATTTTGTCTCTGTAATCAAGTTTAAGCTGGGCTTCGAGCTTCTTCGCTTTCTTGTGATTCAAAGTGGCGTCGAGGTGCTTGACCAGACTTTTCAAATCTGAATTGATGGGGTCGTTCCTTGGAAAGTGCTGCACAAACTCCTCTCGTGGAACAGCACTAAATCCATTGCGGAGAGCATTGCCTAAACATCACATCACGGTTCTCTTCATTCCATCACCATTCTGCAACTCCCACTCCGTGCCAAAGTAGCCCAACGCCGCGTAGATGACGTTCCGCCACACTTTCGGACCGCCCATGCGCCACGTCCTTGCAGGAGTGTCCAGCATGGTAGTTTCGTTGAGAAACTGCACCGAGAACAGAAATGCTGCCTCTCTTTGCGGCAAAGGAAAGCAGGGCTCCACATGCTGTGGTGACAAATGACCCTGCCGAGACTGCTGGATTGCAAGTCGGGTCTTGCGCGAAATGGTGTTGGCATCACCTGGGTAGGACAGGCTCAGTTGTTCATAATCAATGATCCGCCGTTTTCTAGGTTGAGAAAGTGCGCGAACAATGTCAGGTAGGCATGCAATGGACGAGTATCGCTTACAGACTCCCAGCAAGTTTTCCATCCCAGGACCCCGTCTTCCGCGTCATTCTCTGCAAGGCCCATCATGCTGTGCGCCACCATCATCCTCTGATCTTCATTATACCCCAATACGAATTGCTTTACAGCGGCTTTCTCCAGCACCCCAGGAACGGGACGCTCTGGTGATACCAGGGTTTGGAGGATGCCCATCGAAACCTCTGCAGAAGATCGTGCAAGTATGCGAAACGGCTCCGTGAACATCATCCCTATGATTTCGTTGCCCGGTACTGCCGCTGAGAGCCCAGAGAGCTTTAAGGGATTCTGGTCCTCTGGAATCATTGGTGGCCTGGGTCGTTCCACATTTTGGCTGCTGCCAGATTCTTCGGCGCCCGTGAGGGCGCTCTGAGTCTCGTTCCTGGTCGCACTTCCTTTTCTCCTCTGGCCCATTGTGGATTGGTGACCACGACTGATGTCCGGAATCAGCCCCAATCAGCTGCGTTCCTCGATAAGGAGGAAAATGAAGTCGACTTCCGAGCGTTTTCTCTGGTGCGTTGGAAGGGTTGGGGAAGGCTGACGATCAATAAGCTGTGCACAAATAACAACTACAGAAGGTATCTCTTTTGTGATGAATAATAGATGGGTTTCTCGAGCACCGATACGATTCATTCAACGTGTTCCCTGTGGCATTCTTCTTGAACGTTATAGTTACAGGAAGCTTTTACTCCTCTCCAGTAAGTCGCCACTGGGTTTCGAAAGCACCTTCTTCTTCGGAAGCTGGATTGTGTGACTTTTCTCCAGGTACAGCATACTTCCGACGAATTCATTGTCGGACCGTGTTGGGTCCACCTTGTACGTTGAAAGATCCTTGATGCCTTGTGATTCAAGGACCCACGAGTCGATGGTGAGGTTGCCCTAGAACCGAGTAGAAGAAAGTATGTGAAGAGTAGGGGTGTAGCATTTCCATGTGATTCGTGAACTTACGGTGTATTCGGTGGATGGTTGGTTGACAATTACGTAAATGGCGTCAGCGTCTACGATTGGAAAAGAAAGGAATCAAGACAGTGTTTCAGGGGAGCGGAGATCGTGTAAAGTAAGAAGTGGAAGACTCACGAATGTCCGGTTTCATGCAAATTGCAGCCATTCCGCTCAAGCGATTCTTGACAGCTGCCGTCCAGATTGGGTAAAGAGGCTGAGCCGAGGTTTTAATTGTGAGTAAAGTTTAGATTGGATTAACGTGCAGCGTGCGTTCGCATACAACGTGTGCTCACCCAAATACCGTTGACAGCAACTCCGTGCTCTCGTAGTTCCTCCGAGTGTCCCAGGACTTGAAGAGACACTAGAGTAGTCCATAGCGTTTACGACGTTCGTCAATGTCATCCGTATCGCTGGACCCACTTCCATATTTGGCCATGGTGTAGGCCGTTCTTCCTCCAATGGCTTGGGCATTGAGCGTAATGGGAGGACACATGTTGACAACGTGACTTGTGAGGCAAATAAATATTGAATATTGATTTATCGTTAAATATTTTGCAGCAATTGCACTCACGGGTTTCTGCCTCTCTTCGCCGATGCAATGAGATGGGGAATGCAGTGCTTCGTAACGAGCCTATCAGCAACCGCGTTGAGTGTTATAATCCAATGCTTCGCCAGATGCTTTACAATCAAGCATACCAAGTTCCTCTCAGATTGATTTGGTTCATGAGGTCGAACATCTTGGAGTCCGTCTCAATTGTTGGTGTAAGACCTACCCACATCTCGCTGTAAGTTGTGACAACAGCAATATGGCGACTCTTAGAACTCACTAATTGCAGACGCATTGTTCAAAAGAATATCGATCCCTCCAAACGTTTCCACAGCTTTGGCGACTGCTGCGATAACCTGTTTCTCGTCTCGAATGTCACAGGGAACGGCCAGGGACCCAGACGCTCCGTTGTCGAGACAATCCTGCGCTGCTGAGTAGATGGTGCCGGGCAATTTGGGGTGATTCGCTTGGGTCTTTCCTGGCGGTGAATTATGAATGCTGTGTAATGTCCTTCCATCCGACATTCATTGGGATCGCGCTGCATCTCTCACCTGTAATGACCACATTACATCCTTCACGGGCGAAACGAATCGCTGTGGCGAGTCCGATGCCGCGAGATCCGCCCCTTCATTGTGAATCGATGGAAGTGGCCGACAACGGGAGCGAACGCACGTCAAGGTCACACCGATTTGCTGATTTGCGAGGTTACTTACGAGACAAACACGACTTTGCCTTTCATCGACATCGCGTACACTTTGCGTCGGGTTTGATGGTTCCGATTCCCGACACACCGCCAATTTGACCTCATCCAACCTCACTAACTACGTGGATCTTTCAATCCTCTAAGAAATATCTTTTCCAGAAGTTATTGCTAAAATGAATGTGTGTCCTTTCACCACGCTCCATTACGCCCGCCCACTCCCAAGAAATCGAATACCGAAGAAAGAATACACTCGTGACGAAAGTCTGCTCCCGAAATTATTCTGGCAATCGGAGTGTTTGGAAGACATTTTTTCTCCGCGGGTGGACCGGGCGGTTTCGATTTCTATGGAGGCGCAGCGCCCGTCGCCGGAGCCTTCTCTCTCAAGGACGAACCGCCCAGCCCAGCGCATCCTCCCTCGACGACCCTGGCCCACCCCCACAATCGCTAGGGTTTCTGTTACCCCCTTTGCCAGCTGGCGCAAAGGAGCCCTCGACGGCCGTAACGAAAACGATCCAATGATTTCCAACCGCAAACGCCGCGCCGAATCGTTCTCGGACGGCGAAGCCCAGGATCCCCTGCAGAGTGTTTCCAAAACTATGGGCGAGCAGGGCAGTGTGTCGAAGGTGAGGTGACACTGGACGAAGGGACGGTTTCGATGTGGATGGTTATGTGGCGTCCATCCAATGCCGCGGGAACTCTCTCCTGTCGTCAGGATCGAACGCTAAATTTTCTCTTCCGCTTCTTATTCCCGATGCCGGTCGAGCAGAAGTTCCGCATCGACCCGGAGCTCGCAAACGCCGATAGCGCCGTTGTCGGGGAGAGCTCGCCGCAAGAGCTTCCAAACGGTGCGGAGGTGGTTTTGGAATCCGTACGCTCTAATTCGGAAAGGAATACATCTTCTGGAGACGGTGCGACCGGTGAGTGAGGCTTTGTGTGCCCTCGCAACCGTGCCAAGCGGCGAGATTCCGTATCGACACTTTCTGACATCGCTGAACCTCCCCTACTCAAACAATTCAACAATGATATCTTTTGCGAAAATTCTCGGATGTAGAAGCGAAGATCACTCCCCGTCCTGGTACGTTTACCTCAGATCCCTTCAGTTATGTGTTTGATCCAATCAGTAACCCTTGCGCGGACGCCGATCCCGTCTTTGTGCAACAGTTGCTTCTGATTCGACTTTGGTGGGTCTTCCCTCTAAGTTTGGCGGTATCTATGCAACATCTCATGGAAAACGTGCTAGTCGGATCCACTGGTACCGGCCACCTCGCGGCACCCCGCGCAGTCAGCTCCTCACAGTGCCACTAATGGCTCTGCTGCATGTAAGATACATTGGTGCCTGCCCTCGACGGATGAGGTCTTATTGAAATTCCTCCAGGCGGCCTTCCGACACCTGCGACCTCTTCGCCAACCTCACCCACCCCAGCGAACCTCCAGTCTGTCCCAACAGCCAACCTTCATGTGCGAAGTCTGCCCACTTTGCTTCCGAGTGCAGCGCCGTCCTCCAATGGAAGCGCCCGGCAGACCTCCAAGCAGCTGAACGGCCACCTTCCATCGCCCCCGAGGCACGCTATACCAATAACACCACACAGCTCGACGACGTCATCTACGTTACCGCTCACAAAGTCATCAACACCTAGTTTTTCTTCGCGCATCCCCCCATCTCTCATTCCTGGTACTCCCCCCGTGGCAACACCTACCACTGCGGAAGGATTCCTGTCCACTTTGGCTGGAGCTTCGTCGTTGTTGAAGCGCACTTCACCCGGACATGAGAACAAGTTCAAGAGACCTTCGTTTGTTCCTGACGGGGACCGCCCCGATCTTGCTTCCCCTACACATGCGAGATCCAAGAAGCCAGCCGCAACTCCCGCTTCCGTTGGCCCTGCCACATCGTTCACTCCTTCAGTGGCGGCATCTCCTGTCCAGCGAGCTCCTCCCGCGAACAATCCTCCCTCGACTACAAGCGCACCTCCGGCAACCCAGTCCGACCCACCTACAGCACTTGCGAATACTGCTGCTCGAGCCTCTGCACGTATCAATGGGGTGCCGAAGATGGTGTCAACTACATCTAGTGGATTGTTGCTTACGGAACGTAATCAAAATAGTGGAGAACATCGGACTACAGTTCGGGTAGCAGCTGGCGCTGGGGTGAAAATCCGAATCGAAAAGGGTCCGGCGTGGCTGCTAGGGAGGCGCCGGAACGAAGCTCATGAGAAACGGATATCACAGCTTGAATGTGAGTGTTTTAACTCCCCTCTTGTTGGATTGCATATGTCCTTGGTTTGATACTTTGAAATCTGCAGCCCAACTCCGATCTGCTAACAACCAAATATCTTCCCTGCGCACGAAGCTTCAGACTGCACCGTTACTTGCGCTCGCCAATTTCGAAGATGATCGTATGGCACTGCAGCAAGAAAACGAGCGTCTTAAAGTAGAAGTTGCCGCTCTCGTAGGACTGGTGGGCGAAGTCGGGAAGTGGGGTGAAAGGGAAGAGAGTGAGTTCTTCGTTTTTTTGGGCTATTCAGAGAACTTAATAACGCTTCGAACACTTTTAGAAATGGTCCTTCGCCTTCGACGAAAGATTTCCCGACTGGAAGCAGGACTTGCTGCTCGGGCAATTTTGCCGGCCATTGCGTCACATAGCGGACTATCTTCCGGATTCGCGACTCATTCCACTGTTCTCCCACCACCGATTCCCGACATCTCGGAACTGTCGCGGGGTGATACTTTAGTGGGGGTCGAAGACTTTGTTGCACCGTCCGCGATCAATGGCGAGAGAGATGTTCATAGGGAAGATGCCAGTGTCAAGCTCGATCCTCAGGCAATAGTGGAAGGTTGGTCGAAATTTTTTTGCAGCTTACAAGTTGATAGTGCGAACTCATTGCTTTCTCGCAGCTGACGACCCTGCAGCTGCAGCCATTCTCGGTATCTTGTCGCTCAGCAAGGCGCCTCGCGAAGTTACGCCCACAGCCTCCCCCACTCCCCAACCTGTATTGTCACCAGAGCTTGCCATGTCACAACCGTTGCCAGTAATTCCCGTTGAACTACCCCAACCTCAGTCCCACCGCCCTTTCGATGACTCCAAAGAGGATGAGGACGACGATTTTAATGATGATCAATCCACTACGCGAATCACTCTTGAAGAGCGCATCAAGTCCATGGCGATAGCTGTTGCTGAACGTGGGGTAGTAACGGCTGATTTTGCAGCTCGAGGCTCGAAAATTGTGGACTGTATACGCGAGGACGATCACAACACAGTCGAAAAGTGGGAGCGAGCAAGGGAGGTCATTGAAGCGGATATGATCCCCCGGCCAGAAAGGAAACCTCGATACGCCAGTAACCTGAGAGTCGCCACAGTGCCGTCGACTCCTCCCCGCCGAGGTCCTATCCATCAGCGTTCGTTCGAGGTGCAAAAGACACACGCCCGCTCGGAACCGGCCCGATCCTCGCATCGTGCTGCGTCGGTTACGAGTAACGGCAGCCGGGTAGTGCCTGCCTCCGGAGCATCCGCTGGGCCGAAGCTTCTCTACAACCCCGCTCACCGTCCTGCTCAACCGCAGATGGGATACTTCATGGACAGTGACGAAGAGTCAGAGTCGTTCGACAGGATGAAGGATCGGAGTGACCAAGATGATGTGGCGCAGTTGGGTCCATTGAAGAAGAAGCATGCTGTCTATTCACGTGGCTCGCGTTCTGGGTCTCCTTTGCCTTTCTCTCCTCCACGTAACTTTGCAGCCATGGTTTCGGACGAAATCGAAGACTCTGACGGGAAAATGTCTGCATTTCGACACACAAGCCAATCCCAACGAGAGCTGGGTGACGACATGATTAACTCGGATGCAGATCCCCTCACGCATGACGAACAATCTGCGATCGAAATATTGAGTACTGGGGGTCTCAATAGTCCTCGCGTTCGAAAATCATCGAGAGTGCAGGATTCCTCGGGAGTAAAGTCTTCGAAGGGAAATGACATGCAAGTGTGGTATGATGACGACTCGATCGATGAAGCTGGAAGTGCCCATATCAAGGGGGATATTATAAGTGGTGATCCAGTGACGGATGATGAAGAAGTCTCTAATCACCGACCTACTCGTTCGGCTAGTCGTGGCATAGACATGGATGAGGATGACGGTGGCAGTGACGATCAGAACAGCGAAGGAGGTGATGATGAGTTTCGTCCAAATTCAAGCACCAAAGCAGCCTCAGCGTCCGGTAGAAGTCCAGCACGCGCTTCTCGAAGTTCTGCTACAGGTGTTGCCGGCTCTCCCGAGAGTCGCAACATCTTCCGGTGCCATAGATGTGGAATGGCGGCTCGAAACAGAAAACTTCTGGCAACACATTTACATAGGAACCTTTGTCAGAGTGGTCCCGGCAAATTGCGGAAGAGCTTTTGGTGCCCAAGTAAGTTCTTGATTCCAATCGACTACCTGTGTGCAATACTAATCCCAAAATTGTCTTATCTCAAAGGGTGCGACATGTCCTTCACGCGAGCCCACGATCTGAAGCGTCACAACAAGCGGAAGCACGAAGGCTATAACGCTGAGGGTGTCAAGGAAATGTAGTCTCGATCATTTCGTTTGGGTGGTTGGGCGCCGATTTCTGCCGCATTCCATATTACCCATTTTACTTTCTCAATCATTTCACATTGGCATTTTCATGTACCATAATAAATCGACGAGTAAATAAGACTGTCTGCTGTTTCCATGTGATGATAGTATCGAACTTTTTATGTCATCATCCTGGAATCGATCTCCTTTTGCTGCTCGGCACATTTTGCCATCATAAATCTCGCAGGCTCATCGTTAGTCAGCTGGGCTGCCTTTTTAAATTGCTGAATGGCAGCTAACCAGTTCCTTGCTCTTCGCCAATTGAAGTGAGCTGGTAGTGCCATTAGCTGAAAGTGACACCAATGACCCTCACCTATATTCGCCCAGACCAAGCTCATAAGCAACGACCGCTGCCATGCAATCTTCAGAAAGATCCGTCTCTATCTCCGCAATAGGTTCGAATAGCGTTATGTCCCGTCCGTTCACAGACACGGTGTCCAGCTCTCGAATATGAAAACCCTCGACAATTTCGTCTCGGGTTGCACGGTCGACAACTACATCGCAACCATAGTTCCGTCCTGCTTTCTCCAAAGTAATGGCCAAGCTAACAGTCGCTCCGAGAACTGTGAAGTCGTTGCGACTCTCGTTTCCCATCACAGCAGCCAAGATCGGTCCAGTAGAGATACCAATGCAAACGCGAACTTCCGATAGTCCGTTTTCACAACGAATCTTATTTGTGGCGAGAACTGCATCCCGTATTCTCAGAGCTGCCACCACCGCATTTCGGGAATCTGTTAGGGACGAAAATGGAGCCCCAAAGACAGAGAGGGTACCGTCCCCAAGGATAGTATCCACCAGCTATTATCCGTTATCGATGTGAAAAAGTTTCGTGAGCGGTGCAATGGTCGACTGTTTACGTGAAGAAATGCTACACTTACCCCTCCATGACTGGAGACGTATGTCAACACCGTGGCGAAATGCGAGTTGAGCAGATTCACAATATCTGCACCATCCATAATCTCCGACAGACGTGAAACTGACGTGAAGTAGACGTATCACTCTCGTGCTCGACAGCTTTCACTTCACATTATCCGACTCACATTCTTTGATATCTGTGATCATAACCGAGGACTTGTTTGTAATTCCGCTTGCAACATCATCTGGTGCTTCCAGGACCTTCGATACCTCACTTGCAGGAAGAACTCTACGAGAAACGAGTAAGCATACTATCATCAAAGTGGGATGACTGGAACACCCACCTTGCTAAGGCATCTACAGTCCTTCGCGTTCTGTCAACTTCCTCCATGATGAGAACCAGCTCTGGGCCCACTTCATTGTCCTTTTCATTGGACCCGTCTGATAGAGAAGGGCTCTGGATTGTTCCGAGATCAAGCACGCCGATTTCGTAATCCAGGACGACGGACTCCGCGAGCCCACTGTCAGGACGCCGTTTTAGAACAACGTTTCGACCGATTATTCGTCCAGTACCATTGGTTGACCGGCGTGCCCGCTCGAGATCTTCAACGATGATTGCGTTGCCTCCATCAGATCCGAGCCATGAGGCGAAGTACGATGATCGAGCGGTGTCCAGCAATGTATCGGAAGTGAGGCCCAACACATTAGGTCGATTTACATTTCGCTAAGTGGCTTTGTAGGTGAGTAGCCATTTTAATGAAAAATTGCATCCAGTGCAACGCACCAGTCTGCCGAAGGCGTCAAAGGTTGCGACAATCCTTTTCCCCGGCATGCTGTTCAAGACTGCAGCTATGTACTGCGTTTCATTAGCGCGGTCCAGAGCGCTCTGGCCCAGCTTGCTATAGCTCTGCGACAGGCTTATCGCGGCAGATACTTTTCATTGCATTCGAGAGACGCTGAAACCATTCCAAGGCGGCCTAAATCTCCTTACGACGCGCTCACCTATACACGCAAAGGCTTCCGCGACTAGCCTGTCCTCTTCCGAAAAGTCCGGTCCTGCAATCAAGTCGGGGTGATGGGGTTTAGTGGCACCGGTGGACCGCTCGACGAGTGGTATGGGCTCCCGCGACACATTGGACAGTTTATTCGAAAGAACAATGACTCCCGTTACGTTTCCTGTTGCGTGATCGCGCAAGGGAGCGCAGAGCAACGATTTCGAGGGTGGAAGAGAGAGAAGGCGGTCTACGACAGAATGGGATGATGGTGGAGTGCTGATATCGACTTTTTTACGACGGTTGCAAGACACGTCAGGTAACTGAGACTTACCATATGGTGCTCTTCCCTGATTTCAGACAGTCTGCAAAAGCACTGGCTCTGTCGAGCCTAACACCGACAAGTTTCCTGCGTCTTCCCGTTGCATCGCCTGGAGAAACCGTCCACAACTCATCCTCTTCTCTATCCAGAACCAGCACAGCACCACTCTCTGCACCCGTCACTTGCGCCACAGCCAGCGCACTTCGTCGTAGAACCTTGGCGAGCTCAAGCCGCTCAACGTCCATAGCATCCTCAACTGCGGCAGGCGTGTCATCCCCAAGACCATCTTCACACCCCTCACAGCTACCATCTGCTCCTATAACTTGAACGAGTTCCGCTGCAGCCACCACCGCATTCCGAGCCTTTGCCGCAGCCCGGGCTAGTTCCTCTCGCGCAGCATCTCGCGCCATGTGAGGCGCCGACGCGGCGGAAATGACTTCCAGTACTGCAACGTCGTCCGTCGCAAAGCAGTGCGATTCGTCTACGTCATTTGGACCTTCAGCTGGATGCAAGTCATAGGCGCCGGCCTTGTTGATCACTTCGAGTGCTCCCAGCGCGACATGGGGCGAACCCGGTAGAAAAACAGGCACTGTTGCGACGCTCCGAACCGCGCATTCGACTGGAAGCGCGTCGTACAGGACCGTGAGGAGATCGAGCTGTGCTAAATCCGAGGCGACGTTGGCGGAGATTGCGGATGTCGGTTTTGGTGAGAGCAAGCTTGCATGATGGAAAAGCAGATCGTATGGTGTTGTGTGGCCGGATTGGAGGAACGTCGATGCAAGGACGATGGCAGTCCCAGAAGTTTGGTCCAGCATCCAGAGGGTGGCGTGTTGTGCCCCGGCAGCGCTTTGCGCGGCCTTGATCGCAAGGTGCGCGCAGCTTTTCGCGTCGTCCATTTCCACCGCCGCGCGAGCGAAGTTGGTTGCGGACAGCAAATTGTGCGCGCGACGAGCGAGGAACCGTGCGCATTGGAGAGATGCGCGAGGCGGGAGAGAGGAGATGTGGCGAAGAAGAACAGACGGATCGGAACCGGAGTTCAGGAGAGAGGCGTAATGGGTGGCGCTCGAGAAGGCGGACGGAACCTGGAGATTTGAGTTGCGGTTTGAGTTAGTTTTTGGACGGGTGAGACTTCAATTACCCATAAAAACAATAGTGCGATCAAATTTTCATGGAATAAGCCTTGCCACTCACCTCCTCGGATGTGTGCACACTATTTGTGTTTGATTTTGGTGAACGACCGTTTCAAGCGTCAAACATCCTCATTGTAAAAGGCGATGAAGGATACTCACGATCTTATCTCGGGAATCCTTGTCTTCGGCTTCACAGATTTAGGAAGCGAATGCAGTGGGCTTGTCGGTGGTCTCACGTCGTTCAATCCAGCAGATTTCCTCCGGTTCGCAGCACCTCCCACAATTGTTCCACGCATCTTTTGATCGCGAATCAGTTTGTTGTGAAAGTCTGAAAGATGGACAGGAGGTAGCTGTCCCACGAGTTCGTTAATTTTGGTATGCTAGTCCTTTCGTGCTCGGGTATGCGCCCCGCGCTCTCATATACGCTCCCCGTAGGATCACTCGCCTCCGGCGGACAGTCTCGGTCAGCGCTTGGCGGCGCTTAGGCCTCGGGCTTGCTGAACTCGCGTCTCGCAACTCGGGCCTCTGGCCTCCGTTCCTCGACCCCCACTCATATCACACCCACCTCAGCATCCGCAAATTTTAGATTCAGCGTTGTGCATATGAATTCCACCTGGCTCGCCGCACATCGCGATAAGATCCCTCTTAGCAAGAGATTGCGGTCTTCATCGCCGAGC
This sequence comes from Gonapodya prolifera JEL478, assembly GCA_001574975.1. Classification (NCBI taxonomy): domain Eukaryota; kingdom Fungi; phylum Monoblepharomycota; class Monoblepharidomycetes; order Monoblepharidales; family Gonapodyaceae; genus Gonapodya; species Gonapodya prolifera. The sequence goes on from KQ965822.1 coordinate 142,746, forward strand.
GAGGAGAAGAGCCCCCACGACGCCTGGATCGCGGCGTGGTTTGAATTCCCCTCCGCGACATTCGCGTCCGTCAACAACTGAACGTGCGTCGGTAGCGCGTCTCGTTGGACGTGGAGTTTCAATGGCTGTTGGTTCGTGGACACTGGCGACGATCGAGACGGAGGGCGCTGTTGGCTCGCGTGGGGGAGGGAGGGCGAGGATGCTCTGGGATCGATCTTGGACAAGCGTGCGGTGCTCTTCGTGTGCATTTACAGTTGGGAATTCCGGCTATACTATTCTATTTAGCCGGTATGGTTCATTTGTAATATGCAATAACAACGCGATTCGTGACCTTCATTGAGCATATATCTGGGGTAGAATTGATCAGTCTCTCTAATGCTTCGCTTCAGTTTTCAGTGGTAACGATTCTGTCTGAGGTACATCTCTAGCCTCTGTTAATATATGAACAAACAACCGCTTATGGCAGGCGGGCACGGGCACTCCGGGTCGCCTTAGATGGCTTAAAATATATGAGAAACTCTGTAACAAACTCGTCGAAGTGAAGGATGGGTGGTGCCACTTTGGCCGCAACCTGGTTGGTGAGTTCCGCCACCAAGTAAGTGCGCGGTCGCGAAGAAAGACCACCGCATAGGCGACTTGGTCTTCCTCAGGGACGTGAATAAGCACGAAGTAATTGCGTAGTTGAAAAATCCACATGTCGGCTTTCTCTCGATGAACTCCAGTGAAGCACTCGGGGACTGGCAGATCTGCTTCGATGCGGTAGGATGGAGGCATGGCAACACGACGAGCGGCCTCGAGAATATGAGGCATTAATTCGGCAAGGATGGTGTTGCTAATGCGTTTGACAAGGGCAGGGTCCACTGGGACCTTTGTCGAATTTTTTTTTGGTCCATAGATGAAGAATCAACCATGCGATGCGCGGAGAGTTGGAGTGGGTGAGAGCTTTTCAATTGTTCGGTGGTAATTGATGTGCAATTTAAGAGGCTTAAAAAACCGAAAACTGCTTACGCAACATTTGTTCTGCCATGTTCTCTACGTTTCCAAACCGTTTCCAACACATTCCAAAACGTTCCACCGCTACAAGATCCATATAGAAGACACACTATCTCAAGTTGTGTCACAGCTCTCGGCTCTGGTTGGTGTAGCGTATCCTCAATCACGACACTCCCCCATGGCGCATTGTCCATGGACCGCAACCCGTCGACTGAAATACTTTAGCTGCGGTAAAAGGAATTCTCGCTTTTCTTTTTCAGAAAACCGGTGCCACGGAATATTTTTCGAATTAATGCAATCCCCTCATCTTCACCATTCGAACCTCCAACACCGGCGCCATCCCTCCACGGGAATCCCAAGCGTCCGCTCCGCTGACCACTCCCCTTGGTAGCATCACCTTCTCTTCTCGCTTCCGTCGTATTTCGTCCGTGGACCTCCCTTCGTTTTGATCCCTTTTCGCAATGAGGTGTGGAGAGATCTGACCGTCACTTGTGAACGCCATCATGAGGTGAGGTGGCCCCAGGGGGAGAGCCGGTGAGCTGGTCGGAGAACGTGGTGGACGTGATGATGGTTCAGAAGTTGGAGATAGTTCGAGATGACTCTTCTCCTCGAGGCTTGAAGGTGCATTTCAATCACCTGAGAACGTTCCACGTATGAACTGTCTTGCCATACGTTCCGACCAGCTTTAAACGACATTATTCAGTATTTATCTCGACTCGATCGCTATATCGCACATTCCAGTACGCAGATATATCCCCGCTCACACGTACTTGTTGCATGACTTGCATCTCAGCTTCGTCCCTCGCAGCTTCCGGAACAATTTTGGACGCCGGCATCGTGATCACTCCACCCATGACCTCGTACACATGGGAGTGCCAAAAGACCTTTTCTGAGTCGGGAAGATCTAAAAGACGAGTTGTGTGAGAAAATGCCCACACAGCGACTTGTCTAGTTGAGAGTTAACGAAGCTCACCACGGAAGAGTCGCTCTGATATGATGTACTCAACCCCGATGAGCCTTGCGTCGTGGGAAGATCCGTCGTAGATGACGCACTGACGGAAATCTTCGTTCAAATGCGAGCAGAAGTGGTGGGCCTCCACCTGATCAGTATGTCCAGCGGCCAAAATATCAATGACACAACCTGAGGAAATTTACTCGGAACGACTAACCTGCTTTCCGATATCTCCACTGTAAAAATGAAAGCCGCAAACGTGTTCGTGGATCTTGTTGATCGGAGAGGAGGACTGCATGACCGTCGATCCTGCTTCCAGCAGGCTTGACTTGAGAGTTTTCGGGTCACCAGGAACGGCACTCCCGGTAGACTGTTCGACAGTCAAACGCTTTGAGGAGCGGTGATAGATGGGAAGATAGAAAGACAAAAGAATCAATTTCGTCAAATTTTCAGACATTTTCAAACTCGATCGTAGCATCCCTATTCAACGACGCACCGTCGGCGAGCCACTATCTCTCCCACCCTCCGAGCTCAACACAGCTTCGAGCGATTTCACAGCTCCTCCTCCGTTCACGCCCCGATCCACATCCTTCCCCAAGGGCGTGATCCCAGCCCCTGCTTGAGAGCTTTTGCTGGAGGTGTCGGCCGTGGTGTATCCGGTAGCAAAGCCCGCGGTCTAGTGAATCGGGCGATGCGGGGAGTAGAATGAGTGACCAATGCTCACTGAAAGCTCCACTGCAATGACATCAGCGAAAGCTGAGTCTGCGGAGAAACTCACCGCAAGCCCCACAAATATCCCAACCCACGCCACCCACGGCCTCTTATCCTTTTGTTCCGCGGGTGCAGTCTTGGTCGCAGGATCGCCTCCAGGCCGGCCCGTGGCGACTGTCTGGGGTTTCACTCGCGGTGAATTGTTGTACAGAAGGCGGCGGAAAGAGGGGGATGGGAGCGAGGGGGACTTGGGAACGGTGAACTTGGTAAGAAGAATGCGAGTTTGGGAATGTGCAAGCATTTTGAGTGAGGGGAGAAGAGGTTGGGTTCTTGGATGGAACTGTGGTAAGCTTCAGCTTGGAATTCATTTGCGACTAAATTTGGTCTCTCCACTCAACAAGAACTCTACTTTGGTAACTAGCTCTCTGAACAACAGAGCCCAACGTCCTGTCTGGAACAGATGAAAAATCCGGCGGCACCTCATTCTGCCGTCCGGGATCCACTTCAACTTCCATCGGGAAACGCTCTCCCCTTCCCGCACTCGTCCACCTCCGAACACATCCACACATCCACAGAAAATGTCCATGAGAGGAAAAGTCGTCTTCGTATCGTACGTGCGCCGCTTCACGCTCTCTCCTTCGCTCCACAAACCGAACCGCCATCAATCCACACTCTCCCAGCGGCGGATCGCGCGGAATAGGGCTCGCGACCGCCATCCGCTTCTCCCGCGAAGGATGCAACATCGTCATCACCGGTACGTTCCCTGTTCCCTGTTCTCCCTACCAACGCTTCCCCTCCAATCGGGATTTCGGAACCCCCACTCCCCGCAGGCAAAACCTCGACCACGCACCCCAAACTCCCTGGCACGATCCACTCGGCTGCTCAAGAATGTCTCGACAACGGAGCATCGGGGGCTCTTGCGGTGCCGTGCGATATTAGGGACGAGAAGCAGGTCGTGGAGGCGGTCGCCAAGGCCGTGGAGCGGTTTGGTGGGATTGATGTGTTGTTGAATAATGCGAGTGCGATTAGTGAGTGACTCCTCTCGTCCTCGAAGTGGGCCTTGCAATATGAACTATGTAATTCTTGACTCCGGTCCGATTGCTGCCAGGTTTGACCCCGACGGCCGAGACGGACTCCAAGATGTTCGACCTCATGAACCAAATCAACCTGAGGGGGACTTGGTGAGTACTCGTTTATTACGCTGTATGCACAGGGTCTTCCCCGTATTAATCTCACCACGCTTCGGAACGCTTGCAGGCTCGTCACCAAACACTGTATTCCACACCTCATCGCGTCTGCCAAGCGAGGACGGAACCCGTGAGTGTTACTATACCTCGTGTTGTGAACAAACGACGGCACTAATTTCCCACACTTCACCGTCAACCTGTCCCTCGAATCAACCGACAAAGACACGTGGTCAACATGTGTCCGCCCATCACGCTCGAGCCCGAGACGATCGGAGGGAAGACGGCGTATATGATGGCCAAGTACGGAAGTGAGTGGACCTCGCTCCTGAATGTTCCGTGTCGGAGGAACGTGAAACACAAACGAGATTGCCGCTTCTAGTGTCACTGCAGGTCCTTGGTCACTCTGTCGAGCTGAAGGAGCACGGTGTGGGCGTGAATGGAATCTGGGTTCGTATATCACGCGAACGGCCGAGCCGTGTCAATATTGTTGGCAAAATTATGACAAAATCGACACTTGTCCGTTTGCAGCCAATGTACCCAATCTGGACCGCAGCACTCAAAAACAGGCTGGGCATGGAAGCGTCGTGGGCTATGAAGCCTGACATTCGTGAGTGAAATCGTCACATGGGACATGCATGCCTTGGGAATTGGGAGTACTGATTCGGAGGCGTAAACCCTGGCATTGTCTCAGACGCGGACGCAATCTACACCATCGTCAACCAGCCGCCGACGGAATACACCGTGAGTCCACATTTAGCCCTCTCCCTGCACTCATCGATCCCTTTGACCTCATGAATTCACATTCTGTCTCGACATTCACCATTATCAATCACAGGGCAACCTCACGATCGACACTGCAATCCTCGCGTCTCAAGGTATCACTGACCTGACGCCGTACCAGATCGACCCTACGCGGTCTGCGCCCTCGTTGGAAGAGGCGCGGTTCGGAGCTAGTAAAGCACATACGTTCGCGTTGCCGAAGAGGAAGGTGCTGCTGAGGCCGAGCACGGACTTGTTGGCGAGGAGTAGGAGTTCGTTGTAGAGGTGTGACTGTAGGTACTTGGAAAGTTTATTTTGGTGGGAGCAGTCAAGTAATACCGGGGAAGTTGCCCGCGTTATTTAGTGCATTCGGCGATTAAAGCCAAGGTATCCTTGCGTATTTCTTGACCTTCGAGGACGTCGGAGTGATGCGTGCCAATGGTTTTGGTTCGATGTACATAAGGTTGGGTGTGGGAAATCCATCTAGTAAAGAATATAGTCAGCGGATCCACACGGGAAATACCAGTCAACCAGCCTCGCGTGGATTTCATTATTCCATACTTGCAAGACGTTTCATTAGTGTTGAGATGTCTGGGGAAAGGGCGGTCCCAACTCGTTGCAGCCACGCGCCACACGACCTCTGAAGGATCTCCGTAAACGACCGAGAGGACTCCGCCCACGCAACGCTCCGCACTCTCTCTGCGCAATCTTCCCTTCCGCCCGTCGTCCCCTCTTTTCCATCTTCCGCCGACCCGGAGTGCGATCGCACCACCAGCGGAGGACAGCGGGATTACCACTCGACATCCTCACGTCCGGCTACGCCCTCACAGGACAGCGGCAGGAAGAGCAATGTCGTGCTGCTTCGGCGAGGAGGAGGATCCGCGCGAGAAGCTGAGGAACGCGATCAAGGCGGGCGCGATTCGGGTCACGGTGTGTGGCGGCAATTCCCCGCGGATGACACGATACCCTGCTAACGAGAGAACCGACCTGCACGTACCGCTTTGTGTCGCTTTGTTCGCATGGTTCCGTGGTTCTTTGCGGGGGGTAGGTTCGGCAGGATACTTTCCAGGTGCGTCGAGTCAGCTGTGCAGTTGGATAGCTCGTGGACTAACCTCCCCACCCCGATTTTTTCACCGACGTGGTAGCATGTTTCTCATATGGACGCCGGAGACTCCAAACCCCACCCGTTAGGCGGCGTCGGGTCGCCCTTGAACTTGAAAGCTCTCGACGTAAGTCGCTGCTCTTCTCGAGCTCTTCACAAAGAAGGGGGGAGATTTAATCCATTTTTATTTGAATCAGACCGAAACGTACAACCACGTCCGGTCACTTCAGGAATATGCTGCTGGTGTGTTGAGAAATGGTGAGTAGTCGCGTGTGCGTGGGAGACATGGTGGGGACTATTGCGCGGGACGGACATAGCACCAACGCTAGCCAAAGTGTCCGATCTCTGTGCAGGTTTAGCCGTGCTGAATTCGTTCGACTACGCTTGGCTGCGTTCCCTTGATCTTCAGGAGACGTGGCAGCTTGATATGAATCTCGACTTCCTCCCCCTTTCCACTCCCACCTCCAGACACCTACCCCTCCACACCCCCGCCCGCCATCCCCTCCCAAGCGCACCTCTCACCTTCCTCCGGCGCTGGGGGAGCCGGTCGGCGCTCCCTCTCCCGCGACCGTGGCGGCGAGCACCACTACACCTCATCAGGGTCCCTGACCGCTGCAAGCCCGTTGCAAGAAACGCGGTACGGCCGAGGTTCCAAGGATGGCAGCGGCAGTGGCGGGGACTCGAGCAGTCCCACCAGCACGGAAAACGGGACCGAGTCGAGTCTGGTCAACGGGTCCACGGGGGTATACGCCATGACGTCCATATCCAAACAGAACGGCAGCTCCTACCCACACACCGACAACGAACCCTCATGGGACGCCTCCGACGTCCCGGGCACGACGACCCTCGCCCGGATGCGGCACTCGGTGTTCCCGATGGAAGCTACGGGGGACGCTATGCTGAGCGTGCGAGCGCTGGACGCGCTGGGAACGCAATCAGTCACGCTCGGAAGCTCGCACGCAGCCAACGCCGCCGAACTCGCGCCCGAGGAGCGAGCGCTTTCGCCCGACCAGCCCGTTGCAACCCTTGTCCTCGCACCCACACCGGAACCAACACCAACCCCACGCCCGGTCTCACCCTCCGCCGAATCCACCTTCACAACTACCTTAATCAACAATCCATACCCCCTGCGCTCATCCTCGGCGGCAGGGTCCGCCGACTTGGCCCGCTCACCCAGCATACTATCGGGACCGAGCACGTATTCGTCTGTTTCTGGGTCCTACGCTTCGACTATGGGAGCTGCGCAAGCGCAAAGGCAACAAGGTGGGTCGGTGTTCCCCCCGCCGGCGAGGAGGGGAAGTCCCGGGCCGGGGAACGCGGATGCGTTCCCTCGACGGGCCGAGCAGGCAACTTCGCGAGCACCTGCCAGCAGTACACCCACATCGGGCACCAACAACAGCTACGGAACAGAATCCCTCGGCCGGCGGTTACCGAGCCTGACCTCACTTTCTTCCACAACGACTTCCTCGACCATCAGCTCGGCCCCGGTCAACCCCTACATTTCAGGAGCAGGAGCAGGAGGGGGCCAGCGCGCCGTGTACTCCAAACCACCCGCTGAGTTCCTGGCCGACCAGCCCAAACGCATCGCGGCCCCCGCCGTACCCGCCTCCTCTCAACCACCGCGATCGCTCCAGATGATGCCTCCACCAAACTCGCCAACATCCTCCGTTTCATCCTACGGGTCAGGGTTTGCGGGAGGAAGGATGGAACCCCCCGGCAGGTCCCCCATGCTGCGACCCACTACGGCGGTACCCTTGCCCGTACGGCCTGCGCCTGGTCGACCAAGGCCAGGAGGGCAGGGCGGGCAGGGCGGAGGTCTGTGGTCGCAAGCAGCGAGCCATGTGGGCGGTGCGGGTGCCGCAGACATGGACGCGGCGTCGGTGATGTCGGGCTCGGACGGGCTCCCCGTGACAGAAGAGCGCCCACTCTCCCCGACCGCCCCGCCGTCAATCTCGTCGCTCGCGTCGCTGGCCCGCCGACCCGCCGTGCCCACAGCCGCGTCTCCCCCGCCTCCCGTTCCCACACCTACATCACCCCGAGGCCCGCAACCTGCGCAAGACTACTTCGTGCCCATGAAAGGGTTCGACCACGAAAGCGGCGGCGGCGGTGGCGGCGGGGTGAAACGCAACGCGAGCATGAAAGCCGAAGTGGAGTCGCTTGCGCCCACCGTGCTGTTCAGGAACATGCCCGCCGTGACGGTACATGCCGGGACGAACGGAACGGGGCGAAGCTTTCCGGCGGCGGCGGTCAAGGTGAACGTGAACGTGGCGCCGGGGCAGGCGGCGGCGTTTGTGCCGTGGGGGAATTGAAATTGAGGTGTGGGTGGGGTGGAGGGACACGAGCGCGTATGGACAGAATTTGTCGCACCATAGTGGATATGGACCAATATCTTTATGGCTACGGCTAGACACGTACGGTTGGTCTATGAGATGTTGTTCCACGGTGACATTTTTATTGGAGCCAATTGTGATGTGAAGGTAACGGCCGGTTGGGAGGAGGTAAAGTTTGGATGTGCACAAGTATGAGCATGCAGATGTACTTTTGATATACATTCGTCTGTATTAGGGGTATCTTTATCCTCTTCTCAACTTTCATGACAAGGCTCATAACCGCTCTTTCCCAGTCGGGTGGATGCAGGTTAATGTCGATGGCGTTACTCAATGAGAGGACTGAGCACTCGCTGTCCTTGGTTCTCTCCCGACCTTGACGTCCGAGTTCACTGTCTCAAGGGGTCGCGACCAATTGGAGCAGTCGAAGACGCACGGGCAGAATGGCTGCGGATAAGTGTTGCGGAAAGCGATACCAGTTCACCCGACACGACCTCATGGCCTTTGCACCAAAGGGGGGTATGTAAGGCCCTGTTTTCCCCCCTTCCAATCCTCTCGGGCCTATCGCGGTCCGAAGACTTTGTGGGAATTCCTGCCGTCTGGGGCCGAGTAGATTTCGCAGACTTTTTGCGCGGAGTTGAACGAATATTGGGCCTCAATATTTAGAGTGCGCGTCCGTCCTCATTCGCGAGGCAGATATCCCCACCACTGAAATGAGATGATGTTTCATTAGTTGTTGACGAACAATTGGACAGTTGTACCAGTGATGCAGCTGTCAATGGTCCGAATCGGAATGTGACATCTCCATTGCAACTTTGGTCTCGGCGCTGACACTTGAAAATAAATACTGGCAGGAGACTTGATGCATCACTCTACATTTGCAATCATATTAATTCATCCTTATTATGGAGGATTCAAATGTCGCCAGCTTTACGTAGTCGGTCACCACCCTTCCAACCCCCCCTCTGTCCTTTGCGCACGATATAAACGCACTCACGCGCATGCACACCTGCCGCATTTTGCTCATTCTGCCACGCCTTCAGTGTCACAATGGCGCATGGTACTTTGAAATCGTGATTCCGGTAGAATATGCAAGAGGAACACAAAATAGGGGCACCGCTCCCCGTGTGTGAGTTTGACAAGTCTTGCAGTCTTTAGATTTTATGGGCGTGCTCACTCCAGATGTCATTCGAGCGTAAGGTCATCACTTGAGTTGACGTCGCCCATTTGAGTCTGTTGATCGCTGTCCTGCACACAGAACGCGGCAGCTCATTGCTGCTCGCCTCTGCCTTTTTTGGTCTGTGTGCTTTTGCAGAGTACTGCACGGCAGTGTTCCCGTCGGAAGGATGATATTGCTGCTTTGTGGCATATAGTAACTTTGTCCCACCACCCCATACGGTTGCTTGATTCTATGGAGGAAATAGTCAGGAAACGTGTTCATTTTGTGGCGCGGAGGCTCAACTCATCTGGTCCAAGGTTCCCGATGGACATGATCTAATGTGTGATCTGCTTTTCATACTCTAGGTGGAATTGAATAACTCACTAGCATGAAGTATATCTAGCTTAGTCGCCCTCCATCCGTTTTGCGCACACGACCTGCATACCAGTATTTTAAACTTTGTTCGACAAGCTACACCGTCGACTTCACGATAGCGCAGGCTAGTTGAAATAGCTGCTTTGCGGGGCGTGTTGTACTTTTGAAGCGCCCATAACAGGGGCGTCGCTCCACGTCGAACGTGTAGATTATTTAGGCCTTTCTGTGAAACCACCAATGATACATCTGCCAAAGTCGCCATCGTACACAGGGCTTAAAAATACATCGTAGCTTTGCTCAACAAGCTGCAATGTTGGTTTCACCATATGCAGCCTTGGTGAGATCGCCAAGTCGTGCGTACCCGAGTATTGAACAAGACGTCATCAACGAGGGCTTGATTCCGCGTTTGCAAAGTTCAAAAGCCTTGCAACTTTGATATTATGTTGGACATGCATTTCTTTATGTCAATGGGGGGTGTAAGACCGTCACAGGAGCTGCCGTCATGCATCCTCAAAGCGATTTGCGTCTCCTCCCCTCACACTGTACCACAAATTCCTTTGGTCCCTCCTTTGATTTCCCTCATGTTCCATCGCACCGCGACTGCCTTGTCGTCTGTGCATATGGAAACCGGACACAGATGACAATCAATGTTATTGAAGGAAACGTTTGTCCCACCTGGCTTACCAGTGAGAGTTTCTCTCTTTTGCCTCCGCAGTGACCTTGATAATTGCCGTAAACGCAAGAAACTGGAGAATAAGCCTTGGAACATCATTCCGCTCTTGCACGAAGCTTGTTGTACATCACTGCCCCGTTTTTGGCCGCGCGGCGTCCCCAGCATTGGCGTGGATCTCCGAGAATTGCTCAAGTTGTTTTTCTTTGCCTCTTCTGTCGCACCATTACTTGGTGAAAGACGGTTGTTCAAATTTTTTTTTTGCAAGTTTACTGCCGTTATTCCAACTCTCGCTCTTCCCTTCGCATTCAATCCATCTGCATCAACGCACATACCCACCTGCAAGTTTTGCCTATTTTACCGCGCTGACAGTATTGTGCCAGTGGAGAGGATATTCTTTGTGCCGAATAGAAATCTCGTCCCACCACGACCCATACCATAGTTTGATTTTATGCGGGCAATGGTCTGGGAATGAGAAACCGGTGGTCTATGTCTCCACAGGCTCCAGGAACTCAACAGCGTGAAGTACGTATATTTTTATCTCCCTCCACGAGCATTTTGTAGTACAGGACTTGCATACGAGTGTATGAAATTTTTGCCCAGCAAGTTACGTTGTTGGTTCGACGATAATACAGGCTGGTTGGGATCGGCGTTCGTAGAGGGGCCTGTTGTAGTATTGAAGCAGCCATAACAGGGGCGTCGCTCCGCATCGAACGTTTAGATCGTTTTGGATTATAAAAAATAGCTCTATGAAAAGGATAAGAGTGACGCTTCCCGTGGGACTGTAACTGTGCAAGTACGAGCGTCACAATGCTGACGCTTTTCATTGAAATCTTGCTCAACGCTAGCAATACCACCAGGAATTACCACTGCTGCATGCGCTGTAGCCTACAGATTCAAAGAAATTATGTAAGTCAGAATGGTTCAACAAAACTTTCATGCGGTATTTATTTGGAAGTGGTTACAGTTGAAAGCTGTTTCTACACTAAAACGTTTCCACCATCGTGTCAGGATTAAACAACGTGATTCAAAAGTGTTTACATGCCAATTTCGAGCCATGCAAGATAGAGAATACAGGTATCAAAATTACAACAATCTTTCCATTGATGCAAGGAACAGAAGATTCAGTGCTTGAGTCGATATGCTTGTGGGCTGTGGCTGAAGGGGAAAGATGAATCTGCGGGAAGCTGTACTCGCAAGTACCGGAAAGAATGGTTCAGAGTTAGCTTGTCATCTTGGCGCTGCCAACTGTCGAGAAGATAAGGCTCCAAACCCCGCTCTGTGGCAGGCCGGGTGAGACTAGAACTTGGCGTGTGAGTGGAACGAGGTGCGTCACTGCGAGGGTGGGGACGGCGAATCGGTGAACCTTGGAGTCTCTTCACAAGTCAGCGTGGTAAGGTCGGGTCGCCAGGTCAGAAGGTGGCTGAAAAGCAAGGGAATTCCTTTCCTCGAAGGGCGGCAGATCTCGAATGATCTGAGTTTACCCGGGCCCCTTCAACCCTGGCACCACGTGCCTCCTTGCGAAAACGGCACCAGTCCGACATCTCCGACTGACTCTTTCAACTGTCTACCTCTTCCTCTGCCACCGCCGCGACGTTCACCCGGACACAATTGTCGATGCGTTCCTTCTCTCGCCTCCTGGCGCTGGCTGCGTTTGCCGCCCTCCTCGGCTTCCCGTCGCGTGTTTCCGCCGCCGGGAAGTGGTTCGACAATCTTTTCGTCATCATCATGGGTAAGTCGATGCGTCCTCTGCCGTCTGGGCTGCAATCGCCTTTGACTGGGACCGCCGAACTGATGGCCAATCCCTCCACCCGTCCCATCCAGAAAACACCGACCTGTCCACCGCCACAGGCCTGTCCTACATGGGAAAGCTGACGAAACGCGCCGACGCAAGGCTCTACACCAACTACCAGTGCGTCGCGAGGCCCAGTCAACCCAATTATATTGGGATGGTGTGAGTTGCGAGCGGAGAGACTAGGACTCCGAGGCCTAAGCGCGATAGCGCTGACCGAGGACTATTTCGCGGAGCGAACCCGAGGCCTACGTACGTCAGCGCTGACCGAGGAGTCCGCTGGAGGCGAATGGTCCGCGCGAAGCGTGAATGATACAGCCGTGGAGCGGAATGATCCATGAAGATTAGGTACACTCCAACTGACCTCCTCTGTGCTTCTACGCTTCCTCGCCGCAGGTACGGCTCCACCTTCGGCGTCACAGACGACAACTACGTCGACATCACGGGTGCCAATTTATTCGACTTGCTCGAGGCAAAGGGGGTTTCGTGGAAATTGTACGCTGAGAATTGGGTGGGTCAATGGTTTGCTGCCTGGTTCAATTTCAGTCCACCTGTAAACTGACAGTGTTACCCCGGGGTCTGCTAATTCCAGCCCGGCGACTGCTCCGACAAAGAAACCACGGGCATATACGCATACGCTCGCAAACACAACCCCGCCATCATCATGAACTCCGTCAGGTGCGTGCACCTTTCCTGCAACGTTGTGAAACCTCCTGAGCTCATCAACGCCCCTTTCATCTAATCCAGGACGAACGCCACCCGCTGCGCCAAAATCGTGCACGCGGACCAGCTCGCGACGGACCTTGCGAGCCCGGCCACGTTCCCGAGCGTGGCGTTTTACATTCCGAATCAGTGGAATGACGGTGAGTGATGGTCTTTACTCTTCGCTCTTCGGTCGTCGTTCTTCGTTCTCCGCTCTGGTCTGAACCCTACCAATGCTTCTGCCCGCTTCCAACACCCACACGCGCACGAACACCCACGTCACGTACACCCCACGTCCTTCCCCAACACAAGGCCACAACTTTGGCATCGGCGTAGGCGATATCTGGATGTCCTCCTTCATTCCCAAAACCCTCCCCTCGCTCCCGGCCTCCACCGTCACACTCATCACATTCGACGAACCGGGCAAGAACTCGGCCGACACTACCCCCATCTACACGCTTGCCATTGGGTCCAAAGTCAAGGCGGGCACGGACGCGGCGGCGTATAATCATTACAGCTTCTTGAAGACTGTGGAGGAGAATTGGGGCTTGGGCAATTTGGGCAGGGGGGATGTGACGGCAGTTCCTTTGGCGGGGCTTGCGTAGACGTCTGGACAGCTTGCGTGAAGCCTAAACGCGTTGGAGCACTTTCTAGGTCGCTTTTTCGTGGAATACATACGAACCTACAGTTTTGCCAGAAGTAATGCAAAAATCCCAGTTGACCCATGCCCGCTGAAAAAGAGCCGGAGATCACCCAAATCCCCCTCCCCCCCTCAGACCAAACCACGCAATGTCGCTCGTCAAATCCCTCCACTCCGACGCTGAATTCAAGCAACTGCTGTCGTCTGCGGACCCAAAGAAGCTGGTGGGCACGGTCGGCGCTCGGGGGGTGGAGAAGATGCATTTGCTCGATACACGAAACGCGAAAGGGATGACAGATTGATTCGTTGGCTGTTCCTTCCCTCCTTGATATAACCACCTCCTGATGGAATGAATGAAAACCGTAACCGGCTCGATTCGCTGTGGGCGTTGGCGTGGATGTGCTTGTGGTTCGAACAGATCGTGGTGGACTTCACGGCGACATGTAAGCCTTTCCCTGCGCGTTGAGCTTCTTCGCTTTTCTTCTAACTTATCGTGAACTGTCGGCACGCTCCAGGGTGTGGTAAGCACCCTACGCTCTTCCCCCACAATTCCATTCCATTCTCCTAAATTCTTCACCAACAACCCCTCTCGCAAACGGACAGGCCCCTGCCAAATGATCGCTCCCGTTGTGGCCCAACTCTCGACAAAGTACCGGCACGTTGATTTCGCAAAGGTACCGTTGCACCATCGAATTGACTCGCAGAGAGTGGAACACTGAAGCGGACCCGAATTTCCGTCCGCCCCTCAGCTTGACGTGGACGAGGTGCAAGAGACGGCCGCGGCGTGTGGTGTTACGGCAATGCCTACTTTTCAGGTGAATGCTCTCTCGGGCTTCCATCACCTAGGTGGTTACGGAACCCATTTCACCTCGCGCACCTCCCCTCCCTCCCCACTCCGCCCCCACATTCTCTCCCTTCCCCCCTCCACACCGCCAGTTCTTCAAAGCCAACCGAAAAATCGCCGAGCTCAAGGGCGCCAACCAGGCCGGTCTGGAGCAGCTCGTGAAGCAGTACCAGGGCCCCGTGGAGGCGAGCGAGGGCGGGGTGTTGGGGGCGCCGGCGGGGCATGTAAGTAGGGGCGGGCGGGGTGTGAGCTGGGCGTGGCGGGATGACCTCGGGCGTGTTCCCTCGTCGGTCGGCTCGTTGCGAATGATCGACCAGTCGAAGAACTCACGCATGCGCCTCCTTTCTCACTCCTCCCCACCCGCACACCCCCCAGTCGGACCTCACCTCCTACGTCCAGCTCGCCCAACTCGAGTGCCTCAACCAAAGCCAGCAGCACACCGTCCGCGGGGCGTTTGCAGAAGACGCGTCGTACCTCGAGTCCGACTCGGACGAGCAGCTTATCGTGGTGGTGCCATTTAACCAGAACGTGCGCGTGCATTCGATGAGGATTACAGGGCCTAAGGGTGAGAAGTGCCATCACCTGGGCAGGCGCCATTGCTAAATGAAGTCGATCATATTCGCCTGTTCCCTCACAACGTCAGATAAGGTCCCCCGCACCTTCAAGACCTACGTGAACCGCACCAACCTTGGCTTCGACGAGGCGGACTCGGGTGGTGTGGCCGAGACCGAGGTCCTGACTTTGGCGGAGAAGGACTACGTTCCAGCCGGCAAAGGGGACCTCGTGACAGCGTTGGTCGGGTTGCGGTACGTGAGGTACCAGAATGGTGTGTTGGATTGGACTTGGAAAGATGTGCGAAGCGGTTCTGACCGGGTGATCACCGGGCGTGACTTTGACATTGCAGTCCAATCGGTGATTCTTTTCTTTAAGGACAATATGGGCGACGAGGAGACGACCCAAGTGAACAGGGTCGTGTTTTATGGGACGCCTGTTGAGACAACAAAGGTGAGTAAACGAACCTCCAATGTTTGATGTGGGCGGCCTGTAGAAGCTGGATGATTTTACTTACCTTTCTTCGATCCTAACCGCAGATGTCGGACCTCCGAAAGATGGATCACGGAGAAGGGTCTGCGGCTGGACCTGCGGCGGCAAAGAGCCCGTGAGGGGTGATGACATGACAGGCGGTCTTAGTACCAGATGATAAAAACTATGGAGACTAAATTTATAACTCATATCACAACAATCTGAGACGACAATATACACAGAGCACCACTTTTTTCAAAGATACACGAACTGCACTTGTCATAACTAAGTCGTCTCCGAAACTACGTATAAAAACAAAACGCACAGACACTAAACGAAACCCGCGTCGACTTTGAACTCCTGCGCCGTGCACGCCCGACTGTCGTCGCTCGCCAGGAAGAGGACCATTCTCGCAATGTCCAGGGGAACCACGGTGATAGGGAGACACTGGGCGGCGTCGATCTCCTTGAGCGCTTCCGGGGTGAGCCACAGCTTTCGCTGCCTCTCAGTGGAGACTGCTCCTGGGGTCACGGTGTTGATTCGGATCTTGTCCCGTCCGAGGGTCCGCGAGAGACCCCGTGTGAGTCCGTCGACGGAACTCTTGGCGATCATGTAGCACGCCATGTTCTCCATCTTCGCCTGCCACGAGATAGAGCCGAAGTTGATGATGGAACCCCCGCCAAGGCGCTTCATACCAGGCGTCACGGCTTGAATGGCGAACAGTGCCGGGCGTTGGTTGATGCCGATGCGGTTGTCGTAGTATTCGGCGGTGATGTCCTCCAGTTTGTGCCTGTCGTCGTTTGCCTGAGCAAGATGGTCAAGCGCGCTGAAAAAGCCGCAAAACTGGGTGCCGAAGTCCACCAAATATCAACTCACGACGTTGTTCACGAGCACATTGAAATCCCCAAGCTCTTCCGCCGCCTCACGGATAGCACCCTGAAGCGCCGCAATGTCGCGAACGTCGACCTTCCTGAACCAAGCCTTGACCTTCGTGGCGAGGGCCTTGCCTTCGGCTTCGGCAATGTCGACAAAGGCCACCTTAGCACCCTGGGCAGCGAATTCTTGCACGAGGGTCTCTCCGATTCCAGTCGCTCCGCCCGTAATGAACACGCGGCGTTCCCGAAGGGAGGGGTACGTGGCAAGCGAGGTGGTCGTTTCGGAGTCGGCGGTCATTATTGCTCGTTCAGGTTTCAGGAATCGGACGATTCGAAGGATTCGAAGACGCAAAAGCTGAAGATTTATGTCCCCGAGAAATTTGTATGGCGGATTGGCGGGAGGCGTTGTCTGAGTTCATGGAGTCACGCTTCATTTTTTAGCCGGCAATTCCTTCGGTGACTTTTCCACGGCGCTTTTCGTCAGAGTAGGAATATTGATTTCACGGAGCTGCAGAGAATGCATTTAGCGAAGGAACCTGCAGGTATTCCCGCGGGCACGGGACAGAAGCGTGCAGGTTGGCCATGGGCGCAGGCGAGGAAATGTGGGGTTCCAAGAATAACGCTCAAATATCCCCCTCGAAACAAACAGAACAGAAATTTGTTGGCCATTTCAGATCATGGAAATCGGTATTCTTGTACCCTAAACCGCTGTACACCCAAATAAAGTTCAAGTGCTAAAGCAAAAAACGGAAGGAAGCAGACGAAATCGGCTGCTCGAAAACAAGGCAAAGGTGGAAACGCAATGCAAGTATCGTGATATTGGATCATCGACAAGTGGGGAATCAAAACGGGGATTGAGCAGGCGGGTCACCATCGTTGTACGTCCAACAAGCAACGTCCATATTGGAGAGTCAGATCGATGTCAACGATCTTCGAGACTCCTGTTCTTTGACTTCACTCCCTCCAGCCAAACCACGCCCCAACAGATCCTGCCGTGTCGGACCTCCGTGCACCAAGCTGACGCGCAGTCGTGGAGGTCGTGCTGCCATCCACGGAGACGACCGACAAACTGTCCCTGCTGTTCTGCCTCGACCTCCCGAGCCGTCCGCTTCCGCCAACTGCGCCGCGGCTTCCGGTCCTCCCTTGGAACATCCGTACTGACGGTGATGGCGGTCGCCCCCGAACCACCGGCCCGCCGTGCAGTCGATCGGTGGAAGCAGGCACGCAAGCTCCGTCGTACCGTGCCGCGGGAGGGGACGACGCCATGAGAGGTCGTTCTTCGTCTGTGTCGTCGGCGGGGTATCGATCGTCCTCCTCGTCGTCTTCCGAGTCCGAGTCGGAGCTGGTGGATAAGGACACCAAACGGGGAGAGTGGCCAGCGAATCGGCGTGTGAGGATGATGACGATGGAGAGCATGAAGAGCGAGGAGAGCAAGAACTGAGCAGAAAGATGAGTCGAACGCCTTTTGCCTTGAAAATGATACAGTAGAAAGTGAATCTCACCTGGGCACCCATAACGACACCTCCCATGACACCTCCATCCGATCCAGCCCTCTCCAAGATTCTACCAAACGCAGATCGGGTGCACACTCCGTCCGGCGCGTCAAACGAGCAGGGGAGGACGTAGTCCGGGTTTTCTCGACACGCAGACAGAAGCGACGAGTTGGAAACGGAAGGGAAGGGAAGGGTTACGATGTCTTGGTCCAGGATGGAAAGGTGCGAGTCATTCGATGGATTGGGAAGGGCTGTGATATTGCACTGATCGTCGCTTGGAGAGTTAGTTCAAAGTTCGACGTCACAGTTATTGCATCCCACTCACCCATCGCTGCCCTCCCCAATCGCTCCACTCTCCCGCCGCCCACTTCCATCCCGTTCCCATCGCCAAAGTCGCCACTGCCAGGACGACTCCCGCCACAAGCATCACCTGGGCCGCCGTCGCGCCTGGGCGGAGAGGGTAAAGGCGCACGCACAGGAGGCGTAGTCCGAGTCGAGCAAGGGAGGAGAAGGTACAGAGCAGGATATGCAGGACGAGGAGGGCGAAGAGGATTGAAGGGAAAGTTGGGGAGATCTGTAACACGAAGGACGTGAGATCGTGGAAGTTCAAGAAGTGATCAGATATTTGAAGCGTACCTTTCCAGCCTCCTCCATCAGTCGCTCGATCGGCCCACGCCAGGCACCCTCTCCAGCCGGTAGCTCGAACCCGCACGCGAAGCCGCATTTGGAGTGGGAAAAGCGGTCGATGGAGGTGGAGAGGACCGAGGCGACGTATGTGAAGGAAAGGGCGAGGGAGAAGAAGGCGAAGAGGGACTGGATGGAGGGTTCGAAGCAAGGGTGAAGTGAGTTTGGAGGTGGATGGGGGTGAACGTGCAAAAGAACGAACGAACCTTGCCCACCCTCCCAATCCCACTCAAAACCCCCATCCACCCTCCCCTGCTCTTTGCCTCCACCTGGTTCTCAACCTCCTCCTTCTTCCTCTCGATCCGTCGCGCCCTGCTCTCCATCTCCTCCACGAGCAGTCTGTCCCGTTTACGCATATCGTCACCGGGAGCGTACTTGGCGCGCACGACGCGGACGCGTTCGCGAAGAATGGCGAGGTCGGAGGAGAGTGAGAGGAGGTGCGCGTGGAGGAAGGAGGTCGAGTGAGGGGGGAGGAGGAGGAGGAGGGGTAGGTGGGAGAGGCCGTGGGCCTGTGGGAGGAAGAGGAAAGGGGATTAGGTGGAACGGGGCTTGGGAAAGGGGTGTGATGTAGGGATAACGAACCGTGTATGTGATGTAGGCGAACAGCCCGGCGATCGTGAGGAATGTGAGGACGAAGAGAAGTGCTCGCTCGGCACCTGGGCGGTCGTACCGAAGTGTCGTTTCATCGGTTTAATCCAACAGAATAATGTCCAAGGGGGATATTGGCGTCAATAGTCATCGCGAAGAAAGATCGAATCTGTACCGATAGAGAACTCACCCTCGACGCTCGCCATCCGCCTCCACCAGTCCAAATCCGGCCTCTCCCTCGCCCGCGCAATGAGTCCAATCGAAATGAGAATGAGTAGCGTGATGACGAAGAAGGACATGTACTTGAATGAAGCCAAGAGGCGCTACGTTGTCGGTTGGTGTATCGGAGGACCAGGGGAAACTGTGAGCGACGGAGAGGAAAGAGGAAGCAGGGATGAAAAGCATAAAAATACCTTGCTCATGGTTTGGTCGTCGTCATACTCCTCAAAGTAGAAATAGGCGAATGGAACGATGATGAAGACGAGGATGGCGAGGAGGGAGAAGAGGACTGCGGACAGACCAACGTTACCGGTCAATGAGTGTCAGTTTACAGCAGGCAGGAACTTTGCAGGCACTATGCGTTGGAGGCTTGGTGAAGTCGGTGCCAAGACCGGGCTTCCACCATATTCCGTTCGTGATCTCCCGCGGTTCTGGTTCCCGAAAGGAAGAGGAATCAACCCACCATAGTAAATCACCGTCAGTGCGTATACTACGCCCTGGACAGCTTCCTGTGTGGCCCATTCGTTCCGCAGTCCCGAACCCATATCCATTGTCTGACCCACAACGTAGACATCAACAGGAACGATAAGAGCGGCGGTCTGCAAGAAGTTTACGGGAGTATTATCAGAAATCCACCGAAATCGTAGAGGAAATCCGCAGCTCGGCAGCCCGATGGCATCGTGACTTATCGAGCCACCCACTCACAAGGCTTGTGGTGAGGGTCAGGATGGTGACCACCGTCGCCAGGGCCTCTTTATCGAGTCTGTGCTGGAAAAAGGAAGTGAAAGTCGTGGAGAAGAGCAGACATGTCTTGATGGCCCAAACGGTTTCGGCGGGAGTCGCGGGGATTCGGAAACGAAGTGATGGCGATGAGAGGGCGCAGCGAGGGGCGGGTGACGTCAGCACACACCAGAAATATAACAGCTATTGCCGTGTACGCGAACGCAGCGACGTCTTGCTCCATCAGCGACGACCGTGCGTGGGCGAATTCGTTGCGGTGGATGCCTGCTGTGGTCCGGCAAAAGGGCCAAAACCTGCACAACAAAATTCAAATGGTCTGGAACGCTGTATTAGGATCTACTTACTGGCTCTCGTTGCATTTACTGCTTACAAATTTCGGCAGCAGATAAAGCTATCTTTAAATAGACGCATGAATCGGTAGAAGTCAAGGAACCATTTGTGCTCTCCGTAAAATTTAGTTGCAATTGCAAATAAGTATGTAGAGTGAACTGAACTCTCAGCTGACTTACTGAGTATCGATTATGCCTTCATTGACGGCTTGAGGTTCCAAATTCCGACGACACAAACCAGGAGCCCCAATTGAAAGCCAGCCAGCCCAACCGAGCTCTTAATACTGTCTACTGCAGTGAATCTCGGACAATCGATGCCTTTGGACTCACCAGTTCCCAATGCCGGCACGGCTCGATCGGCCAATCCGTTCTTCAACCCGGCACCGAGAGACCACATCGATGACCATGATTGGTTCAGAAAGGAGGAGCTAATGCTCGCTTTTCGTAATAGGGGGATGCCCTTGTGAGTATTAATCTCATCGTGAATGATTGTGTCAGAATTGGCACAGGTGCGGGTGGTCAAATTGCGATATGTTCACAGTGCCAGTGAAAGGATTTCCTGATGATTGCATTCGAATTTTTATTCAATCTCCTTCCCGAAATCGGGAGTCGCGATGACGGACACACGACTGATAGTTACCTTCCCGAAATCATTTGATTCCCCAGAGAAGCCCTCCGCTATCCCGTGACTCCTTCCTCCATGCACTACGCTCTGATTCACTATGACATACCCTACATTCCCCTCGACATCCCAGACGACGAGTACAAGATAAAAGTCTCTGGATTATGGAATCGATGTATCGGAGACACGAAGGAGCTCCAAATTTCACTGAGTGAGATCAAGAAGCTGCCCAAGAAGACTATCACCGCCACCTTGGAGTGCGCCGGAAGCGGTGAGTCCGTCTTCGCCTTCCCTACCTTCTCGTTGCCGCATCATTGTTCTTCCCATAACCTCAAAGGCCGCGCCGTCCGCCCTCCCCCACCCGGCCGCTGGCCCAGCCAGCCCTGGCACCACTCCGGCGTCTCCACCGCTTCCTGGTCCGGGTGCACGCTATCCTCCCTCTTCTCGTTTCTCGGCGGTCTCCACGATTCGTGCGTGGACGTTGCGTTCCAAGGACTGGACGGCGGGTGGGATAAGGGCGCGTTCGAGAACGGGTTCGAAAGAGCGCTGAGGAAGGACGTTGTGGAGAATTTGGGAGAGGATATTGTTGTGGCGTGGGAGATGAAGTGAGTCCCTCGCCCTCGTTGACCACTTTCATCGCCTTCACCTTTCAATGACACAAAACCTTCTCAGCGGCCTCCCCCTCCCCGCAATCCACGGCTTCCCCCTCCGCCTCGTCGTTCCCGGGTGGTACGGCATGGCCTCCGTCAAATGGCTGCACCGGATCACGGCCCTCTCTCACCCATTCGAAGGACGTCAGCACAGGGCGTACCGGTACCGTACCTTCATCGAAGACGCTGGAGTGCCTGTGGATTATGTGCGAGTGAAGAGCTTGATGGTGCCCCCGGGCGTGCCGGATTGGTGGAGTGGGGAGCGTTATGTCGAGGTGTTTGGGAAGGGACGAAGTCACGGCGGCGGCGCAGAGGCTGGAGACGGTGAGGGTGCTGGAGTGGAAGTTGAGGGAAGGGCATGGACTGGTGCGGGCCGGCGAGTCGTCAAGGTCGAACTTGGCGTGCTGCGACGCACACCCACACTGAACGGTCCAATGGCCTCCCAGGCACCTTCTTACACCTGGCACGCATGTACACTCATCGCACCATCCTCTCCCTTCTCATGGACGCACTGGTGGGTCACATGGCGCCCTTCGTCACCTGGCGACTACGTTTTGGTGTGTAGGGCGACGGACGAGGCGGGGAATGTGCAGCCGATGCAGCCGCAAGGATGGGATGTGGGAGGGTTTGGGAATAATGCCGTGCAGGAGGTGTGCGTTACTGTTGCGTGATCGGTGGTAAGAAGAATAGTGCAAAATATGGTCAGCCCCAGAGATGGTGTTCCATCTTGAATAACAACTGGAAGGGCACACACCCCTTAATAAAGGATATCCTTCGTTACTTTACAAACCGTCTTCCACCAAACAAGCTCTGGTGTGACAAAGGGGACAAAATATATGTGACTCTAGCAACTAAAGGAGGACCTCCCTATTAATGCTGGTGACGTCACAAGATCGGGATTGATTGTGATTGTACCAAAAGTCACGTGTTCATTGGTTCAACTGTTCTTGGCGTTTACGGCAAGGTAGTTATGGACACAAAAATGCCTTTTGGACGGTGAGTGTCGGTTCTCAACCTTCCGGTCTCGTTCATTATAAGGGAATGTGGATCCCGACAATGTCAACGGTTTAGAGTTGTGTTGTTTGAATTGTGGGGAAAGTGCCCTTTTTGGTGTGGAGACTGCAGCTTCACCAAACAAAAAGACTCATGACGGCCGATTTCTGTAGCAACGTGTTGATCTTTGCCTACAACATTATACAATAGAGAAAAGGATATTCTTCGTCACCACCGTTCCGAACAATCATTAGACATGACGTAAAAAAAAATGAGAAGATCCAGTAAAATATTGCAGATTATTATTAATTCTGTCCCGGGGAATCGTCTCCTGACGTAAGTTACAAATTCCATCTAATGCGGCGATCCATGATCACACATCAAGTCTTTGTGATCGCCAAATGATCATACCGTATGAGTATGTTGCGCAAATCAGATGGTGGAAGATTATCCTCAACATACATCCTTTATCGTATTGAGTTGGGGGACGTAGACTGTGAAAAACAGATCCCATGATAAATACCGATCGGTAGCCATAAACAAGATGACTTCACACTCCGCAGAGCATGGGAAATGAAGTTCCTTGCGCATTCCCTCCATAGAATCAAGCTATGGCATCCGGTGGTGGGACAAAGTGGTAGCTTGCTAATCTTTGCCGCAAAGCAGGGATATCCTGCTCCTGATATAGGCCTCCGGATACCCAGTCCATTTTCCGCACAGCTTCGAGCTATGGCATGGGTAGTTGGACAAAGTTTTATTTGCCACGAAGCAGGAATAACTCCTCCCGACAGGAACACTGCCATATGAGCAAATGTGACAGAAGTTCTTATGTGAGCAAAGGGGATACTGGTAGTTGGAGCTCCCGTTAATCGTCATGAAGAAATCATTATTGTTACCAAACGTTAGACTGGTACTGGCAACACCCAAATGGTGGGGAGCCAACAAAACAAGAAGCTTCCCAAATACCATCGGAACTTCTCCTTTTCCTTGGGATTGCGACGAAGTGTAATGAAGATCAAAATGCGTTTGGTGCATTTTACGCTTCTTCGGGTCTCGTTTGCGACCTTTCTACGCTCCAGCTCGCCAGCACGCTCTTTCCAAGTGCACCGAAAAGAAGGCAATCAAAGTTGACGAGGCTAGGAATAAATGAAAATCTACGAGATCAAAAAAGATACAAAATGAGAAGGTAAGGTGATTCCTGAAAAGGGCACGTCCAAAACGGTATCAAAGTCACAAGCACTATGAACTTCCACAAATGGGGGGGATGCCTCCTTTTCGTGCTGCTCTTGCGTGATTCGTTTTTGGGGTCGCAATCTACCCTGCGTCTTCGTGACACCGACAGCGTGGCAGAATGGACAAAATTTGTCAGGCGTATACGTGCATAGTAGCATATGTAATTTGCGCGAAGGGGAGAGTGTGAGATGAAAGGGTGATTATGTAAAGAGGTCAGAACGACCAGTAAGCATTCTCGTCACCAACCGTCTTCCAACAAGTAAAAGCCATGTGGCGGCAGAAAGGACAAAATATGAGCGACTCTAGCCATCACCAGAGATCCACGTCGATGTTGGCATTTGGCAATACCCAACGGTGGCAAGCGGATGCATTGCACTTCTCCAGTTCCTTGCGCTTACGGCAATTTTGTTGTGGAGACAAAAAATACGGTTTTGTGCAGATTCATTGTACTGCGCTTGAGGGGAGAGTGGGGGTTGGAAGGGTGGTGAACTCGTCGTCACGTCGAATGAGCCCCGTGACCAACCGTCTTACACCGAGCAAAGCAATGGTGTAACAGAAGGGACAAAATTTCAGACGACCCTAGCCATTATCGGAGATCCACAGCAATGATGGTGACACCCCGAAGGCGGTGGGGCTGTGTACTACACTCGTCTATACGTGGCAGCAGCGGCCGGGGACTTCTCCTGTTCCCTGGCCATTGCATTTACTGCAGCGTCAGTTTGGAGCCAAAAAATATTTATACTTTGCAGCGAGCTCCGCTTCCGGTCTCGTTTTGTGACCTGTGAATTTGGTGCGAATGCACCGAAACTTGGCACACAAAAAACCGCCCATGAAGCGTCACCAAACTATTTTTTGAAGAATAAGTTTATATTGAAATGAGAAAGTCATCTACCCATGCACCATATCCTAATATGTGGAAACACCGCGATCACCGCTTGCTGATAACTAGTCGTGAGACTCCTTTCCACGTCCACCATCACCCTCATCCTCCTCATCCCCCATCAAAAAGTCCACCACCTTTTCCATCTCCTCACTGACCGCCTCAACCGTTTCCACCATATGCGCTTCCCTGATCACCAAATACGTCGCGCACCCTCTCATCGCGTCCCTTCCCTCTCTCGTTGTCGCCAAAAGTAGCAAGCACTCCACAAGCATCCGTCGCAGAACGGGGTCGGGTTCGCGGGCTTTTGTGGGTTCGAGGAGTTGCAGTTCGGGAGGGAGGTCCAGCGAGCGCGGGTCTTCGGACAGGTCTTCGGGCCCGGCGAGGGGGAGGAGGAGGCGCGGGATCAGGTTGTACGGGCCAGAGGGGGAGAGGAGGGAGGGGTGAGATGAGATGTCGAAGAGGCAGTTTCTGAGAGGTGCGCGCAACAAGACATTTAGAAATGTACTGGAGAAAGACAGAGGTAAAGAAGACGTACTTTATGGTGGAAATGACTCCCCCACGTCGAATGATGTCAGGGTGCTCAACGAAAGGTGCGAGGTCCGCGAGGAGAGGCACTGGGCTTTCGGCCCCTTGCTCTGTCGCAGCGGGAGGTTCGGCAAGGAACAGTGCCCTTCCTTCGGAGGTCTATTCAAAACGTACGCCAATTGATGTGAATTGGAAATGAAGGGAGCAATGGGCACGTTGAACTTGACGACTCGTACCACGGTGACGTTTGCAAATACGTTCGCCAAAAAATTGAACTCGGCCTTCAAGTTGTACTTCTTGCCCTCTCCCTTGACAAATACGTCCACGAGAGCAGCGACGTGGCTCGTAGTCTTCCCGCCCTTCTTGCGGCCCTTGACGAGCATTGCAGCGACCTCGCTGTCCTTGGTCGCATTCGAGAGGGCCATGCATGCCAAGTCGGCCAGGACCGAGGTGGGTACGACCGCGAGGGTCACGAGCGTGATAAGATAGGATTCGTCCCGGAGTTCGGTGAGGATGGGTGCGTTGAGGGAGAGGTTGATGAGAGATTTGAGGGCATCGTGGGCGATGAGCTGGCGGGGACGTTGGGTAAGGGTAAGAGCCTAGAGACCACTACATCGCAGGCAGAGCAGAGAACTCACCGGGGCGTCCGTGAGTAGTTTCTTTAGATCCCTCACGACCGTTTTCTTGTTCTTCTCAAAGACGGGAATGAACTGTTGCGATGTCGAGAACGATAGGACTGCAGGACCGGAGGCCATCGAACCACGAAGGCAGTCAGTGAGTTTCCCCTCCTTCTCCGCGCAGTCATCAACAGAGAGAGTGCCCACCGTGCTCGACAGCGAGCTTCCTGACCTCCTGCTTCGGATCGCAAAGAAACGGAAACAGCTGAGCAAATGGTACGGGTATTTCTTGGTCAAAGATGAAGTCGTAGTAGTGATCGCAGAGTTGCAAGGCCAATCACCTCCTCTAACTGCTCCTCCATTGTGTCCGATTGAGAGCAAGGAAAATCTTCACCCGACCGCAGCAAACTTATTGGAAGACATTCCTTCATTTGCTTTTTCTCGGAGAGCGATGAGCGAGCATGTCCGAAATTGGAAAGAGAATTAGTGGCGATAGAAAGGCTTTGATTGGACAACGGACTTTAATTTCCTTTCTCAATAAAAACCTAGTGCTCAAGATTGACACCGCACTGAACCAATCACTGTCGATGGATTTGAAGCTGCAATATATACGGCTGCCTCCATTGCACATGCCGTCGACGCCAACAATGAGTTCATGCCACTACCGGTGTACCATTAGTACTAGCCTCCAAGCCAACCAGCTTCTCTCTCTCATACATCACCCTTAGCTCCTCATAACTGTGCCTGTACCTGTTCACCAAATGCTGCTTCACATCAATCTTGTCAAAAAGCCTCTTCCCGCCTGTCGCCTCCACACACGTCGGAATCGGTTCGACCAAGTGGTCCAGATTCCCTTCGTTGAAGAAGGCGATCGAATATCGGTGTGTGCTGGAGGTGTTGATAACGCGATGGAATGTGGAGCGGTACAGGCCGTTGGTCCAGAGTTGCATGAAGTCACCTGGTTGTAAATGGGGTCAGCGCTTCATGATGTAAAAAGGAGTGGTAAAGAAATGCTCGTACCAATGTTACAAACAATGGCAGCTTGGGCAAAGTTTGGTGTCACGTCGTGCCAAGCGCTTTCGTCGTTTATATTGCCCGAGGGGCACACTTGGAGACCACCTGTGCCATCTTGGAGGAGCAGCGTGAGTGCACCAAAATCTGTCAAGGTGAAATGGTATGAGTGTCTCTCGCGGTCTCGCCAAAAAGAGGCCCTTCATTCTTGTCCACTTTCTATCATCTACGCACCTGTGTGAGCACCAACACCTCGTTGGTTTTTCGGAGCATTAGGTGGCATTGGTGGGTAGTGAATGAGCCTTGCAAGCGCGACTTCATCCTTCAAAAAGGCCTCAAAGTGGTCCTCTGGAAGCGATAAGGAGAGAGCGACGAGGGAAAACATCTTGCGGGAGAGAAGGAGGACCTGACTGTAGTACGAAAGTAGAGTTTCCTTAAAGTCCGAAGGAATAGGAGCTAACGAGAGGCATTTGCGCGAGGACTGGTTACGACTGGCAGTTCTCAAGCAACAAAGTCCAATGAATCACTCACGTTCGTTGGCAGGCCACTGATTGTCTCCGAACTTCTTTCCGGTAAACGCTCTGCCCTCTTCGCCAACGTAAAGGCTTTCTTTCAGCTCCGGGAGCGTCCCCGCTTCAATCAGCTGGCTGCCCATCGTTTCATACCCTCCTGCATCGTCGCTCCTCTTTATCCGTTGTTTCGCTTCCAACGGAAGATCGAAGAATATCTGCATATAGGAGAACACCTTGTCTACAAAATCCTTCTCCAGCGTGTGGTTCACGATCTGGAAAAAGCCCGTTGTGATGCATGCTTGTCGAATTTCATTTGCAGTCCGTTGTAGGTCTGATCGCGCAGGATTCGGTTCTCGAAGCACGGAAACATCGATCGTGGGCACAGAGAAGGAAGTCTGAGGTGAGCGAGAGGCCATCGTCAAGAGTTGCTAGTCTCGATCAAATGGTGGGGTAGCGGTGGGGAAGCCGGTCGCGGCTAATTTATGTTATCATGTACGATTGACGAGTGGTAAGAGTCTGCATTAGAGTCTGCATTAGGTTTATCGCCAGAAGATACATCTCGCTTCTCGCGCTTTTTTCCTTCCAAAAAAAAAGTTGTGAAACCCCAATGGGGCTGAAACTTGGGCAATTTGGAGCAAGTCTTTTTCGTCTTCAGTGATTGCACGCAGCATGTATGGCTCAATCTGCATGGTGACATCGCACTTCGTATGTTCAATATGTCGAAGTTAATGGGACAAAAATAGAAGTTGTCTTCCAAGAGACAATCGCATTGAGGAAGTCATCCTGATCATATGCCCATCTGCACCGAAAAGGTCCTCGCAGTTCGGTTAGCAGTAGGGCACTGCCAGCACCAAATACAACTTGTAAGTTTCTAAGGAGGTGTTCATTTATTTATTGTTTTGGGAAACAATATTGCAGAAAAGTAAGTGCAGAGAGAAAGTGCAAAGAAGAGAGTGCAGACACGAAAGTACAGAGAAGAGAGTGCAGGGAAATTAGGGACTTATAATACAGTGTAGGTGTTCCACCGGTTTGCTTGCAAAGAACCTCATGAACACAGATTCCTCCATGGTTGTCGGAGATGGTGATGAAGTTGCTGTTGATGGCCACTCCTGTAGTTCCAGAATATTCAGCCAGGAGGTCATCTTGGGTCAAAGGTGGGTTTGAGAACCCTTCCAACATTGGCCACATCTGCGGGATAACCATTTGGATCACCTTGCAAATCATACCTAAGGAATATGAATCAATTAGGCTCTGGGTGAACAATCGGAGCTGGGTAAGTCTTTGCTCACACACTGAAGTTGTCGTTACTGCTTGATCCAATAATTGCTTTATTGGGCAGGTCCCATGTAAAGCTTGGCAACTGCATCCAAGTCCGAATTTTGCTGCAACCTCCATTGCGCTTGTAGCCACCTGTCCAGTAAAACCTTTTCAGTTCCCCATCATGTCCACGTCTGATATCAAAAACTTGGCATCTTCATGCGCCACCAGCAGCTAGTCTCATTCCATCTCATGCCCATGCAAGGTGATAGCTCTCATCCAGAGACCACTTGAGGGCAGGTTTGGATGGTGGAACGCAGAGATCTGACAACCTGACCAGTGTTCTCTGGCAACCAAACATGTTGCTAATATGGAGCTGTTGGGCTTGAATTCAATGGTGTTGATTCCAGTTTTGTAGCTGTCACTTGTTGAGAGCTGCATGATCACTTTTCCCCTGATTTACAAGAGAAAGATTTACAGAAGCTCAGAAAATATTGTGGTAAAACCTTATGTTTTGATGCCCCAGAGCTTTACAGATCCATCTATTGATGTGATGCAGTGTAGCTGGAACTGTGGTGCCAGCAAACCAGTTCTTCCTGCTCCTTCAACATTGACGCTCTTGTTAGTAGCAGGCGTATTGACCATGTCAGGAGCAGAGGCCTTTGGCACTACGGTGGGGCTGTGTGCCTCAGGGAGTATTGAAACAATGCCAAGGAGAGGCAGGCTCAAGCCTGGAGCATCAGCAGGCTCTTGAGATTGTGAACCCAATGTGGAGATTGGGGATTGGGCTTCGGATGGCGCAGAAGTGGATTTCAGAACCACTACACTTGAGCTGCGATCTGATTCAGTGAGAGATTTAATTGCACCCATTGCACGTGCTGTGGTTTCAAAGCTTCCAGCTCTGGTGGGAGGGGACAATGGGTCAGTGTCCAACAAATTTTTGTTTGTAGCCATATTGACTGGGGCTGTCAAGTCTGCACTTGTAGGACCACCAATTGGCACTTTGCTTGCTGGCAGTGAAGCTGCACTCAGCACTGCAGCAGGCTGTGAGGGTGCTTGTGATTTGGTTATATAACACAACAGCAGGCAAAGCAACACATTGATTAGGTTTGGGGCAAGAGAAGGCAGAGAAGAATCCATACAAAAGAAATATTCATTATCACTCACAATCATTCAGCAGAAACAAACTCCAGCTGTTTCCGTTGTGGCATACCTCAAGTCTGTGCCCTTGGTACCTCCAGCCTGCATCACGCCAGAAGTGTGGTGGAGTACAAGAATAAAGGAGGAAGTAACTGGGATGTCGTGCTCATGAATTCTGATTGGATGTTGAGCTGACCTCCACTGCTGTAGCAAAGTGGGGTGTTGCACAAGAAAGTTACAGATGTTGTTTCCTGGGACTGAAACAAAAGCAGCCACCCTCTCCAGGTATTCCAAAAATGGGAGCAGCGCATCATTGGTGGAGGCTAGGCTCCAATTCTCACAGACATTGAAGGGTGGGATGGCAATGGTGTGTCAGGGTTGTTGCCAAGCCTATCCAGAAATGCTTCCAAGATTACCATGTTTGTCTGAGAAGGGGTCATTAGAAATATTATGAGCCACAATCCACGTCACTGACACCAAAGGCTTCCTTATCAGCTACTTGCCACATCATAACCAATCATCTGCCAAACTTTGATGAGGTCCCGTACTACTCTACTTTGAGATGCTGTGTTCTCTGATGGCAAGCAGTCGTCAGAGAAACAACCAAAAATGTCCAGGGAATACAATGTGCAAGAGCCCAACTGTTGAGTGAGGAGTGGACATGGTCCAAAAGACCACATGAGTAATGCTGAAGAGTCACTAGAGAAACTGGTCCACATGGGGTCCCAGAGCGTAGCAAACACTATGGAGCATGAATCATGTTGCAGTGGTCCTCAAGTCTCCATTCGGCTGGCTGCAGATGTGGTGACATTCTAGATTGACAAACAGCTCATTGCCCAAGGGTGCGGTCATTGCAAGGTGGGCAGCAGTTTGCTTCCAGGGATGGGAGAATTGTGGCTGCAAAGGATGATGGAGGGAGAAGAAAGGTTCTATCAATTACTCAAGTTAAAACTCCATTTGTAATGTATACGTCCCCTAACACCATGCTTGCACACGGAACAAGTAGGAAAGTGTTGCTCAGGATACACAAGAAAATAAAGAAGGGATATGTATGGAGGTGATTATTGATTGCAACCTTGAGTAACAAGTTGTCAAATTGTCTTCAAAAACGTTACATTCATGCATACTAAGTGTGAATCTACAGTGGGAGTGTGTATCAAGCAGCGCTTGCGCAATTGCTACACCCCTTGCTTTCCTCAGAGTTCCGCAAGGGGTCTGCAAGCAGGTAAAGTGCAACATCTGCTTTTTCAAAGAATCCTGTCCTATTTTTTGGTGAATGTGCTTTTGAGTGTGTGGATGAGCAACAAAAGTTGTACACATTACTGGCAGTTATTTGTATTGGCGCGATGAGCGCATCTCCTGAATGGGGCCAAAACTCCCTAAAAATAAAAAGCTGAAAAGCATAATTTTCAAGATCATTTATCAATACCCTCCAACTCACTATCCAACCCATGACAAGAAAAGATCCCCATTACATCCCTGCTTTGTATATATTAAGAGGTGGAAGGACAGCTCAGGCTATTCCCATCAGTCTTGTTTTTTGCAGTGGGCCCACTTGTTGCTGGCTTGAATTTAATTATGCACCTATGGTGCTTGAGGGGCAAGATGAACAAAGCAGGGGAGCAAGGAAGCAGAGGTGGGATTAGTGCAGATGAGGGCTTGGGAACTGTCAGTTTCTTAAAGAGGTGCTCCATGCCTGGTGCCAAACAGGTTTTGTGGGGGCGGGAGCTGGGAATATGTCAGGAGCAGAGGAGTCTGGCTTTGAGGAGTTCTGCTTAGGTGTCAAGAGCCGCAAGTCCACCTTCAAGGTGTCCAGCTTGGGATTGTTGTGTGCACAACCTGCCGTTTCCAGATGCCACCCTTGCCTCTTCATCCACTCTGGCATATATATAACATCTGTGTTACCCTCCACCTCTGCTGGACTCGTTGTGACCCCTGGCTGCGTCTAGTTACCAGAACATCTCTCCACCAGGAAATGTCCAATATGGCCCATCGGCCCAATCACAGTTGGGCTCATCTGAGGGGAAAGGGGGCAAGTCAGAGCAATGCAATGGACTAGAGATCATGGAGGAGAGAGTTGGTATGAGGGAATTAAGAGCTCACAACAAACATCACTTACCCCGAACCGCTCCAGCCCCACCTAATCCACGCTCCGGGAGGCCTCCTTAGTCATTTTGTAGCACTTCTGCAGCTTCATCATCCGCCACGCAGAGCCTCCGTCCCCAACCTTGATCTCCTTCGGTTTCGCAATGGGCACGGATGTGGAAGCTTTGGTGCCGTTGGGGTAGTTGGGGTTGTATCCAAGCCAAACTGGCTTGTAGCCATCCAAGGAAGAGGGGTGGGAACTGTCTGCAGGGCGCAAGAGGTGCCCTTGGTCCATGTCAGGGAAGGAGAAGGTGCCTCTGTCTCCATTGGTGGAGCGATCATCCAGTCATCCTGTTTCCACTGCAACTTGGGGGGCTCCTCTACAGTGGGTTCAACTTTTGCATGCTTGTCTTCCTTGGCTTCTTTCTACCTCCAAAGGGACGCCATCGCATTGTCCAAATCCGAACCCCATCTCTTCTTCTCTTTCAGGCACTTTTTGTGTTCATACTGCTTTTCCCTCTTCTTCTTTTTTCTGTTTCCCACTCCGGTTATCACTGCTGCTGGAACAGTTGCTTAAATTCAAGTCTGGCAAAGACCTGGCCAGCCTTTGTTTCTTGTTGTCTAGTGTGACTGTCCCTCAGTGTGGTAATGGAGCTGGAACTCAAGTGCTCCAGTGCCTGCAATAAGTCCAATGAAGGGTAGCAAGACAGCTGCGTTGCTTGATCTCGCAGATGTTATAATGTGTCCCAACGGGGCTGACTGCAAGAGAATGCCAAACATTGAGAAACTGTACTTCCGGACGATAAGAGCAGGTCTGCTACAGAGCTTTTCTGTAGAAAGAGTGCAGTTTTTCTTCTTCTGAGGATCATTAGTGAGAAGTTGAAAGACTGTACTGCATTAGAACCATAAATGAATGGGCACTATTATTATTTTTGAAGGGTAAAGACTGATTTCGCAAATTCCACAATTGAGGTGTTGTGGAGAAAATGGTGAAAGTGAGGTGAGTTCTCAATGCATAAATTTTTAAATCAATTGATATATATTATCTTAGGTTGTGTTTGGTCAGCCTCTAAAAGAGGAGCTCTAACTCTTTAATGCCCTATCTTTTGCCTGAAATAGAGTTAGAGGATAAAACGCATTCGGTCTGGCACTAAAAATCATTTAAGGGTTCTAAAAGGCTCTAAAAGGTTCTTAAAAAGGTCTTTTAACAGATGTAGAGTTAGAAGTGTGTTCAGTCTGTTCGTTTTGAGATAGAAAAGACTTCAAAAAATTGCAGAGTTGGAGCTTTCTGAAAAAAAAGGCCAGACCTCTTTTTCAAAAAGCTCTGACACCACATTGACTATGGCAGACACTCTTGCAATCTCAAACCCTGTTGCAATCAGATCAGCATCATCAAGAGCAAATACTTGTGGACCTAGTGCAACATGGAATGCCACCCTGGACTCTATCCTTGTTGATGCCCTCCTATTTCAAGTGTGGGAAGGAAAGAGGAGCAACAGTGGACTCCAACCACAAGGATGGACCCTTGCAACTGCTGCTGTAGGGGATCATTACAATTTCAATAAGGTCAAGTCTTACTACTACCAGATTCAAGCTCTCTTTAAGACATGCTTGAGGCTGAAGAGTTGCAGTGGATGGGGATGAGATGACGCCAGTAAGTGTCTTCTAGTGGACAATGTTGTGTGGGATGCGGAAATCGTGGTAAGGTGACATTTGCTCCTTTTTCTGCTGCTGAAACATTTCACTTCAATTTTCCTTCTATTTCATTGGCAGGCTCACAGCACTGTTTCTGGTAATGTCACGGATGAGCAACAGAGGATCTCAAAGATCTGCCAAGGTGGATTTCTGCTGTGGGACACCTGTGACAAGATTTTTTCCAGTCACATCGCAACTGGAGCACACACCATTGCCATCAGCCAGGCTGTTCAGGATGCTTCAAAGGCACTGAAGAATACAAGTGCGTGGGCAGGACAGAAGCAGAAGCATATGGAGATGCGGATGTTGGAAATTACATCAGATGAAGAAAGTGGATGAAGCCGCAGGTGAGTGATGATGGCATGCAAGTTTGTTCTTGATACACATGATTAATTTCTGTGACTGTAAACAGGAGTCAGGAGGGCCAAATTGCCTCTTTCAACAGTCTCCAGCTACTTCTGCAGTAGCAGGGGCGCAACTGCAATTGCTGAGCTGCATGGATCTAAGGACATGGCTGGTGCACTGATGGAGGAGATACAGGTCAGTAGCACTACAAAACGCCACTGGGAGGGAGCAATGTCAGTGGACAAGAGGATGGAGACCAGGCTGCAGGATGCATTGGACATTGCTCAGGCAGATAAATTGGATGATGAGGTGCTATTAGAAACAACAGAAGTCTTCAGGGAGTTGGCAAACGCAATGACTTTTGTTGTATTGCGCTCCCAAGACTTGCAGAGGAAGTGGTTGGAGTGGAGAATTGAAAATCAATTCTTGAAGATGCCAATAGTGTGCTTGACAATGTT
The DNA here is from genome assembly GCA_001574975.1 of Gonapodya prolifera JEL478. Taxonomy (NCBI): domain Eukaryota; kingdom Fungi; phylum Monoblepharomycota; class Monoblepharidomycetes; order Monoblepharidales; family Gonapodyaceae; genus Gonapodya; species Gonapodya prolifera. The sequence goes on from KQ965822.1 coordinate 176,937, forward strand.
TCAGAGGAATGAATGTCAAAGATTGAAGAGTTCCTTAGATTGATGGTCTGTGTGGAACAGTTAGAAGATATGGACAAATGTAATCATGAATTCAACAAATGCACTCACCTTTGATTAGCCAATCCCCATTCCTGAAGGTGATATCAAACCATCTTGTATGGGATGAGAAGGCAGGGGTCTCCACTGTAACCAGCATCAGCAAGATAGAACCTCCCATCCTGGATTGCAAGTCCCTTCATGATTGCGTTGCAAAATGCAACTCCATTGTGAGCGGAACCTTCCCATCCAGGTAATACAAATGTGAATAGTCCATTGAAGTTGACTGCAACCAGGACATTCTGGCTCAAGTGCCCCTTCCTATCCTAAAATGGAGCCTGTGCAGCCACTGGAATGTGCACTTTAATTGCTGTCCTGTCCAAAGCCCCAAGGCAGTTGTTGAAGTACAGGGAGAATTTCCGGTTGCGCCAAATGCAAGGGTGCAAAGGCTCATCACCAGTCGGCTGCATCAGATACTCTCCAGTAAGTCCAGCAACTGCCAATAGGACTCAATGTAAATATGTTGAAATGGTTGAACCACTGTGCTGGAATCGATCCATGAGATCCACAGTTGTTGCATTCCTCCCAACCCAGCGCAGGAAAATAAACACCTGCTGCTCTACTGAGATATGTTTTGTGTCCCAAAAGTGGCCCTGTTGGGTAGCGGAGGGTGCAGACTAAATGCCTAAAAGTATGGACCTCCATACGCAACAACCTCCTGGCCCATGCCCTATCATCTCCTGAGTGTAGTCCTCACCCCGTAATGCAAAGTCGCAGACAACAGACACCACTGCAATCGCCCACTGAAGTGCATCAGCAGCAATTGTTGCACCGGTCATGAGTGAACACAATCATCACATCCCTCAAGTCCTTGTAGTCCAATCCATCCGATTCCATTGCAATCTGATCTGTTGAAGGTCCTTCAAAGAACAAATGCACAGGGGCGTTATTTTTGCTCTAAATTTTTTTTAGAGTTAGAGGATGGATTCGGTATATTTCAAAAAAGAGTTATTCTCTAACTCTATAACGGCTCTTTTAGCACTTTCACGGTTGTTAGAGTTAGAGGGTTTTAGAGTGACCGAACACATCCTTAGGAATGAAATTTTGCCTCAACAAGTGGCGGCTGAATTGTTGGACCCACCCAATTTAAAGGTCGGTTCCGAGCGTCGGTGACGATCCTCTTTTTTCTATGCCAAATTTGGCACACCATAGCCTTTTTTACCAATCACCTTATCGGCTTTTATATCTGCTTCCTTTTTTCCAGCCAGCCGCGTTCAGGTGTGTCTTTTTGCAATTATGCGAGTCATTGATCCGTTTTGGAAACATCTGCCATTCTTGAGGACGAGTAAAATCGTTTTATAAAATTCATTTATTCATCATGCTTCTTCCTCCAATGCCCGTGTCCAGTCAAATTCTTCCCAACCCCACTTCTTCTTCCATTCTCGCGCTCGCTGCTCATTCATCGGTTGGTTCAGGTCCAAGCGCCGCGGACGGCGGTACTGGTCAGGGGTGAGCTCGAGGATGCCAGCGAGAGTTTCCTAAGCGTGCGAGAGCAGATGGTCAGTACTCCAGTTAAGTGAGAGCGTTTGAGTAGGCAGAAGGGCGACCTTACTTTGGCGAAGTAGTCTGGGAAGTTCTCCGGATCTTCAATGACATGACCGTACCCGTTGGTTGGGTCGAACCAGACGTGGAAGTACGGCAGGTTCTGGTATAGTGGGGACAAATTTATAGTACCATGCCCAGCTCAACGCAGCCATCAACACCAGACCCACCTTTACCATACTCCTTCGGAACCCCCTCTCCCCCGTCTCGATGAGCTTTTTATGCTGTTGCCACTCACCCTCGGCCTGCAGGATACCCTCCTTGAAGTGCGCCCGGGCGACGCCCAAGTCGGTAGGAAGCGGGAAGCACTCGATGACGGTGTGCTTGTTGTGGCGGAGGCGAATGACCGTTTCGGTGAAGATACAGGAGAGGTTGTGTTTGGCGAACATGCGGATGAGAGATTTCATGAAGTTCTCCGGGTTAGAGCCGCGCAGAGTTGGTTAGTGAGCTGAATGCAAAATACAACGTGCCGCACCCCTCCAAAACTCACCCGAACTTCCTCCCACCCTCCTTCCTCCATCTCCAACGAATTCTTCACATGCTCACGCGGAACAATCGCGCACTGACCCGGAGCGATCTCGGACGTTCCCGAAAGCGCCAGGTAGCACGACGGCGCCATTGCAACCACGGGGATCCGCGGAAGCGATCCTCTTGATGGACTGTCGGGTGGCGAGCAGTAGATGCACTTTGCCAACACGTCGTTGAATTTGTGGTTGGCTGCAAGGACAACCCAAGGGTAACACCAAGAACCTCCACACCAAACCAGCCAAAGTCACGCACCATTCAACGCCTTCCTCATCTTAGCCTCCTCCTTCCTCTCCCTGCCCACACCCGCACCACTCGCGGCGCCCTCGGCCGCCTTATCCACCTGATCTTCCAAATGCTCCATCGTATCCTTATACCCAGCTTCTGCTGCGATCGTCCCGAACAGCGCCGAGTCGTATCCGTCCTCGCCCGTGTCGCGCGCCATGCGCTCTCGAAGCGCCATTTGGGCGATGGTCTCCTCGGAGGCGGTGCCGGCGGGGGCGGCAGGTTTTGGTGCCGGGCGGGGACGGTTGTGATGGTTTCGAACGTTGGAACCGTCAGTTGGTGTCGCTCGGCCTACATCTCTTAACGCTCCCGTCGCGGGATCATACGCCGAGATCACAACCGGCTCGCTCGCGGCACTGCCATGTTCCTCCGCGCGCCTCCGCTCCCGTTCCAGCTCCACCTGCAACTCGGGGTACTTTGGGTCCTTCATCAGCTTAGCCTTGAGCACCTTCGACGAGAGCTTGTTCAACTCGGCGGTCGACAGCGGGGGCGCGAGTGGTGTTTGGGGTGCGGGCGAGCGGGGCAAGGCGGGTGGGACGAACGGGGCCGGGGAGCGAGGAAGAGCGGGAGGGATCGGTGGCAATGAGGGCTTGGGAGTCGAAGGATTTTTGAGAAGGTGCTCCATGCCGGGTGGTGGCCATACGGGTTTCGCGGGTGCATGGGCAGGGGGTGCGTCAGGTGCGGGGGAGGCTGGCTTTGACGAGTCCTGCGACTGAGGCGTCGAGGGCCGCGAATCCACTTCCATCGGGTTCGACATCTGATCCTTGCCCGCACCGCCCGGTGTTTCCCGATCCCACCCCCGCCTCTTCATCCATCCCGGCATGCCGTCCGTGTTACGCTCCCGCTCTGCTCTCACTTCCTCGCCACCCGATCTCGACCTCTCACTGCTCTCGTCGCGACCCCTGCCGGCATCCGGTCTGCGGAACTTATCTCCGCCTGAAATAGTCCGGTACGACCCGCCAGCCGAAAGGCGGGGCGAGTCGCGGCCGCCGGAGGGGAACGTGGGTGTGCCGGCACGAGGGTGCTTGTCGAGGAACTTGCGTTCCTCGACGGCTTTTTGGAAGTCGGCGATGGACTGGGTGGAGAATTGGTATGGGAGATTTAATATGAGCTCACGACAGACACAACTCACCCCGTATCGCTCCAACGCCACCTCTTCCACGCTCCGTCCCTCCTCCTTGGCCATCTCATAGCACTTTCTGAGCTTCATCATCCGCCACGCTGACCCTGCGTCCCCAAACTCGATTTCCTTCGGTTTCGCAACCGGAGCTGATGCGGAGGCGTTTGGGTTGTCGGGGTCGTACCCAAGTCGAACGGGCTTGTATCCGTCAGAGGAAGAGGGCGTGGAAGTGTCCGCTTGGCGTGAGAGGCCCCCTTGGTCGGTGTCGGGAAGGAGAACCTTGGGTGCCACTGTCTCCGTCGGAGGAGCAAGCATCCAGTCCTCTCGTTTCAATTGTGACTTCGGTGGTTCCTCCGCAGTGGGCCCGACGTCTGCACTCTCGTCTTCCTCAGCTCCTTTCTCCACCCAAAGCGACGCCATCCCATCTTCCGAATCAGAGCCGCGTCTCTTCTTCTCTTTCCGGTGCTTTTTGTGTCCAGACCCCCTTTCCTTCTTCTCCTTTTTCCGTTTCCTGCTCCGCTTGTCGTCGCCGCTGGAACGGTCGTTTGAATTCGAGTCTGGTGAAGAACTCCGGCGTTCCCGCTTCCGTTTCTTGTCGTCCGCGTCGTCACGGTCCTCCTCCCTCGCGGCATCAGCCTTCTCCTCGCCATTTCTGTCGCCAGTATCCTTCCTTGACCCAAGAGCGAACGAGGTTTCGTCTCCAGTCCATTTCACGTCCATTTCGTCCCCACCCGCATTCCACCCGCCCTTCCCACCACCACCGCTCTTCTTCCACCGAAGCTTCTTTGACGACAATGTATGGCGAGAATAAATTTCGTCCACCGGCATTTTGTATTGATTTCTTCTCAGGTGTGCTGCGGACGGCTTGACCAACTCCTCGGGTGCTTCCGAGTTTTTTTCGCGCGAACAGAAGACGAGCCTTCCACGGGGTGCATTCTCGCTGGAGGCCACGCACGTCTCTGTCCGTGGAAGGTGCAATCCGGTGTGCGGGCAGCGGGCGAGTGATCGGAAAGGTTCCGGTGGGTGTGTTGCCTCCCCTGATGCGCGGTCGCAGCCAGCATTAAGAAACTTCTCGGTCGATTCTAAGCAAAATGCCCGGTCGCAGAAGACTTCTTCTCCACACTCTCGGCTGTAAGTCGCACGTGACAGCTCGGAACGAAATACCAGAAGACTCATGCACTGCCCTTCTCGACGTGCAAAATCCGCTCTGTGCAAACGGAATCTGCTTGTTCAAGTCATCGGAGCGCTCCCGGATGAAGTTCTCCTCGGTATCTTGGAGTGGCTGCCTGTCTTGGACCTTATCGAGATTCTCCCATTCGTCTCCCAACGGTTTCGCCGACTGGCAAGGTACCTCTGTAGCCCCAAAACGGATCTTATCTGCAAGGTTCAGGTCCACCTGAATCCTTCAGAGGGGCTGGATTTCGATGCGAGCGGCATGTGCAAGATGATGCATGTGTCGGATATGGAACATCAAAACACCCTCTACCGGCGTCCAAAAGATAGCCAGTGTCAAACACGTGGTCGTGTAGCACTGACTGCCCAAGTGCATATCGCGGACGGCATGTTTGCCTTTATCAAAACATCGGACGACATCCTAAAATCGCTACATCAAGAGGTCTGGGCCTCATGCCGAGCTGCAGCAGAATCTCGACGTGAACATTGGCGTGGTCGCCGTCGGAGTGTTGGAGGACAGGCTTCCCTGATAGACCAACTTAACTCCAAACCCACCAAGCGCACCGGCACCCTTTCAACCACCGTAGACGCGATTCGCGTCGCACCATACGTGCAATGGGATCCACTACAAGCTCGATCCATCCACGACTTCATCACCCTCGCTTCCCCCTCCACCCTCGCCGGCTCCTTAGATGCCCTCTGGGAGACACCCGTACTCACCTCTCAATTCCCCGCACTGCGTCCGCAATTCCCCTCCGTGACCTCGTGCACCGTGTCATCTGACCCAGGCTACCCCATGACCGGGAACCTCTCACCCGCCTTCGCAACGTGCCCCAACCTCACATCACTTCGTGTCCACGCGCCACTCCTCCCCGATATGTCCATGTTCGCCATGCCGGCACGGTTTAGGGATCGGCTTACTGAATTGTCGCTTGCGTCGTCCTATCACGCTGTGGAAACCGTCGCGGACCTGTACGACGTTCTTGGTCTTGCGGCTCTGTTCCCAAACCTGCGCAAGTTTGGACAGATCCATCTCCTCCACACTCAACCTTCTTGCGATTCGTCAAAACTTCAAACCTCTTGCTTGCAATTGGCGAACGTCGGAACATTGGTGCTCGGGATGACTCTGAGTCACGCAATCACCCCCGTCGACGAGACACCTCCTGCCTCCGACGGAACGACCTGGGCAACCCACCTATCCTCCTTCTTCCCCTCCGTAACAACTGTCCAGATCACACTTTGGAAAAGCCGGCTCCATCCCAGTCCCAGATCCCCCGCCTTCTTCCAGCACTGGACACGTTTCATCGCCAACCTCCCCGGTCACACTGTTGTGTTCAAAGTGCCGCGCTCGAAGGGATCGCGGGGACTTGTGGATGCTGTTGTGGAAATGTATGAGGGGACGAGGAAGAGGGTCGTGGTCGTGCGGGAATAGGTGCGGAGGTCGGTGGATACTGTGCATACGTGGGACTACCGGCGGATGACTCGGTGAGAGAGAGTTTTTGTACAAAACATCTTGCATAAGTCTTGCATGGAAGCATCCGATGGGCAATTGGTGGCAGGTCGAGTTTTCGGAACATTAGCAGCGGTATATACGTAAGACGACACAAATTGTGGTTTCTATTCGTCTAAGTTTTTAGGTAGGCCGAGAACCAGCTCGGGCAATACATCAGATATAAAAAGTCCAATTCTGTATCTCGCATCTGCAACCCTCGTAGCGTAGATCACACGTCTAGTCACACACGATATGGCACGTGGATCCTTGTGGTTTGTTGCCGCCTGTCGTGAATGAATATCAAGAACTGGATCAGAAGACTGAGCGCTCCGAGGGTAAAGGAAGCACATTCTCACTATTTTCCCAGCCGACTTTGCCGCAGAACGGGCACCGAGCCTGGCCGTGAGACGAAAGCGTAGCGGTTGGAGTAGTGTGAGATGATGCAGTGCGTTGAGTCATAGCAGCAGTTTGCAGGGCGGCTGCGTGCGACCGAGAGTACTCGTGAGTCCACGCTTGTCTGAAGTCTGAGAAGCAAAGTTGTCCATACCTTGGTTGACGACTCTAGAAGCTGTAGATTTTCTGGCCAAAATAGTGGTAGATGGGGCAACGTGTGGCTGCGTTGTCCTAGTGAACGAATGCGCCGACGTGCGAGCGGGAGCTGGCTGCGAGGGGCGAGGAGCTTGTACCGGAGGAGGAGTAGATTTGGGAGCTTGAGGCGGTGCCGGCGCCGGCTGTACGGGGTGGGGCTGAACAGTTTGGGGCTGGATAGGGACAGATTGTACCGGAGCGGGGTTCATGGAGCCTTTTATGAGCAGGAGGTGGGTTGACGTGAAGTTGAAATTGTCATCAGAGGAAGTCCAAAGTGATACGAGGTACGAGAAATTGTAGCATTACTCACCGCAGAGGGGTGCGTTTGACGTATATCCAGTGCTAAGAATACCAAAGTCTTGTGTCCAAGCGTTTCCAGATTGAGCGGAACCGAAGAGCGCGTAGTTGCCAAGGATGTTCTCGCGGTGACCTTGAGTACAAGAAGAAAGCAAATAAGACACGTAAGATAGTACTCCTCTTATGAAAGAAAAGGCTTCTCCTCACCAGGGCTGTTCATCCACGCCTGTATGACGGATTTCTCGTCGTTAAAGCCGAGCGCCACGTTCTCGGCCATTCCGCGCCAGTCTTGCGGGAACCCAGCTTTGAGCATTCTGTCGAAAGGAGAAGACCCGTCGGAACCGGTGTGGGACTGAAATGTTCGGAAATGCGTTCGTGTCAATCATCGCCCATCACGAGACGCAGAGCGAAGCGGAAGGACGTACCATCGTGCCAGTGCGGGCCATATCGTCAGAGTGAGCCTGAGCAGCCACAACGAGAGCGCTGAGAGAGGTCCAAGCGGATAGTTAGGTGATGCGGCGTTCGCACATCGTCGCCGCAACAATCGAAACACCCATTCCCGTGCTTCCAGGGACTCTCCGAATCATCCATCGTGCTATAACAAGCGTGCACGTACCTGTGAAGAGCCATGGGAGGCTTGCCGACCATCATCCGCTCCATGCTCACGAGACAGAGAAGAGACGCCGGGTCCGCCGGAACCAGCGGCAGGACGGAGGCAAGAAGAAGGGATACTGTGCAGGCAAGCGCGACGTAGAAGCGGGGCAGGAAGAAGATGTAGCACATGTTAGTGTTGCTGTGTGGTTTGGGTTTGTGGTTGAGAGTACGGCGGAACGCTGGCTTTTGAATGGCCAAGCGGAACTTTGGAAGAGGCCTTTCTAACCACCACTGGATGCTTCCGCTCAACTTCCGCTCAACCTGTATGAGTCAATTGGCTTATTCATTTCTTATTGTGATGCATAAACACATCGTAATACATATCTGCCACACTCGGTCGATTTATTACGCTGAGCATAATATAAGGACATCGCTGATTCGCAAGGTTAAAAATCGATGCAAATGACATTCAAATGAAGTATTCTTTGAGCGGGTGTGTGTTGCCGGTGACCAGGCCGAAGATGATATGATTCGATTACTTCGTTCAACGTTGTCAAGCCTTTGTATATGATTTATAGTTTACGCAATTGTTTGCACAGCGCAAGCATAGAGTAAAAATTTTCCGTCTTTTCATAAGAGTGGCCTTCCATGTGGCAGTATCATCGCCGCGATTGTCAGTAACATTTTCTCCCGAGTCTGCCACGCCCGTCGTTCTCGTCGACTTGCAGGAGGCGCAAATGTCTCGATGGTATTTATCACCCATATCAGTATCCGCAAAGTCTTGAAATCGTTGTTCAATTTCCACCTGAATTCTGTGCCAACACACCAAACAAAAGTTCATGTCACAACAACGACACTTCAGAGGAAACCATGAGTTGGACCATGGACGAGATGCCGACTAGTACTGGTGTGTACATTGTGAACAGACAAATCCAAAGTCGAGTGTGCTCGCTGACGCCTCCTGTGCTGCATCGCTTCACGAACTCAACGGTCCTCCACTCAGCGAAGGGCACGACTACCACTATCCCAGTGACTGTCAAAGTATGATTGAAACCACTCGAAAACAACCCATGGAGTGTCGCATTGAGTTCAGAAACGTTCCACTGCACATACGTCCGGCAGTTCATGAACTCAGACCACCACTCTTGACAGAGATTGAAATTCGATATGCTACCCAGGGTATCAGAGCATAAAAATACTGAGAGGTAAATATGAAACGGGCCACTTCAATGAAGCAATTCGAGTGCCTTGGCTTTCACATACTCTGAGATAGTTCTGCGAAGATCTTTGTGTTCAAAACATCCACTGCCGTCACGTTGGGGGAGGAGGTGGAGGACGCGGAAAAAATCCTTCGCTCCGATATCGGTACCTCGAACATTGAGTGTCTTCACAGCATCTCGGATTTTTTGTGGCAGAGAATTCACGAAACGAATGATGAGCGTCCCGTTTATTCTTGATAGGTACAAAGAACACTGCAGAAAAGGGGGGCGCGGGATTGCAGCAGATACAGATCGTGTTCGGTCCCTCCCTGAAGACTTTCATGGGTGGAGCGAAACAGATATGTGTAGTAAGAATCGCATCCCACAAAATTACGGACAAAGTGTTCAGCAATTGATGACTGCCAATTCACTCTCTTTCCACCTGTTCGTCTCGGAAAATCCTGTCGCCGGTGCAAGGGAGCAACATCGAATCGGGATGACCAGATATCCAGCGTTTCAAAATAAGAGGGCTGGGACAAAAGACAAATTCTGATCTACCAGTTCACGCGTAAGAGTCGGGTCATCGACGAAAGAGGTAGCATGACCAGGATTTCGCGGAGTATTTCCGGAGGTAGAGATGCGAGACCAATTTCCAAAGCCGTATCTTCGGAGTTGGCGTGAGATGAAACAGAAGGCATCTTCAGCTCAACTGCCCTTGTTGGTGAAACAGAAGGGGCAGAAGTCCATGAAGGCCACTTTGCGACGTTTCCTCCCGCTGAAAACAGATACGCAGGTGTAGGTGGGGTTGAAGCAGTGAGAAGGCTAAAGGACCACCAGGTCTCACCATCTGTAGATTCTTTTTGCTCGTCCTGATCCACTTTACCGAGCAAGATTCGCTTGGTGTTGATCATTTCATTCACCAAACTCCGTAGAGGATACGTGAACAAATGCAGTCCTAGCATCAGGCTGACTCCCATCATGTCCTGCAAAATATGCACGCAATTTCTAATACAGTGACAGTTCCCCGACTCATAGTCTCTGAGTCGGAGTTCCTTTGATCGGAAGTTAGCGCAGTTCAGTCTCGGCAATACCGAAAAGAACGATTGCTCACCTCCAAAGATAAGTGCTCGTACTCCCTCATCGTGGTGATAGTCTGCATCGGCTTCGGAACTCCATCGCCAAAATCATAAATAGGACGGAAGGGAGCGTTGCGTGCTGCTTCCTTGAAAAGGTAAGCCTTCCTTCCAGCTTCGTATTCTCTGAGTCTAAGCTCCTACAACGTGAATGAAGTGAGGCCTTCAGCACCCAAAGTAAGGCAAATTCGGCTGGAGCCTGTGCTGCCAGAATCCCCAACGACGCGTAAAGACGAAGAGACAACGCCCTGTTACTCTTCCATGGCTGTTATGGTCATGAACTGTTCCATTCCGCCAGAACCAGCGGTAACCATTACAGCTCGAAGTGCGGTTGATCTTCCACTGCAGCAGTACTACGAACTGAGAATCCCGCCCGCGAGAGCAACCACTCAAACATGCTAGAACAGATAGCTGAGAAGATCAGTCGGGACGAAAATGCTGGATGATGATGAGCCGCAGCGAAGCGATCGTGGTCGAAAGTTACTGAGGCCGGGGACACCGCTCGATAGATTGAAGCAGCTTCTTTGATGTGCTGACGCAGCCTGGGCGCGGCGAGATGGAGTAAAACTGAAACCATGATTCACGTTGATTTGAAGTGGGCTCAATCGTTGAAAACTGTTGAGAATGGCCACGGCCCATGATCACTGAATGCAACCTCAATTCTTCCGTTATTTGTTCACTGACACAGTAGGTATTCATTTTTAAAAAGTATCAAAAGCTCATCAAGTTAAAATTAAGCTTGGTGCGTACTACGACAACCGTATACTAGGATTATCCAAACCGTCTCTTCCTTGTGTCCGTCACTAGAAGATTAAAGGCCACAAGTTTCAGGTCGCCAATGCCTGACCTTCATCGCTGGTGGAACGATTCTTGGCCACGTACGAGCGGGATCCGACAATTGCGAATGTGCCGAGGAAGGCGGCCTGTGAGGTGATGATCGCGAGCAGAAAACGTCAATGAAAGTGAGGTCGGTGGATTCAAGGTACGCTTACCGCGGCAATGGCAGCTAGATTCAACGGCGAGTGAAATTACAAAACAACGGTGAGTCAGATTGAGACTTAATCTCGCCTCGTCCACCTTAACTCACCAACAATAGGTACCCAGGTTGGTGTGGATGGGCCGCTCGAACTCGAGGTACCGCTACTTGACCCAACGTCTCCTTGGCTCCCTTCAAAAACAGACGGGAGGGCACTTGATGGGCTGCTGCTGGTGGCCACTCCTGATATCGATCGAGCAAAGTCAGAAGGAGCCGGCGTGGAGGCTGAGGCGGAAAGCGAGGGTAGGTTTTCACGTCTGAGCTTTTATAAAGCAGTCTTCAGAGTTGCTCACCTGAGGATCCAGAAGCAGTACCAGCGATCACCGACGTAGACGTGCCGGTGGTGGGGGCGACAGAACCAGCACTTCCTGAAGCAGTTCCAGTAACTACTGCGGAGGTGATGCTCGAGGGCGCTGAAGTGAGAGCAGTGCCCGTCACCGCACTAAATGCTGTGGTCGGGAATGAAGGATTCGGGCCACCGGTAGACGTCGCTGATGAGCCTGGGGACGATACTACCGCAGTTGCTGATACTAAGTGCAACTAAGTGTCAATTTTTGATGTCAGGCGTGGGATAGTAGGAGTACTTCTCACCTGAAACAGGGGACCCATCTGGCTTAAAATTCGGTCCCTGTCCAGTCAACGGTACCGCCACAGAACAGTCCACATTTGAGCACCAGTTGTAGTAGCATTCCCAGTATCTGTGTTTGTATCAAGGATGGATGTGAGTCTTCATAAAATACCCAAAAGATTAAGGTGCGCCAAGACTTACCCCGGTGCGCAATTAACGTGGCAGAACCCATCCGACCCGCAGAAACGGGTCACTTCACTAAGCGTGGTGTTTGCGGATCCACAAGTGGACGTAGCGGAGCAGGACTCGCGCTTGGCGAGATGCGGGGCTGCAGCGGTCAAACCTGACAAGCAAAAGTAGTCCCGAGTCGAGTCCAACAGCCCGAAATATTGGGACAACGACTCGATCCTCACCAAAGAGGGCGACAAAGACCACTGTCGCGGCCGATAGCGTGCGGATCGCAGCTTGTGCGGGGGAAACAATGACCGTCAGGGATCGGTGAATCTCGGGAAGATGCAGAGGCAGACGGTAGGATCGCCAGCAAGAACAGCGACTTGCTCCGTTTTCAGAGTCTACTTGGTAAACGCACCGGAATGTGTCAACATTATTGTTCACGCAGGTGAGGCGCTTCAGGTTTGCTGTGGCTATCAATCGACTGCGCCACCGATACCAAGCACGTCGATACCTTTTCCGCGATATTGCATTCTTCAAGAGGGGCGTTCCGTATGGGCTTTCCGACACTGCGGTAAAGTCGGTGTGGGTGAATGGCTCTGTCTACTGTAGATTGCTCAAAAACATACCGGGATAAATCCGCCAGTGACGCTTGTTCTGCACCCCTTGCACGACCAGATGAAAGCATCAGAGCTGGACAGTATTTCCGATAAGCTCATTCAAGTTCTATGTACAACACTTCAAAGACAGATAATCTTGTCGACTACGAAATATCGTCCACTCTGAATTCTCCTCTCATGCCTGCAACCTTGTTGCTCGTTCCTACCTCTCGTAGCCATTTGGCTGGCCTCGCCGCCGCCGAGGGGTGCACTTCTCCAACTGAAACGTCAGTCGATGAACTATTGCTCCGCTTCTTCCCATGCTGAGATGACCTCAAATATGTAGACGGAGGGTGGAGGTCGTGTTTTGCTGCTTGCGCGTTCAAGCGCTTTGTGTTCTCCGACGTCCCAACTTCACCGAGGAACCACCCAAACACGCTGTACCGCCATCTTGGCCCTTTCACAGGAAGAACCTCGTGCCACCTAGGTATCCGAAAAGCCACGAGCGAGTTGAATTCGGGAACAAGGCAGGTGGGAGGATCGACTTGAAGGTCCAGAAGAGTCCCGCCAAGACACTCGCTCCAATCTCGAGTCAAGTAATAAATGATTGCAACCTCTCTCTCGCCCTTCACGACACCCCCACCGTCCAACATAACGTCCGCATAGGCCCTATCGTCGTGCCGAACGATATGATGTCCCTCGCCGTATCGCGCGACAGAGAACGTGTAGGAAAAGGAGTCCGGCCGAAGGAGAGAGAATGTTCGGGCCACGAGGTGCACCAAAGGGTGGGATTTGACGGAGTGGAAAGAGTGTCGGACCGAGTCGTGGGCACGATTGGATTTTCCTGCTGTCTGAATCAAAACTTTCGTGACTCATGCCTCCATTGACACAATGTGGCGACAGAGACAGCTCACATCAACCCAAACGTTCTCCGAAAACGTCTCAATTTCGTCCAAGAGCCCCTTCGCGACGAAATCGGGGAAGAAGTTTCGAATCTTTGCGATTCCCCCGCCCTCATCCAGCACCGACTCTAGGTCGTACTTTTCCATCCAATCGGAGACTTTGTCGAACGAATCGAGCCATTTCCTGTGCGGGAGGACTTTGCGCGCTACTTTCTTCATCAGATTGGAGTTCTTGTCAAAAGTGGATTTTCGGCCACAGCAGTCGTTTGTCGCAAACTCTTTGGGCTGGGAGCTCCTGCCCCACCGGTGGTGCCAGATTTTTGGTGCCGCAAGGGCAATCTACCACCGGAGGGCTGGAACGTTTTGGCACTCTCCTCCATTTTCTGTGCCCCCACAAGGGAATTGGTCGCGTCTGATGACTTTGGCCATTTCGAATAAATCGTGCTTTATTTGAATCCAATCGGATGTCGCTGCGTGCTCCCGTCACTCGCCGTTCGACACTACACACCGCTATACCCACTGTCACGGAGGATGGAAGTGGACCATACACTGTCGATCCGTTTCCTGGGTGGTGATGGCCGCCCTCATTACTGAACAACGGCCAACACCAGACGGCCGCCCGCCGCTTGCTTACCCGCCATGCCAGTAAAACGCGACCGCGCCAGATCCCACGGCACCAGTGGGGTTCGTTGCCACGACCCACTCGGTGGAGGCTACCGAGTGATGACGATGAGGCGTCGGACGCTGTTGATCGTGACTGTTTGCCTCGACTTGGCCTTCATTCGTCTCTGCAGCCCCATCAACGTGAAGGACTCCTCGCTGTCCGACATGGGAAGGACACGGGTCTTTTCACGGCGATTGGATCTGGAAAAACTGTCGTAATGATGATTGCTGGGCTAATGAGGGGTGGAATCACCTTGATTGTATGCCCTTTGACGAAACTGGCGATCAAACAGGTGGGAGTTGCGACCTGACCACGACGTTATTCGTGACTGCTGTTTCCGGCGTAGGTACAATATTTGGACATGTTTCGCGATACCAGAAGGCTGGTCTCACGGAAGTCGCTGTGAATTCGGAGTTGGAAGGCAAATCCACCGCGAGCGATGCATTTGCCGGCCGATTTCAATTTGGCGAGTTGGCGGGACTGAATCCACATGAACCAACTGTCCTTTTTTTAATCCCAAGTAATTGGGGAGGTTCGGCTCACTCTTCATCACAGTGGTGATTGACGAGGCTCCTACCCTCATCACTTGGTAGAATACTTGCGATCAGACTTTTGGGGTGGTTGGGAAACTCCTGCGGCCCTTCAGCCCGATTCTTGCATTGATCGGGCCTGTTCAGATTTTGAACTGACTGCAGATTGATTTTCCACGTCGTAGGGTCCAGCAACTTCATTTCTTCGATGCGCTCGCGAATATCAACAGCGTTCAATTTCATTTCGTTGTCAATAACGTGCTCGTTTCTGTAAGGAGGCGTTTCTGTTCTCGCTTAAGCCCTCTGAGTACCATATGTAGTGCATTTTTCGCGTTGCTTGCCTGTTTAATCCAGATATAAGCCAAGATGATTTCACAAGAGCCTCAGGGATAGCACTGATGAAAGGTGAACCATACCTCGCCGGCGCTAAGAGATTCCTCATCATCATCCGCGACGTCAGCATCTGCCTCCCCCAAGTCATTTCTACTGGCGGTTGCAGCAGCGATGTGCTCGCAATCACTTCAGTTCGCCTGTCTGTAGGATACCTGAACAGCAATACTCACATGGCGCCCTCGTCAGCCCTCAAGTTGTGCGACCACGACTCGGCGAGTCCTGCGATAGCGCTTCGGTTGGTCGCGGTGAGGTAGTTCTCTACCTACGGGGTTCTATCCGACCGTCGGCGGATGACCCTCGACGGTTCTGAAGTTACACTAGTGCCACTCGACAACCTCCGTTTCCTTTTCCCATCGTCCATCGTGGGTTCAGCTGGGGTAGAGCGGTAACCACTGATGATGAGCACGTGGCAGGAGTGTGTCAATGGCGGCGAAATGGCGAACAGACGAGCAAGCTACTCACAATACGAAGTCAAGACAAGAACAAGTGGGGGACGACTCGCGCAGTCTTCCAATTAGTCGTAAAACAATCCTTGATTGATCTCTTGACAATTTTCTCGAAATCGCGGCGAAATCGTGGAAATTGACTGAATGTGCCAAAAAGTTCCAGACGCAACGCGGGCATGCAAAGTGGCACCCAAGTCAGCGGCTGGGGCTCTTCCAGACAACAACCTCTTTGTTGGGATCCCATTCGACATCCAACGAATTATCGATTCTCAATGACATCGCACTCCTATTCTCATTCCGGCGACCAAACTGGGCACTCTCACGACGGCCACTCCCACGGCGATCACCAACGCGGTACGGGCCGGTCGGCAGGCGGACACTCGCACGCGCACGACCACGACGCGGGCGTGGCAGCGGATCACGGACACACGCATGAAGTGCTGGAGCACCCGGTCGTGTTTGAGGAGAGGGAGAAGCCAATCACGGGTCGGGCGAGGAACTACGCGGAGAGGGCGTACACGGTGGGGATTGGAGGGTGAGACGTGCTCGTTTTTAGTGTATGGGAGCCTTCGCTGACCATTTTCGTTGTCTCGGGGGTCGATCAGGCCCGTTGGGTCAAGGAAACCGCCCTTATGCTCGCTCTTTGTCGCAAACTGAGGGACAAATACTCCATCGTGTGCGTCACCAACGACATTTTCACAAAGGAGGACACCGAGTTCCTTGTGAGGAATGACGCGTTGCCTGCCGAGAGGATTCGGGCGATTGAGACGGGAGGTGGGTGAAGAATACGAATGATTTGTTGCATGACGTGATCAGAGCTGCCAAGCGCAACCCTGCAAACATCGCTTTGAATAATGTCGACGACATCTCGTTGTGACACTGAATTCTCCCACGAGGTTGTCCCCATGCCGCCATCCGAGAAGACATTTCGGCGAATCTGAACGCTCTCGAGCAGCTCCACGCCAGATTCCTTCCTCAGCTGCTTCTCATAGAGTCTGGTGGCGACAATTTGGCGGCCAACTACTCCCGCGAGGTATGTCTCTCAAGGTGCTACTTGCTGCCGGACATGAAGTTGTTTTGACACGTGTTGAACAAACTTACAAATCCCACCCAACTTAGCTTGCGGACTACATTATTTACGTCATCGATGTCGCCGGCGGGGACAAGGTCCCCCGTAAGGGAGGTCCGGGCATCACTCAATCGGACCTCCTCGTGATCAACAAGACGGACCTCGCCCCGGCTGTCGGAGCAGATCTTGACGTTATGAAACGTGACTCTTTCAAAATGAGGTGGATCGATCTTACTTGTGAACGTTTCTTCGGGCTAAAAGCAAAGGTGTTGTTCGATCCGTCTCGCAGGGGAACGGGTCCCACTGTGTTCGCACAAGTCAAGCACGATGTGGCAGTCGACGACACTGTGGACCGTGTTCTGGCTGGATGGAGAGAGAGCGGGGCTGCGAGCGCGTAGATTGGTTGGTTGGAGGCGCATGACAGTGAAGTTGTTACCCTGATTATTGTGATTCAACATGATCTGTGTCATCGGGCTCACTTCTTGAGCTGGTGAAGTTGTGTCCTGACCTGGTGCCTATCACGGTGTGGTGTACTGGGCACCCCAACCGAGTGCCTGTCGACCGATACTGGGGGAGATTCAAACCCACAGCTCACCCACTCCTCCTCAGCAAATGACAGGTAGTATAGCCCAGTAATTCTCTTGCTACACCCGGAACTCAGCGAAGGGATTGAGTGGTTCCCCTTTGTGGCTGTGTGACCGTGCCATATTTGGTGTTGTCCAACTCAGGCTGTCGGCAGTTCTTCCATGCCTCCAGCAATCCCATCCGTCCCCGCCGGACTGCCCGACATTCTCCGCGAGCTCAACAAGGCCGTCATCGCATCGAACCCCACAGACATTTACGAATTCTGCGCTACTTGGTTCCAAGGCAAGATCAAGGAACGGGACGCAGGAGAGAGCAAACAGAAAGAAGGTGACGAAGGTGGGTCCGCACACGAACGCGCATGGGAAAGACGGTGGCTTGAAGGGGGACGATCGAGAGGATGGGTTCGGAGAGGGTTGATGTATTCATGTTGGTGGGGATTGTCAATCCGGTCGGCGGAACATTCCAATCATGGATCGGTAGGAGGCGAGCAGGCGATGTCTCAAGACAGATAACATGAGTGGGTGATACTCGTCGATTTGAATGTCTCCATCGTGGAGGAATCATCACATCGTGCGATGAACGGGGACATCCAAGTCCCCGTCGGCGAATTAATCATGACAGGATTGCTCCTTCCCATTCGAGTCGCAGCAACAGTATTCACTTCGTCCCCTTCACTCCAGCGCAACAGAGTTCCTCATCCATCTACTCTGCCCCCATGACCGACGTACTCCCCGAACACTTCGCAACCTCCCGCCCCGGGCCAGAAGAGGACCCGATGCTTTCCGACTCGGACGAAGAAGAAGAAGAAGACCAAGCCGCTCCTCTCCCTCCCGTCGCCCCTCCCGCGTACGCCAACCGGGGTCGCCGAACCTCTGTGTCTGCCGAATCCATCACCCCCTCCAACGAGCCCTACGAGAAGATTAACATCCCCAAGTCCCCTGAACAGCGCGAGCGCATTGAAGCCGCCGTGCGGGATCACATTCTTTTCCGCAACCTCGATGAAGACCAGCGCGGGGATGTCGTGAACGCAATGACGGAGGTCCACTGCCCGACGGGTCACAGCATCATCACACAGGGTGCAGTCGGAGACTTCTGGTACGTCGTGGAGTCGGGAACCTTCGACATCTTCGTGTCCAAGGAGGGAAAGCCCGCCATCAAGGTCGCCTCTTGTGGAGCGGGCCAGTCGTTCGGGGAGCTGGCGCTAATGTACAATGCACCCCGTGCTGCCACCGTGACGGCTACTTCGGAATCGGTGGTGTGGGCGCTGGATCGTGTCACGTTCCGTCGCATCCTGATGGAGAACACCTCCAAGAAACGGCGCATGTACGAAACTTTCTTGGAGGAGGTTCCCCTTCTCATCTCCCTCGAGCCCTACGAAAGGCACAAAATTGCGGACAACCTCGAGTCGGTCACCTTCGAGGACGGTGTTGTGGTGATTAGACAGGGTGACAAGGGAGATGCCTTCTACATCATCGAGGCCGGGGAGGCCAGGGTGTTCAAGCGGGACCAGGAGGGCGTTGAGTACGAGTTCCCTGGTCTCTCTCGGGGGAGCTACTTCGGAGGTATGTGTCTTTCCTTCAGTTGTTCCCGTGATCCTCACACATTCAACCCAACTCACCCCGCTCGCCTTAGAGCTCGCCCTTCTTACCGACAACCCCCGCGCGGCGACCATCGTCGCCAAGGGCCGGCTTAAAGTCGCCAAGATCGACGCCAAGGCGTTCACGCGCCTGCTGGGACCGTGCGTCGACATTCTCAAGCGCAACATGAACAACTACGCAAGCGTCGCGTCAAGGGTCGGCGAGCCGGCGCAGCAGGCGAAGGTGTAAGGCTGTGGAAGGAGTGGTTTGGGGTACTTGGAGGAAGATGTAATTGTATCATAGGAAACACCATGCGTGGAGAGGCGGTGATGGTATTGTACGTGTTTTGTAAAACTAGCCTACCTTGTTCCCCGAGTATGTGTGACATGTGTGCAGATCAGCAGTCCGAGCTTCGCGCGCCACAAAACCTTGCGCCCACACATGATCGACACGACATCATGTGATAAGGAGGCGACAGCTGATGTCAGAGAAAGGACTTCTTTTCGAAATCAATTCCATTAAAACCGCTCTACAAAGTAAATACAACCGCACGAGATGTTCGTCAACCTTTTCGAATACGGACGTCATACCCACACCGCAATGAGGCAATATGCCCGGCCGCATCACATTCAGTTCTGAGATCGTACCCTCCCTTAGGTCCAGCACTCCTCTCCCTGTGGCGACGTCACTCCCTCTTAACCCCATTCGCAGTCTTACGGGGCGAGCTACTCCACCCGGACGGCGGGTACCCGACATACCCATTGCCCAACACTGACGACGTCGCTCCGTTCGCCTTGACGGGGGTGCCCTGTCTATCGCCAGTCTTCCGCGGGCTCTCGCCCTGCTGGGCCACTTCCTGCGTGGAGCCGGCCTTGGGCTTTGTCCTCAAGCACCAAATATCAAACACCTCGCACAGCCGCTCAATCACGTCCCACGCGAAGTGGGCGTACACGAGCACCGACGCGGCGAGGTACGCGTACACCAGCGCCGCATGGATGTCCTCCTCGCTCCACCCGAGTGGGATGGGGATGGCGCCACACGCAATCCCCCATGCGGTCCCTGCACCGGCCCACGTTGCTGTGTACAGGACATTCCAGTGCGGGAATGGCGCGCGGCAGCAGTGGGCAAGGACCATGAGACCGACGTGGTACCCGAATGTGAACGAAGTGGCGGCAAGGAAGGGGACGAAGAGGCGCGCGGAGAGGAGGGACGGCGTTGCGAGGGTCCACAGGGCGGTCAGGAGGAGAAAGCACGGAAGGGGAAGGAGAGTGAGTACGGGGGATGGCGTCATCGTGGAGTGTGCGGCGGAGGATTGGGGCGGTGGGTGGTTGGAGGGAGAAGAGCGGTTAGAGATGGGAGCGAGGATGCGTTGGACGTTGTAGAGGGCGGCAAAAATGTTGTACAGTGATGTGGCGATGGCCATCGCGCCCGCGATGTGATTCGCCGAGACTCCGCAGGGTGCGTCCGGGATGATGGAGCAGAGCGGGGCGGTATATATGTGCTGGCCGAAGATCCCCGCGACGAGGATAGCGACGATGCTTGAGAGCAGCCCCTCGACAGGGCCAGAGAAAGGCGACAGGTAGAGTGTGCCCGTGTGGTAAGTTTCCCACGTGGAGCAGTAAAAGTTCGACAGGAGCGAGGAGAGCACCGCAATGCTCCACCATGAGGTTCCGAGGCCCATTGCTTGGAGGCCGAGGGTCCCACCAATCCCCGTGTTCAGCGCGTCGCACCCGTGGTCAAAAAGTTCGCCGAGTGGGCTGGCCGAGCCTGTTCGACGTGCCTGTTTGCCATCGATGGCGTCGAGGGATTGGTACGCGAAGAGGCTGAGACTTGTCGAGATGTACAGCCAGCGTGGGGCTGGTTGGTCAAAGTCCGGGACGTAGATTATCATGAGGATGAAATTGATGACGATGAGAGAGAAGCCGGAGAGGGTGAGGAGGTTGGGGCTATCGTGGAATGAAGGATAGTTCCAAATACAGCACGAAGAGGCGAATGTGTGATTGGAGGACTCACGCGACCCATAACGGTACCTGTTCCACCAGCCAGTTCCAGTACCGCCCGAGCACGTATTTAGACAGGAAGCTATGATCGACACCCGAGTATTTGTGCTCCTTGATACGAACGACATCGTCCGGCGAAATGTAAGACGGCAGTATCGCCATCCCCGAAGATCGTAGAAGTAGGGGGGGAAATCAAGTCGATCCCGTGTTGGTCGCGGGAAAATAAGCTGTGCGGGGTTCGTTCTTGTTCGCAACACTTGGCGGTTTCTCCCGTTCGCTCAAGTCAATGGACCTGTGTTTCCCCCAATCTGCTCGTCGATTTACAAAATCCACGCGGCGTCAATCGAAGAATGGTTCTCTGGCGGGCAATAAACGTTACTGCGGTCAGAGGCTCCCTCATTTTTCAAGAAGCAATCAGCATGATTGTCTTGCCACGTGGTTTTCCTCTCTTTGAACGTTGGAAGTGCAAACGTCTTCGAACCTGGTGACACCCAATGCTACTTTTTAAACTCATCCAATGACCATCTTGCAACTTGTTTAGGACTTTGGGGCGTTGGCAAATACAACCTGTACAGATGAGCCTTTGCACACCCTTCTTAGTGTATTTTTGTATGTTCTTTGCATGATGAATGTTATGATCATGCAGCCAAGGCAATATTATGTCAGTAATAACAAGCTTACATGTGAAGGAGCCCATCAAGATGTGGTTTAGTTACACCAAGATAATTGAGTGATTTTATTTGTCAGACAGTTTGAGAAATGTGCTACATGAATGTTGAGCACTTTTTAAAGTGGTGACATCATCAGTATCACCAGTGATCCTTTGTGAGCACAGTGTGGCAAGCTGGGGATCCCATACAATAAATGGCTCAAGTTTGTGTTCCATCTCTCTGACTTGAATTGAGCCTGTCCAACCGCACACGAAGATTTGATTCCTTCTTTTTGCCTTCATAAGACTGATGACAGCATTGACAGTACAGAAAGTCTAGTGAATAGAGACAGCTGCCTCTTTGCAGACAGTGATGGTATCTCTGCATTTGCACTGTGAACTAAGTGCCAGGTCTTGACCTCATCACTAAGGCAATTTGTTAGGACAATTGTGGAACCCAAGAGATCCCATGCAGTGCTAAAGTCGTTATGCTGAAGGACTGCCTGCCTTGAAAAGATTAAGTTGAACAAACAATTTCCAGCCCTCTAAAAGCAATATAATCATTCTTACTGACCTAAGTCAATCACCAGTGTACTGTTCACCATTAGGACTAGAGAGCTTCAGACACAAAGAGCAGCTGGAAGTTGCTATTTATTAACCTATTGTGACAAATGTGCTCTTTACCAAAGTATCTAAAGCACATCAGGATGTAATTTCACTACAGTGCAGTTGCAATGTGTGGCATAACTGCTATAGGTGAAGATTTGTGATTGAACAGTCACATTACTGATTACAATAAATTGATTCCTTTTCTTTAGTCTATGCTCAGGCACTGAGTCAGTAGCAGTACCTTTGAACATGGTCATTACAAAGGCTGCACAACTAGGAGTTGGACTGCAACAACAAGAACTGAAATCACAAGTTGAAAGGTGACAAACAAGCACATATGAAATACAGTGCCATGCAATAGATTATAGAAATGCCTTTACCTTATGGATTGTTTAAGTATTTCTCAAAAAGGACACCCAGATTGTCCCTTTACTGTAAAACCACAATATTGTCAACTTTGGTACAACATGGCATGAAAACTGTGATAATGGAAAAAAAATTTACAGTTTTAGGTGGATCCGCATTTGGACTTGGGCTTTCTCTGCCTTTTGAGAATACTGAACAGTTTTAAGCAATTTTGTTGGCATTGGATACTTTCATGGTCATTGGATAATTGCTATTAGTGTTGCAGGCAGGTCGGGTCGACCCGACGGGTCGACGGGTCGGGTCGGGCTGCGGCCCGACCCGTGGTGACCCGTCATGTTGTTGAACCGTGTCGGGTTGACCCGATGGATTTTGACCNGACCCGGCGGGTCAGACGGGTCGGGTCCATATTTTCACTCTCTCATCATTGTACTTACAATTAATGCCATTACAATAAATTTAATTTATCCAGTGGAAGTGTTTAGCATTTGGTGAATGGTTCCGATCTGTTGTGGTCCGGTACGAGCGGGGACCACTTTGGGGGATGGTCGTGTCCCAAAGATGTAATCGTCCCGCCTTAGCCCGGAAAATAATACATTTGTATGTAGTCTAGGCGCCTAAACCTATATAGCCATGGGGCCGACACGACGTGGTTCGTACCATTCTACCACAGATCGAACTAGAATTCTAGTTGCAACCCCCATATGTCACCACTATAAATTCAATAGTCTCCGCAACAACAATACCCAAAAGCACACTTCTACTTTCCTTGCTACCTTCTTACGGCATACCAATGCCTTCAACCATGTACCTCCATCTGTGTAACACTTTCACCGATAATCGGCAGGATTTATATTCCAAGCGACACTAACTATTAGATGTGTCTCTTGTGGTCAT
>KQ965823.1:1371-75160 GCA_001574975.1 Gonapodya prolifera JEL478
CATGAGCTGGAACTGCACAATGGCAGCCTTTTTCAGGTCTGGACCAGCCTCATTAAGGACTGCTTCATGGAACATCTTTGACTTGCTCTGTATGCAAATATGTGCCAGTCTTTTCCCTACAATCTCCAGAGTCTACTTTACTGAGTGTCCCCGAAGCTGACCCACCACATATGGGTTAAAGTCCTTCAAGTATCTCCACCCATGGCTACAATCATTTGAGTGACAACATCCACAGTGCCTTTCAAGCACACCAAGTGCACCACACATTCTGGAGCAATAACAGATATTCCTGAAACCCATTTCTCAATTTGCAGTCGCCGGAGGACAGCTCGGACATAGTTCACACGAGCTTCACCATATACCTTTCGTAGTGGTGCAGGGTTGGGGAATAGGAAAAAGTGAGAGAAGAACTCCTTTGGTGGTGGGGGAGGTCTCAAGATCATGTCAACCACCATTTGTGCAGGCATTCTTTTCCTAGGCTCCAAATAAGCCTGAATGGGTGTCTTGTACTTCTTCTTTTCCCCATTCCCTTGATTTCCACTCTCCTGTGTTCCTTTTGGCACTGCAGGCACAGCCTTCCCTCGCCCATCCATAACCATCCATCTCCCCCCATCAACATTAACTTCACCAACTTCACTCTGTATCCCCTGCCCTCCAGCAGCTACAGCAGCATAACTATCTTTCCCTGGGACAATTCTACCATTTACACCAGATCCTTGAGCCACATTGCCACTTATATTTTGGTGGCCATGTTTGTTCTGAACAGAAGTCCCANAAATTCCCCCTCCCCCATTTTTTGCAGGTGCAGCATTTCCCCCTGCATTTTGCACCAATAAAACATTCTCGCGTAGCGTTGATGGCACCGGTGTTGGGCGGGGGCCACTCATTGCCAGGTCCCGCCCCTGGAGGGGCTCTCCTCGGAGCAGCTGCACTTCCTCCTGGAGTGTGGCCGTCACTCTTTGGAGACTGCTCACCTCCTCCNGCAGCTCCCGCACAAGGTTGTACAGAGCATCTAGGGAAGTGCTTGGAGGTGAGGCGTGCACTCCCAGTTCGAGCCCTCCCCAAGCACCTTCCTGGGAGCCACTAAGGGCCAACTCCCCTGGGGGTTGCCTAGGGGCATGTATTCCGTCTCGTTGCTCCCTTGCCAAGGTGTTGCGGAGCGCAGCATCCTCTTGTTTTAGCTCACTGCAAGGCTCAGAAGCTATTCAGAGATGGGAATTTTTGCCGACACATACTCCATTATTATATCTTTTAGGGCCGCTTACTTTCGTTAAATTTCAAACACTGAGTGAACAGATATCTTTGCCGGCATAATTTAATTCATGGGGCCGACGATGCAGAACAAAGTGTAGTATCGCGGCTTCAGCAACGTCAGTCTTTGCACATTATCACTGTTGTTGCATCCTCAAAGTTTCGCTTGAATTGGACTGCTTCTCGTGGAGTTATTTACGCAACTTCAGCAAAATTGGTACTCTCAGTATTCAACTGATTGCAAAACGCAGACACTATACTGGGATTCTAATTTTGCGCACACATACTTCAATACTTTATCTATTAGGGGCGCACACTGTTGTTGCAATTTAAAAATGTTTGGTGAACCGCAATCTTGATTGACAAGGTTTCAATCTTGGGAGTGATGACACAGATCAAAGTGCAATAACGCATCGTTCTCAATCCTATTCAACACTAAATTAATTTAATATTCCAACTTAAAAGTTTCGTTTGAATTGGACTACTCCTTGTTGAGTTATTCACAACTTTGTGTGCTAATCATATCAGCTCATATATAAGCAGCCTCTGCTGTCACAAGATCTTTCCAAATGGAATCAACCAGCAATTCACATACTCAAGCTATATCTATTACTCACAATCGCTTGACAAATGCAGCTGTAGATGACATTTCAGCCCTCTTTGTCTGCACATTCATAAATCTGCACCCCAACCTATCCTTCCTTCTTACTGTTCCAACAGCTACTTTTAATTTTCATAATGCTATTGCTATGTTCAAATGGATCTTCAGACTGTATTAGTAACCTTGAGGAGATGGTACCACTTTGCACTCTCAGGTCTAGGAACTTGAGAGCTAGGACCAAAAACTCTGCCAGGCACTTGCAGCTGTTTCTAGATTGGGACACTGTAATACTTTCTGTGTGGCTGAAGCTGACTGATGGGAGAAAGAAAGGAAGGGGAGGGTAAAGGAGGGGAGCACAATGTCATACTGACATCCACTAATGTGGAGTATATAGTGGAGTATGAGTGTTGGGTATTAGCTGCTGTGCCACTACTGTGGCCGCGGGTTTAGATGTGCACACCTGCAGGACGTGCCCTAAGTTTGGCATCACATTCCTGCAGGTGAGTTCTATGCACATTATGTCTTGCTATGTACATCTGATCATATATACACGTTCCTGCAGTTTACAGGCTTGTGCAGCTCACCTAGGTTGTTTAGCAGGTGCCACTCCAAATTGTGCACACGTTGCATCCCACTCCTGGATGAAAACAGGATTGTCCAATGCTCCAAGACCCAGAGCTACCCTCAGTGTGGGCTTCTTCCCACACTTCTGGCACTCCACCTGTGCCTTCCTCAGTCCATCTCTGTCCAAGTTTCCACCTCCCCTCTAGTATTTTCATGACCTGGGACCACATACCACGCATTGTAGATGAATTTTAGCCCTCTTAAAAATATCATTTTCAAATTTTGCCCATTCCTCCTGGTGGATTGACGGCGTTTTTGGTCCACGTCCCTGTGCCATTGTTCCTTGTTTGGGCGACAAAATGGGCCTGGTCCAACAAATGGTCAGAGTGACCTGCGATTTGGAAGGGGGGTTGATGGGGAACGTGGGGAGGTTTTTGTGGGATCAGTTTGCTGAGATGGCTCTTTGCGCTCAAGTTGCCCAACGACTGTGTGCAAGTGTTGACCCCCCCTACCCCTACCCTAACCTCAAAAAAATAAACTAAAGGGGCCATACATGCTGCAAACTAACCTGGAGTCTTTCATGGAACAAAGCATGTGCAGATGGAAACTTGCTGGATTTGCAATGGGATCAAGCATGGAGAAATCAGTGGCTAGCATGGATAATATTGCCAACATGTTCACAAAGCTGCTCAAACGCCCAGCATTCAGAAAAATTAGAAGTGTCATGAATCTCTCAAACGTTGGAGACAAGAAAAGGGACTGAAAATCATGGATGTTGTCAAATGGGGGAGAGTTGAAATTCTGCTGGACATCAAAACATATTTGACCATATAGAAAAAACTAATTTGATAATCTAGCAGTTTGTCTTTTCTTTTGTCTTTGTTCTTGGACAGAATCATATTGACGGGTCCGGCAACAATTCCACCGTACACAGCTGTGGCCAGGACTTCATAAATATCCGGCCAATATCCTTGTAACCCCCTAGCATAGACTCACCCACAGATGCAAGAGGTATTCAACATTTGCATTTGTTAAAGGGTGAGAATCACCAAGAGGCCGACGTGGTGTCTGGTTTAGGTGACGGAACAAGTCGTTGTAGAGCAGTGTTTGCATTATGTTGTGTAGAGCAAATGCAAATGTAATATCGAAAATTTTGTGCAAAATGAGTTGAGTACGTTCTAAATCGTATGTAGCTGTACACGCTCTTCACCAGAGCCCGCAGGCGTTCCACACCATCATCCGCGCCCAAAACCTGCCCCTCTCCCAAAAATACACTCACACCCCACGACCAAACTTCCCTACCACCATAGGAACTTCACCCGCCCGCGTCGCCATCCCCCTGCCACCGTTGCTTCTCCACGCGTTCTCAAAACATCCCCTCCTATCCGATGTCATAGCCACTGTCACAGGAGCCAATGCCGCCTGACGACCAGCGTACCAGTCGATACCCATAGACCCCAAACTCCACCTCGCACCGCCCCTACTTGCGCCTCCGCTCCTCGACCCCGCTCCCTCGGTGCTAGTCGTTCCAAACTGGCTCCCCCACCTGCCGAACTTGGAAGATCCCAAGTGCTGGGCCTGACGCGCCACCTGCGACGCCACCAGTGGGCGGCAGAGGTTCCAGAACGATGTGCGCGCCGTTCGGGAGTGGGATACGGACGAGGTTGTTGCTTGGTAGGCCGACGCAAGGAGTGCTCGCGGGACGAGCGGAGTGAGGATGATGGCGAACGTGTTGTGCAGGGCCAGGAGGGGAACGAAGCGCGCCGACCTCCGGAGCGGCCTCAAGAGGGCGCTGTTGGACATCATCCACAACGGAACGGGGGACACCACCGCTCCATGCAGTCTCGCCAGGCCTGCTGTACCAACTCTCGCAGCCGTCGCCGCTGCTCTGACCGCCGTCCACGACCCCACCGATGGCCCTGCCGTACCCCTCGTTGCCATCGAGGCGCTCCACGATGCCAGTATGGCCAGAAGCGCCGAGACGACGAGAGTAGTTGGCGGGGCAGGTGTTGTCGGGTCGAGGACGAGGTCGAGCGAGTGGCGGCTGGAGAGGGCTGAGGGTGAGGATGCTGCGCTGGAGGTGAGGTGGGAGGATGGGGATGTGCTCGCCGGCGTCCGCTGCTGGGACGGGCTTGCCAAAAGACTGCTCTCTCTCTCTGAAGGCGACGACAGGACGTCCCACATGGACGAGCCCAGGGCCACGACGCCCACAATAGCGCCAAAGACCGGGAACCGTGCGTCGAGCCATGCGGTCGCGGCGTTGCGTTTTCGCGAGCGGGACTGGTGCAGCGCAAACGCGAGCGGGAGAGCTCCTGCCGGGTACGGCAGTGCTGCTCCTGCACGCGGGTTCGTCGTTGCATCGTCCAGGGGAAGCGCCAGGTCGGTGAGCAGCACGGGAACAGGGCTTGGTGACCGTGGCGACGAGTGCGGGGAGAGAGAGAAAGCGTCTGGCGAGCCTGCGGGGACCTCTGCTGGGTCGCCGAGGCCGGCGAGCGGGGAAGGTGGTGGGAGGAATGCGTCGTGCGGGAGCGTGATTGAAGGTGTGGATGATGTCGTCGAGAGCGGGGGTGATGCCGGTGTCGACAGTATGGACGTGGTAGGTGCGAGTGTGGCGGGAACGATGGCCGTTGCGGCGACACTGGCGGCCCAGGAGATGGCATCAGAGAGACGGGCAGCGAGGGTGTGGTTGAGTTGTTCGAGGTCGGCGACACGCTGAGCCAGTTGGGCGTTTTCGGAGGCGAGGTGCTCGTTTGTGGATTCGAGGTTGCGGAAGTACATCTTTTTGCGGTCGCGCGATTCCTGTTAGGGATTGAGTGTCGGCGCACGGTTAGTATGATGCATGAGGGTTTCGATAACGAACACAAATATTTTTCCTTGCACATCCACAGGTATCTCAATAAGCACGGAAGGCAGATTCCAATGATTTACTTGCACTTCCTTGTGTTCGCCAACCACACCACGCCTCAAGAGAAACGCACCTGCGCAGCCATGCGATTCCTCTGCATCCTCTCCTTGATCTTTTCCGCCTTCTGGTCCTCGCTCAGGGCGACTTTACGACGAGAATGGGACGCCGTTGCAGCGTTGCGTCTCTGCGACGTTGTGACCACCACGGGAGGAGAAGACGAGATTCCCGAGTCCGAGGAAGACGAGACGGACATTGAGCGGGCAGTCGCTCGAGAACGGTGTGCCGTCGAATGAAAGACGGAGGTGGCGGTAGGTGAAGGGTGCGATGGAGCCGACGTCGACACAGAAGCATCCGATCCCCCCGACGGCACGCGTTGAGCAACCGACACCTGGAGAAGCGAGTCGTCCATTGTGACGTCGAGGGGGCCCATTCGCGGAGATGTGAGTTGTGCGGCGGAAGATGCGAGAACGGATGCGAGTGTGGGAGCGGTAGTGTCGATAAGGTGGGGCGAGATTGAAATGGGGACGTTGGCGTCAGAGGAGGAAGGGGAGGTGGAGGAGACGGAGAGGGGAGGCGATTGTGCGGATGCGAGGATTTGGGCGAAGAGTGCGATTGTGGGCAGAGACGGGAATTGTGCTGCGAGGGTGCGAGAGGGGAGCGCAGATGAAGACACGCAGTTCAGCCGAGGTCGGGAGAATGGACTCGGGAGAATGCCATGGCGAGGAGAGCGGGCACAGACGCCGGCAGTACTCGTTCCTATAGATATCCCACTGTAATTCCGAGTGGGTTTGCGGTGTCCCGATGCGAGTTCCGGCGTGGGGGAATCTCCATCTTGCACCACACACCAAACACAGCACCGACACTCACCGTAGGCGTCCTCCTCCACCTTCACGACTGGCGCATCTACACTCTCCTCCGACTGTCTGTACCCGTTGACTCTCCAATCTCGGTCCATTCCCGACGGTACCGAGGAAAGGTACGGTGAGGCATCGGAAGCCGCCGAAGGTGACGACGGCGGCGGCGATGGCAGAGACACGCCCGGGTCCTCAACGATGTCTGCGTCGAAGTTGAAGAAAAGGGCCTCTAGTTCCGCGTCTGTCGGAGTTGCGTCCATGTGTTACGAGTGTGCTGGTGTTGCGATGAGTTTTCTCCTTTCTCGTTCCTTATGTCTCTGCGTCAAGTGACGTCCACTCGCATCCAACTCCCGCAAGGGAATCTGCAGAAAATCGGCAAAGGTAAGAAAGAGATGACAAAGCGTCCGTTGCAAGACGAGCCTCGGTAAGCGCAAGAGTGCCGCGCCACCGGCTGTCACGCAACGTGTCAGGGTTCTGCAGTTTAATTCAATTTAGCCCGCGCTGACTCCGACCGCGACATAGAGCACCGAGGGGGATTTAAAATCCACGAACACCGTTGGTTGTTGCGTGGAAGCTATGTCACCTAACATACCCAGTACTCCTCCCGCCATCAGTGGTGCTGGGAGACACGCCCGCTCAATACTACCGCAGCAGTCGACCCACACTTTTAGTCACCCATATTTCATTCTGCACTTTCGTTGCATCTCCACATGCTCATCTTCGCGAGCACAGTCCAGTAGGACGCCGGTGGCTGTACAACTTCGCCCGACGGCATCGGAACGCCTTCTGACCCTCGCTCCTCCCTCTCAATGCACCAAACGTCGACTCCCAATCTCCCCTCTCTGCTCCGGTGCGTCCGAGTGCTACCACTCATTCGCTCAACGCACTAAAACGCATTGTCGCCTCCATTTCTTTTTTGGTTCGGACAAAAGCAAAATATCATTCGCCTCACAGAAAGAAAAAATGCGATCGGTGCAAGAAATTCTGCCGGGCGCCCCCTGATCCATTTCGAGGGAGCGCCATCTTCTTGGTTCATCTCTTTAGTACAGGCAATGTTACGATGCGTACATGTCGCATTTCAAATAAATGTCAATTTCCCAACGCTTCCACCGCTACATGTTGTGAAAGGGCTGTCGCTGAAACTGGTGTAACGCAGGCGATACTTGAATCACCAGGCTCTGTCATTGCCCCAATCAAATCACGTTCGTTGACCGTTGCATCAGGTACCTTCACCATGATTCACCATGCCAGGCAAGGTCACGATTTGCGTCTTCAAGGCCCGCTCTGCGTTCGAATCCCATCGTGCACCCGCACCCGCACTCGTAATTTACGTCGCAGCTACCTCGACCCGCCCACCCCTCACTGCTCTCCTTTTTCGTTACTCAGGCTCCTACGTCACACGCACGTCTGTGACTGCCCACCTGCATACATGCCTACCCACTCCGCCGCGAACAGTTCGTCAACCCCTACCCCGCCTCGTGTTCCATTTCTCTGACACGCTTTCACAAAATGAATCCCAGGTAACAAAAAAAGGAAAAGCATCAACCTCAATCCATCCGGCCACCCTGTTGACAGAGTGGCGCCGCCCAGCGGCATCAGCTTCGCGGTCTGATTCGGGTCTATAGAATTACATGTCATCTGCGGTATTCGTGCCAGTGCAAATCCGAGTGTTTTCGGTGCATCATTTTCATTTTCAATGCTCTGCAAATGCGTACCCCGCCGCATTCATCGTCCGTCACTCAGATTCCACCGCCGGTATTCAAAATCTTTCGTACTTCATGCTTGACGTTGAAAAATAATGCATGCATCAAGAAATACCATCTGGGACCGGTGTTGGTCACATGAGGCACGCTGAAAGGTTAGGGTCCGCTCCCTTTCCCCCTCAACAACCTTCGCTCCACCGAAAACGTGCAATCCTCCGTCTCCCACCCACCCGTCCGCCTTCTCCCCTCTTCCACCTCTCCTCCCCCTTCCCCACCTCTCTCCGCCATGCGCCTCGTCCTCCCCTCCACGCTCGCCCTCGTCCTCGGAACCGCACTCGCATCGCTCCCCATCACACGGGGCCAGAGCGCGCAGGACTGCCCCGCCATCTTTGCAGCCCTGAATGCAGCCGGAGCGCCCATCACACCCGCCGGAGCATCTACCGTACGTGTCGCATGCCCTGGGGCTTCGACTCGGCTCGCATCACCCGCTTACCGAACCCCGCACCCCACAGGACTGCTGCCTATACTCCTGGTCCTCGCCCGCGGACTCTAGCGGCCGCTCGGTCTCCAACTACGTGACCTGCGCGGGCGGGAGAGTCACGCAGGTGCAGGTGGCCAACATCCCGCTCAGATCCCTGAGGTGCAGTGGTCTCCCCTCGTACCTTTGTCGCCTCAGCACGACTCACCCGCCCCGCTCCGTGCAATTACACTGAATGTAAATGGGGAACTGCAGATACTTCCAGAACCTCACCGCCCTGACGAGCCTGAGCGCCAACAACTGCTCATTGACGGGACAGTTACCGGCGTGGTTAGCGGGGTGGACCGAGATGCAGGTACTCGCGTTCGAGTGGGTTTTCAAACGTTGTTTTGTCGGCGAAGACGTCGCGGATGGAGCATGGACGATTTCACATGCCCCGATTCGCACGCGAACCCACAGGTTCAACCAACTCGAAGGGACGCTCGATGTCATCGGGAAACTGCAGAAACTCCAGGTCCTGTGAGTTGAATTCTCTGGTTTCATCATTTATCTTTGTGTTCATCATCCCTACACCCCTGGATTCGCAACGTCGTGACTCGTCAAGATCCGTCCCTGGAAACATGTTCACGGGTGACCGCGGATGGCTTGCCCAAATACCCACAATCCAGACAGTGTGGGTTTTCCTTCTTTACTTTGACATGCCCGATGGTGGGAACTGACGCCTCGTTCGCATCTATCCGCGTGACGCGTAGATATGTCAACCAAAACCGTCTGGTACGTCCTCACCGCGAACCCTTTTCTCTCGCGCCCACTCACATCGTGCACCCTCTACCCCACGTACTACTACAGTCCGGCCGCCTCCCCGACCTCTCTAACCTCGCCGTCCTCTCGGACCTATACTTCCGGTCCAACAACATATCGGGCACCATTCCGCCACTTGACAACCTTACGGAGTTGGCGACGTTGTAAGTTATCTCTGGTTCGGTGAGGGGTTTGGCGATTGGGCACGGGTTATTGGAAATGCCTTGCACGTACCAGAGGGGTGGGCCCACTGGGACGCTGGCTACTTTCGGTGCCGGTGTGGGGAATATACCTGCATCCGGCATGCACTGTCTTTTACGCCATTCCACGCATACACTAACACTCTTTCTCGCACGTTACAAGCGTAGCCAATGGAAACCTACTCACCGGCCCCGTCCCCAGCCTCGCGTCGAACACGAAGCTGTACAGCGTGAGTCGTCTCCTTGCAACATTTTGCCACGTCGCATTCAGGCATGTAACTAAGCGACCTCACCCGATGCTATCCACCAATGGACCCGGCTACATCGGACGTTGCGTGATTCCAGTTCCAAGTCCAGGATAATGACCTGTCAGGACCGCTGCCCGACGTGTCAAACAACCCACGATTGCGGTTCTTGTAAGTTCACGTTCTTATTGCTCCAACCCCCGTCCTGAGTTCACCCCTTCGTATCGACCCATCCTCCCATCTCAGCGACTTCGCCAACAACAAACACATCACGGGTCCCATTCCAGACTCCGTCTTTTATCTGAAGGGCCTTCAAGAACTGTGCGTGCGGTCCACGGGCGTGTACGGGCCATTGGGAGACGGATTGATGACGATGACGAGCCTAATAACCCTAGATTTGGCGAATACGGGTATTAATGGGACACTGTGAGTGCGCGAGTGTGGCGATCGTATACCCAGGGTTTTTTTTTACTGACAGGACTTTGTATGCGGGGATGTTTGAACAGACCAAATTTGAAGGGTCTGCTCAATTTGACAGAATTGTGAGTGTTGGACACGTCTTTTGTCTCTTGCGCGCGTGGATGTGTTGACTTCGGCAAACCCCATTAAGCGATGTTTCCAACACGTCATTGAGCGGACCTGTTCGACTGCCCAAGTAAGTCTTCCCTTCCACCGCCCCCCTCGTCACTATTACATTCAACCCTTCGAAATTCTTGGCCTCCTCCATCACTGCTACCCAGACTTGACACGATGTCCTCGTGCTATGTCACAAACTCAAAACTGTGCATCCCCGGCACGCTCCTGGACGCGCTTCCCGATATATGTCTCATCACCGGTGGGGCGACGCTTCCCACCTGTACGGGTGACACCAACACAGACCAGTCGACTGACCGCGTTGCAGTGGCGACGGGGTCTAACCTGAGCTCGCCGATGGCGATTGGGTTGTTCTCCGCGGGTGGTGGGTGACCTCAGTCTTGTGTCGGAGATCACTAATTTATTGAGACGTTCCTGTGACTCTAGGTCTCATCCTCGGAATATTTTTAATCAGCGGGTTCCTAATTTTCCGCCGTCGCAAACAACGTTGCTCCCAGTCTTTGGACCGCCTGGGCGACCTCCACGCGCTCGAAAGCCGCGCATCCAGCTCCACCAACCGTGACCTAGAAGTCATCTGGAATCCATCAACGTTCATTGCCACACTTCAAAGCCAACTTCCACCGTCGGCCGCCTCACCCCTTGCAGGGGAAAAGGGCGGGCCTGGAAGTAGTTCGTCGGGGTCCAGATCGTTGTCAGGGGGAGTGGTGTCCTCTGCAGTGTCGACGCGAGTGAACGACATGTACCTCGTCATGGAGGACTTTGTTGGCGCGCAGCCCGACGAGCTCTCGTGCACCATGGGGCAGCGAATATTTGTCGGGGACTTGTTTGCGGACGAATGGTGCTATGGGTTCAACTTGGATACAAAGGAAAAGGGTGAGTTGTGCATAAGGGCTCAATAGCGGAATGTCAGGTAACGCTCATTACTCGATTCGCCCGCCTGAACAGGAATGATCCCGTTCGTCATTCTCGTTCCTGCCAAGAACGGTTCTCTGCCAAACTCCATGTCGTCTTCGCACCGCATGCGACCGATAAGCCGTCGCACGTCAACTGCTACTGCTGCTGTGCCGGCAGAAGATGGCAGTGTTGCACCCAAACCTATACTCAATCGCGAAGGTACGTTTTCTCCCTTTATTTTCCACGCAGTACCCAGTCTAATCAAATCTTCTCCGACCAACACCAGTCTTTGACAGTCTCAAAGTCCTTTACGCCAACGGCCGCATCACCGAAGAACAATTCATGGCCGCCAATGCCGCACTCGGGATCACGTTGCCACCGTCGGCGGTCATTCGGTACGAGGTGGACTCGACATCAAGTGGCGACCGGTCCCAAAGTGGATCCAGCAGAGTTGCGGACACGGTGCCGGCCACCGTGGAACAGTCTCGCAAATTACAGCCACAAGCTCAGTCACCGGTGACATTTAACCAATCGTGGCGCAAGTTTTTCGGGAACCATTCGAAAGAGATTACGTAGCGTGGTCGGTGCAAGAGCGGTGGAGTCATTTCGACCCGGGACAGGAACTATCGGATGGAGGGGCGATACCACAAGGCTACCTAGACTTAGCAGCTGGAACGATGAGCAGTTTTCTGTGTTTTGGCGTTTTCTGGTACTCATTCTGAAAGGACAATCATGTGTAGATAACTTTAACTTATGGACCGTGGCAATATCCGAGGTACTTGTGTGATCCAAAACATGAGTCGCTTTATATACGTCTGGGAAGCGCCGGAAATTGGAGGAATCGACTTTGTTGGTTGCAAAGAAATACTTCATACTTGTCTATTCAAGACCTACGTTCTGGGCCCAATTACATCTGCCTTATATAACCTGCCCATTGTTTTTTCTCCGGATTTGACGTGGGACCTCGTCGTTGGTCGGTCCAAGCTTCAATAACCGACAAGTGTCTCTTATATTGGAACTTTAGCATCCCTTTACTATGTTTTCTAGATAATAACACGTGCGGATGTGGTCCGAGGATATCAGAAAACGGGATTCACTGACTGATAGTGTCAGCAGCTGCGGTTCCTTGCCGGCAAAAACACCGAACATTCTTCACACAAGTGGCAAACAGCCTTGCAACAACAATGGCGTCAGATATTTCTCCGCCGAGTGCCCTTCGCCGACGGATGGACCGCGAGGCGTGTTCACCTCTCGCATCGGGTTCGGGCATCGTTGGAACATTGGATCGCGCGGACGTCAATGACGGCTGCCACGAGTCAGGGCCATCGAGCAAACGCGTGTCTTTTGAAACGCGAGTTCCACGCCGGACGAAGATGGAGCGTGAGCTGGCGGATCCGGACCAGGCTTGGATTGCGACCAAGACAAGTCGGCGGGAACTGGAGACCAATTCCATGGTGTCCAAGCCATCAACTTCCCAACGAACTCACGACATCCTCAAGCGGAAATCCAAATTCGACTACGTGCTATCCTTCCCCCTCTTGCAGCCGGTGTGGCTGCTCCTCCTCCTCGCTTTACATTGGGGCTTCGCGGTGTGGCGATTCGCATTCTTCTGTGCTGCAGTGGTTTCAAGGATCATTTCATGGTCGTTTGCGAGAAGAATTGTCGTGAAGAATGCCGACGGAGCCCCGCCGTTGATCTCGATTCCGACGGGACTACCGAAGTACCCCACACACCTCTCAGCGATACTCGGACCACCTTCCGAATCGAACTACCTCTCGCTGTCAGTTCTCTTGCTGACAGAGTGCGCCCTAGAATGCCGCTCCTCACATCTCTCCTTATACACCACCGACATGCGTTGGTTTGGCGAAACACTTGAAGAGATCGTGGGGAAAACCTCTCACCTTCTCGCCGCGCACGAATCCCGCATCGCGAACGATCTGGGGTACATTTGGATCGAAATATG
The DNA here is from genome assembly GCA_001574975.1 of Gonapodya prolifera JEL478. Classification (NCBI taxonomy): domain Eukaryota; kingdom Fungi; phylum Monoblepharomycota; class Monoblepharidomycetes; order Monoblepharidales; family Gonapodyaceae; genus Gonapodya; species Gonapodya prolifera. Next base: position 14,425 of record KQ965823.1, read on the forward strand.
TGTCGGTCTCGGTGGGCTCCGAGTTGCAACCTTGGGCACCTCAGTCACACCGAGGTCTCATCCAGCAGATGCTTCCAGTCGAACTCTCCGAATCCACCTCCTCTCCTACGAAAATGACTCCCTCCCTCATATCGCCAGCACCGCCACAGAGCTCTTCTGTCAGAATGGCATATCCGGTCAAGCCCAACCGCTCCCCTCGAAGAAAGTCACACTGTCCAAACTCGCCGTGAACCTCAATCCTTCCTCCATTCCGGACCCATGCGCAGTTCTCATCTATCCCGAAACCTCCTCCTCCTCGGCCAACTCAACATCCTCCACACATTCTTCGTTTGCACTTCAGCTCGCTCCATACTTCCTTCGACCTCCTGCACCTCCACCGCCATCGTCCCTGATCCTCACCGGCTATCCGCCGTATCTCCTTCGCACCACACAGACGTACTCCATCGCACCGGCCGCCTGCGTCGCTGCACGTTTGTTTGGAAGTAGCGAAGAAGTGTCGGAGGAGGGGGTGTCTGCTTGGACTGTTTCGGAAGCTCTCGAGCTTTTTGGTGGAAGCGAGCAACGGTTCGGGAAGTAGTATACCCTCAGGGAGGGCGGCAGTGGCGGCGACAATCAGAGTCGTGGGAATCGTGTTGGATATTTGGTTTCGGGCGTTAATTCAGAGTCAAGGAGGAATTGCTTTTATCTGCAGGCGTTTGCGCTACAGAGTGGCTGTTGCATGATTTGAGCAGATGTATTTTTGGTGTCTACAGCGTTGCTCGGAGAAATCCATGGCATCCGGACCATGATTCGTACACAACGTCGACCCCGGCAATTGTTTATCTTGCTTTTTACTCACGGGTCGAGTCTTTAAAAGACGTGTTTCCCGTCAGTGAGGCGCTTTCCCCGAGGGTATACTCGGATCCCGCATGTCAAAATCTGCCGGGTTTCGTGGCAGTGATTATTATGAGCTCATGAAATTACGAAACCAGTAAGGGTACATTGTTTTAAAGGTATTGATATGAAATAAAATACAGTGTGTACCACTCTTGAAGTTCGTTCTTGACAGGCACTCATGGCGGACCCCCTTCCCGATCCGCCCGTCGACACATGGACAGGACGTCTTGTCACCACCTCCTCTCGCGCTGTGCTACAATCTCTTCATGCCTCGATCATGTTCCTCCAATCCCGAGCACCGTGGTTGCTCAAAACGTATCACCCGAAAATGGAACAGGATCACGCGAATCTCTCTCCCGAAGCAAGAGCTCTGATGTATATGTTGCGAATTTTACGTTCGGAACCCTCGAAGTCGACCGAAGAGATGCGTGCCAAAACTGGTGAGTTCGGTCGGCAATGATTCCTTTTACACAGACCGCATGGACCCATCCGACTCTGCCGTCGCGGTAAATCAATGCTCGAAGATGGTATCGCTGCGCTTGTATGGTCTGATTTGCCGTTCGATTTGAAAAGAGTACGTTGTTCACATACGATTTTCGACGGGGTACTTCAACAACCGCATCCAATTCATGACCGCTGTTGTTTAGGAAACTATCGACGGCGTCCCAACCGACATTGTCCGGGCGAACGTTCCTCGTCATTTTCGATCCAATGGCGCCGTTATTCACCTTCACGGGGGTGGATATCAAGTTCGTAGAAGCCGGAGCGTGTGTTGCATCTCGATGACAATCAAACGAGGTGTACTTGCATCTCTCTAGGCTGGAAGAAGCTACAATTATCACCCCTACGCGGCGGAGCTCTCCCATCGAATGGCCGGTGTCGATGTGATTATTCCAGACTGTGAGTACTTAATCATACCACCATGTTCTGAAGCATATAATATTATCCTAACACGTACATGCGAACTGCAGATCGACTCGTTCCTGAAGCCGACCTCATCACCGAATCGTTTGACGATTGCTTCCGAGTTTACAAGTCGGCAGTTGAAAAGTGAGTAGCTACAGTCTCGCACCGACGTCCGGTCTGTGAGCTTATCGGGTATCTTTGTTGTGAATTCAAAGATACGGCGCAAAGAACGTGGTCCTCGTTGGGGACAGCGCTGGAGGTGTGTTCGACATGGTTGTGTGTCGTGTGTGTGACTCGAGATGCCAACTTCCGCCGATTCACTCCCGATACAGGTGGCTGCTGTGCAAACGTCCTCGCTATGGCTTTAAAAAGAGGCGTACCCACTCCGGCAGCTCTGGTTCTCCTGTCGCCCATGATCGACCTTTCTCTGTCCTATCATTCGTACCAAGACCCTATTATTGAAGCAATCGACTGCATGATCACGCCGACCGACATTCATCATGCTGCAACGGCGTCGCTTGCGGGGAAGTCCGCGAACTCGTTGCCAGCCGCGGACGACCGTGTTCTCACTCAAAATGCCGAACTTTACCCACCGACACTGATTGTGGTCGGAAGCCACGAGGTGAGTCAAAACCGGTCCATGTTTCAAGCATGGAGTGCTTAAGCGGACCGTTCTGCCAGCTTCTCCTTGGTGATTCGACCACCTTTGCCGAGCGACTGAGAAGAGCAGGTTGCCCTGAGGTTGATGTTCTAATTACCAAGGGCATGTGTCACGTTTTCCCCCTCTTTTTCCGATGGGCTCAGGAAATCGTAAGTGTTGCTTGATTTAGGCGAACTTAAGGTTTGCAATTTGATCGACTTCACGTCGACCTCAACGTTTTTTTGCACTCCACCATTCAACGTAAAACACCCTTGCAATACTAGGATGCATCTCTTACCATGATCGCCAACTATGCGAGGAGTAAAATCCCGGGTCTTCCTGTCAACATGTTGGAGGCAAAGTTGTAGGGTTGTACTCCTTTTTTTATTGGCCTTTTCGGGGTCGGTCTCCAAAGGAGAGAATCTGCCGAATGGGTGCGACTTCAACTTCTGAAAATATATTTGACTCCATCAGACTAAGATTGTAGAACAAGTCTCAACTCTCCATACACATTGCAGAGCTCGCCGCTGTTGACCCCGCACTCGTTCCGTAAGCGCTAAATCTCACCCCGCACATGCGTACTGAATCAGGTACGGTGATCTGAAACCTTTGTGCACCGCCACAGGTAGCGGTAACGAATCCCTCCTCCTGTACTATAAATAGACCCACACCTGCGCGCACTCTCGTTTCTAGTCTCTGTGCGATGCGCTTCAACTGAAACCGAACCACGTTGTTAAGTTACTTCTCGTGGGTCTATTGGCAGGACAGACATTCGCCGCCGAGCAACCTCGCGGTACGTTTCCGGTCATTGCATCCGCCTTTTCCTTCTTCGCCTATCGCTTGATTCGGTTGCACTGACCCTTTGACCACGTCTTCACAACCCGTTCGACGTCGTCACCTCTAATTTGTGGGCACCATTATTCCACTTGGCTGCTCACAACAGCGGTTGAACTTGCAAAGCCCCCGGAGCATGCCACCACGTCTCCTCGACGTGCTGCTGCTACAACCTTAACAGCCTCGTATTCGATGAGCAAGCTCGAGTCATTAATGCACTGTGCCCCCGTTGTAAAGTTGTCACTGCTGACTGTGAGCCTGAATTGCGTGGCTCCGTTTTTTGGGCAAATGGCTATGGATGTCTCATGGCGTTTCACGTTTCCTTCATCACGACTTTGCCGACACCGGCCACCGCGACACGATTGCAGTAAGCCTTACTATATGCGGTTCCTTTTGTCAGCAGGGATCAAGCTGCCCTGCAGAGAAAGCGGGTGCGCAACTTTGCAGTGGCAGATATTGTGAGAGGACTGTCTACCGGACCAACCAAGGGGCTTCCCAGTGCCTAAGGGTGTGACCGTTATGCGCTGGAGTATTTACTCGCACTACTTCAGTGTAAAAGAGTCGTGTTTATAAAAATCTCAATCGTTTGCTGCACACTCAAATTTCCAAAGAGTCTATGGTCAAAAGCAAGGGACGAATTCCAGCCACGACAGCAACAACAGTTCCCGTGACGCTGATTCGGTTAGTCGTCTCGTTCACGCGCATCAAAGGATGGCCACATGACGTACTGGTAATTTATGCGATGTCAGCGAGTAGTTGAATGAACTACCATTGGACATGTCGGTGACAAAACAAAGTCAGGTGGTTACAATCCTTCGCACGGTCGTAACAAAAACCAAAAATTAAAAAAAAAATTAAAACATAAGGGGGGGGGGGNGGGGGGGCGGGGGACCACGTCAAAATGAGCTGCGTCGCCACCAAATCACACAGAGCATGCTTTCGAGTTCCGTCGGAGGACCTCAAATCGATACCCCCAGGTCTTACTGTTGAGCTCCAGTCCATGCATGCGTCCCGATCGGTGATTGGGGAGTACACCATGGCAAGGAGGCGGGAGCAAAGCGGGCCTTGAAGTTTCTACGTCCGACGACGTTGAAGCTGAAATTGCTGACGTCACAGGTCCATTCGTCTTGCGCGATTCTCCGGCGGGGTGTTTGTTCGCTGGGTCGAGCAAAAGGGAGCTGAGCAGGATTGGCAGTAAATGCGCTAGCTGCATGCAAGGGAGCGACGTAGCACCGCCTCGCTATTATTTTGGGGATTGGGGGTCGACACAACGGGGAATAGAGATACCCCGGCCGAAGCATATCCACCTCTGTATTGTCGACTTCATCCCCTTCTGGTCACGATTGCCTCCATCTCCACCTCTCCCACCTTATGTACTTTGCTCGCCACAACCCGGAGTAGACTCATCGTTACCGGGCCCTCTTCAAAAGTGATTTTGCGAACCGTGAGACCATTGCAAAGTCCTCGATCAGCTATAACGAACTACAATTAATGTAAGGAAAACCGAGTGCCCCCTGCCGAAGCCCAACTAATGTTGCCACTGGTGACAACGTCTGCGCGACCGGACGTCAGCAAGGAAATTGCCCTGCAGCGGGCATCGGTACGCAGTTATGCAGTGGGTAGCAGTACTCAGGTATTGTCGCCATCGTTACCAATCCAGGACTTAATTTGTGTTCGAGGGGGCATTAAACTGCTCGGTTGTGGTGCGAATGGGACAGATTATACATGCATGAAGAGCTAGTCGATTCACATTCAATGACGATTTCAATTGACCTCGCTTTCTACATGAGCAGAAAATCTATTGGACAAACCACGGTCTCGTGATTCAACGAGATGACGGTTAGCTCGATGCTGATGGAGCACTTGATTCCGAATATGACAAGATTCTGCGATGATAGAACCAGTCACAACTCTCATCGTCCATGCTGCTTCAGCAGTTCCTATGGTGCTCATTCCGTGAGGCGTCTCAGTCACGCACATCGCAGAAGGGGCACGGATAGAGATGGCGACTACCGCTATCGAGGGCAAACCCTAGCGGAAATTGCCGACCGAGGAGGTGGCAGTGATGGAACAATGTAGGGTGCTACAAATCTTTCGCACCGCAGCAACAGTCAGAAGACGGATTTGGACAACATCAAAGTGAACTGGATCGCCACTGAATCACAGAGAGTATGTCTTCTAATTCCGTTGGAGAATCTCTATCAATACCGCAGCTACTGCTGTGCGGTTCCGATTCTGTCGAGTGGCTCGGTGGATACTTGACCGGCTCTGCTTGCGGCGTGTGATATATTATCAGACCATCTGTGCGTCAGTGAGAACGGCCGGGGCGAGGCGGCGAGAGCGAAGAGCACCTTGAAGTGATTTTAGACGGACATTGAGGTCCCGCCGCCCTGTGTACGCTGGCCAATGCGGGCTGACGTCGCTGAGGATAATTCTTGCGTGAGACTCCCCAAGACCAACCGTCAGCCCCTTCATGATTTATTACCTCTGCGAGTCGAAATCAAAGCTATTTTAAGCCTTGCGCCGAAGACAGTCCTTTACTGAAATTGTAGTTATAAAATAAAGCTTCTAGGAGAAAACACCTCTGAACCCATCGATGGACACTTGTGTACCACAAATCAAGGTTTCCTATGCCCGGTGTCTTTTGCTTGGGACTGCAGAGCTCGGCCTTGTCACGTAAATAAAGAGCGGCCTGACTTGAAACGTTCCACCTAACCCGAAAAAAAGCCGGGCAGCTTTCCGGTTGGCTCCGGCGATGTAAATCACAGGAGGGCTATTGAATGTTACGTTGACGGATGGAGCGGGCTCGAAACTGTACTCGGTTTACCTTTCCGCGGAAACCCTGATGTCCCCGCAATTACCGTACCTGCAATGCAAGGCCTGCCCCCCGTGATTTGTAGAGATGTATGTATTTGGGTTATTTCTATATAGTCGAAGGCCTAAAGCATCCGCACAAACAAACTAACTCATTTCCCGTGCGGTCAATGGCGTTTTGCGACTCAGTGGCGGAAGAGCGGACAATCGAGTTTAAGCTCGCAGGAAATTGGGGCTAAACTTGAGGGCCCTATTTGACAAGGCCGTTTCTTTGCGATTTGCTCATGCCACAATCGCTCGACGTGTCTCACTACTGCCAGGCGCCGCAGTACTAATTAAAACTTTGACAGCTTCCTGTTGGTTGGAGTCAGCCCCGGGGCGGGCTATAACTTATCACCGTTGGTGCCTCCCATGCCCAAACAGTGCCGGCATCCTATACAGGTAACATGATTTGGATTTTGATTGTACCTTTTTGCACCGCCAGGGAGGGGCAAAAACAGGGAAACCCTTTTGCATTTAAGCCACACGCATCGCGCATCCATGTTTCGCCATGCGCTCAGCCATGAAAATGAAACACTTTGTTGCACTGCTTCTCGTCGGTCTCGTGGTCTGACAGGTTTTCGCCATTCCTCATGGTAGGTCTTTTCCTTCTCCGTCCACGTACCGCACCATGATGGCTTCGTCTTACGTCTCAATTTCCGCATCCTCCCGATCCTCAAAACTCCTCTATGTCCACTTCATGTCTCTTTCAATAACGCCACGTTGCCACCCATGGATGTGAAACACCTAGCACCTCCCGCTTCACGTCACGACATTCGTTCAGAGCTTGCACAGCGGGATGACACGTGTCAGGACGGACGGTGCTGCTGCTACAATCTTCAAGCCCGTAGACTCGACCAGAAAGCACTGTTGGGTGCACTTTGCGCCCGGTGCTCTTGCGCCATAGGTGGTACTTCCCCATTTCCCCCCCACCTCTTATCGAGCCCCGCGGTTTACTTCACCACGTGTCTTGATTGCCACGTACGTATAGGTAGCTTGAAAATCTGCGGCACCGACTGTCATCGAGAAAATTGCCCGGCAGAGGCATGCGGTACACAGCTTTGCAGTGACTTGAAGTGCTCGGGGGAAAGTGAAAGAGAGTGATGTACGGACGTAATGGTTTCAACCTGTCGCACGTCGACACCATGTTCAATAAACCATAAATTTTCGTATCTCGACGTACAAGCCAGAGTGTCATACCCAAAGCGTCTAATGAAGGACGCGGCGACAAAAGCATTATTTAAAGTACCCCAAACTGACAATCCCGAACTACAGAAAATGCAGTACAATAAGAGTAATGCCCGAGGGTTTCCTGATACGCGCTTCAAAGGGTGACGCATATCTCAACGCTGAAGGGTATACATGCGTTACAAGTTCGCCGCAGCTTGATTCGATCGAACAAAGTCCAAGGAGGAGGATTGACGGAATCTGCATCGAACTGCTTCTGCGCGCAGGCAGCACGGCGGGCGTCCAGAAAGGCGGACAAGGAGAATGTCGTGGTGAATCGACAAGCGTGAAGAGCAATTGAGATTGTATGGAATGGAGCTCAAAGTTCACGTCGAGGCTGAGCTAAAACACACGCGAAGCTAGTTCTTGCAATCCCACGCGGACCGTCTTCACAAGCCGATTTCTTTCCACAGCATGAATCCGATTTGCACGAGTGGTTCGCAAAGGAAATTTCTGTGGCAGATACAGTATGCACCGTCCTTATCAACCCACTTCCGCATTCCGCCGCCAAGCTCCGGACGCTGGTTGTGTTTGGTTTCTCTTCGAAGCGGCAACTGGGGCTTGTGTAGACTCGCGTATGTATTCCTCCTTTCCCCTTGTATCAAGATAAGTACCGTACTCCCCCGTTTTATGTCAAACCTGTCATTTATATCGACACCTTCACTGGTCCAGTGCGGCAGGACATGGAGACGTTTAGAATCCGTAGACTTCCTTGGACAGGACGACGTGGATGCGTTTGGGACCCCATGGGTTGGAGCCGGAGAGGACGACTGTGTTCGGCGGTGCAACGCGTGATTGAGGAGGATGAAACGAGATATGTGTCAACACACCACACCGCACTTGTCTCTCCCCATTGGCGGGTTCGCACCCCCCCACCCTAATAGCACCGAACTCACCAGTGTTGTTCGCAAACGACCTCTCAACGCCATACACCAAATGCGCTCTCAAGCTCTCCACTTTCACCGCGTACTCATCCACCCTCTTATGCGCCTCCTCAAGTCCACCAGCGACGATCTTGTTGGACCCGGCGAAGAAGACGACGTTGGACGAGGCGATGAGGCCGGCGGTCTTTGTGCCCGTGAGGTCGGCGGTGATGAGGGAGCCTGAGGAGGAGATGGCGTTGGGGGAGGCGAAGAAGTAGTCGGCGGACTGGGTGGGCGCGGGGCGGGGGGGCGGGGGCAGGGTTGAGGGCCGGGGTGGTAGGGTGTGAAGTACGAGTATGAGTGGGGAACGCAGCACGACGAAAGAAGCTCGGGAAGAGAGACTCACGTAACCCTCCTGGCGGAGCTTTGCGGCCTTGGCCTGGTCCTGCTCGGCGAGGAGAAGGGCGTGGAAGTTCTTGTACTTGTCNGTGGACTGCAGTTATGCGAGAACGGGGTAGATGGGATATGAGTCGATGTGGACGTTGAACACCAAAGACAAGGATACATCGCTCCCGCTCCGCATTCCTTTCGCCTCCGGTAGTTGATACACTCCGTGCGCGATAATTCGCTAGTCCGCCCATCACTCGCGCTTCGCCTTCGGCACACTACTCGGTCGTGCGTGCTTGGCACTCGCACTCCAGACTTCGCCAGAAAGACGACGACGTACCTTGAGGAAGTCAATGAACCCGACCTCGGTAAGACCCGTGCTGGATCCGTTAGCTGTCGAGAATCCGCAGAACGCCGAAGGAGTCAGCCACTTGATCCTCCTCCCTAACCCTTCCCCCACCACCGCCCACAACCAAAAATGTCCACTCACACACACTAGCCCCCTCTGGCGCGAGTCCCTTGAGCACCTCGAGAGCCTCCTCCTTGGTAGACACCTGGTGGACGACGAATCCGGCCTCGGTGAGGTTCTCGACGGTCTTGGCGTAGAGTTCGGCAGGGGCGGGGGCGTTGTACTTGGCGAAGTCGGCTGGATTGTGGTTGGAGGAGAGGTGGACAGAGGTGAAGAGAGGTGACGAGAAGTGAAGCGGGGTGAAGAGATGTGAATGTTAATAAGGTACATCATGTGACAGCACCAAGATGAGATGAAGACATACCGTCGGAGATGAGAGGGTGATCCTTGTACTCCTTCTGGAACTCGGCGGCAGAGACAGGGATCTTCTTCTCGGGCGCTGGAGCGGCCTCCTCCTTCTTCTCTTCCTTGGCCTCCTCCTTCACCTCCTCTTTGACTTCTTCCTTTACTTCCTCTTTCGAGGCCTCAGTCACTGGAGCGGTCTCTGCCGCTAGAGTCTCGACAGCCTTCTCGGGCTCCGTTGCAGCAGGCGCCTCTGCCTCCTTGGCTGGTTCAGCGGCAGGCGTGGCGGGGCCTTCCACTACGGTTGCGGCGGCGACCTCGACCTCCTTGATTGCATCAGCAGGAGCAGCAGCTGATGATTCGCCCGCGGGTTCCGCAGCGGCGGGCTTGTCCTCCTTCACTGCGGCGAGAGGGGACGAGGCAGCGGGAGTGGATTTTTTCTCACTGGGGCGAAGACAGATGACACACAATAAGGAGAGGGGCGGGGAAATGGAATGGTCAGCGGTGGAAGGCAGAGACGGAGAGAGAGGGTACGCACATGGAGAACTTCTGGGAGAGACGCCTGAAGAAGTTCTTGATTGGAGTCTGCTCGGACATGGCGGCGAGAGAGAAGAGAGAGAGGGAGAGAAGAGAGGAGAGAGAGATGTGACGATTACAGGTGCGTGGATGCAGTGAGTGGAGTGCAGTCAAGACTGCGTATGGTGTGCGTGTCGATGCGGATGCAGATAGAAAAAGGTGGCGTCGTTTGGTAAGATCCCTTGCAGGGAACCCTACCGCTTATTGCACTTCTGCCGCACACTAAGTCGGTGGTTGTTGGTACCAGGTACGAGAGGTTTCATCATCACGCAATATTATTTTTGTAGTCAACTTTTCGTTTGTGATGGCGAGAACTGAACCCAGGTCTCGCTCAAGACATATAAACACACCATAGCGGTCGGCGATGGTCTCACTGGGCATAATTGAGCTTGTGTAACTATTTCAACTACCGTCTTTTAAAGATATGAATGAGCGGGTTGAAACTCGCCAACTCGGCGAGTAAATACTCGCAAGGTTTGAGCGAGTTTGAATTAAACATATTGAGCGAGTTGCGAGTTTGAATTTTTGCAACTCGCGTAAAGCTATGAGTGAGAGAGTTAAAACTCGCCAACTCGCGAGTTGTGAGCGAATTTGGTTTAAATAGATTGAGCGAGTTGCGAGTTTGAATGTGTGCAACTCGCGAGTTGCTTGTTCAAACTCGCCCAATTGCAACAACCCCTGCCCACATGGCTTCCAACACCAATGGCAGCACTGCACAGCCATCTGCAACTCCTCCAACCCCTGCGGAGGGTTGGGTACCCGCCCAGCGCGCTGTGTCAATCAGGAGGAAAGAATCGTGGGTTTTCAGCCACGGACACTTTGGAAAACAGGAGTGGGGATCACGGAAACGGGCAGTCTGCCTTCAAGTGGGAGAGAACAGATGCAAGGGGGCAATGTGGGTTTGTCAGAGCCTTTTTGCGGCATGAATCGCACTAATTTTTGTAGATACGACATGACAAACAACAACTCAACCTCAACACTAATAGCCCACACCATTGCCTTTCACGTGGACACTATCGAGGACCCGGACACCCTCAAGCGACTTGAACAGCGGTGGAATCCGGGGGCAGGACAGTTGACGCTCACGGACATGAAGCGGAAACGGGAATCACCAGTGAGTCCTTTGTTTTCTTCCGTTTTCACACATGGCACCCTCAAGGGGTTTGTTTTCTTTCCACAGAGCTTTGATGAAGCTCTTTTTCGGGACTCCATCTTGGATTGGGTCGCCGTTTCGGACCGGCCGCTCACAGAACCCTCGCACGAGTGGTTTCTGCGGCTGCTCCACGCGGTCAACCCGGACCTGCCACAACTTTCACTGGACATGCTACGCCTGGATGCCCAGAGGGAGCTCCAACGGCTGGAAGCCGTCATCAACGATTTTCTCTCGGTGAGTTGTCCCTTTGATTAGAACTTGCTAATGAACTCTTTGAAATCTTCATAATACAGGACAATTGCTCATGCCTGGGCATTACAACGGACATGTGGACATCACGGGATGGACAGTACGCCTTTGCAGTGATCACAGGACACTGGATTGGACGGGACTGGACTTTGTTCATGTGAAAGGAGAGCACACTGGAGCAAACATTGCAGAGCATGTTTTGGGAGCTTTGAGGAACAGGGGAGTCACGGGCAAGGTGAGTTCTCATGCTCGCCAGCTGGCCAACTTGCAAATGAAATATTCTCAATCATTTCGCCCCTTTTCAGGCAATCTCCTTTACAATGGACAATGCGTCAAACAATGACACCATGATGCGCGCCATTGCCGCGGACACTGGAGCCCATGAGGATTTCAACCTGGTAGAGTTGAGGTTGCGCTGTTTTGCGCACATTCTCCACCTGGCGCCGCAGGCAGGCATGTACACACTGAAGATGCCTGACATGGACGAGGACATGGAAGTGGAAGAGAGGGATGGGAATGTTTTGAAGAAGGTGAGCAAATTTTTGGTTGCAAGGGCCTTTGTTTCTCAACCCTCTTGCATTCTTGCCTAATACAGGTCTACACCCTCATTTTCCAGGTGCAGCACTCCCCCCAGCTGCGTGCCCTCTACACGGATCAGTTTCTGGATGCAGGAGCAGCACAGTAGCTGGTTGCTCCAGTTGGAACCTGTTGGCGGTCGGACTTCGACACTATCAACAGGTTTCTGCAGGACAGGACAGTGGTAGAGAAGCTGCTAGCTTCTGACCGCTCTCTGGGGAAATACAGGCACACAGACGTGGAATGGGGATACCTGGAGCAGCTCTGCCGCCTCTTGCAGGTGGGTGATTTGAACTTGCCGTGCATTTGTTTCTCACCCAAAAAAACCCTTGATCCCAGCCGCTTGCCCTTGCTCTCACGAGGATGGAGAGCGCGGGGTTCAGCGTTCAGGATGCCACCATGGACGTCTTACGGAGGTACTATGGGAGGTCAGATGATTCCCGTATGTACATGCTAAGCCTCAGTGAGTGCATGCCTTATAGCATCATGTTTGTTCTGACAGTTTTTTTGTTCCTTTCTCACTCTCACCATCCCCATGCCTTGCAGTTCTCCACCCTGCGTACAAGTTGGCCTGGATGCAGGAGAAGGGCTGGGAGGCCAATTACATTCAGGACGCAGAACAAATTCTCAAGGACACATATGATAAGTATTATTCAAATCTTGTACCCTCTCCCAACCCTGGCAAAGGTTCCATGGCAGACAACTTTTGGGGGGATGAGGAGGACTAGGAGATGAAGGGAGAGGTGGAGAGATACCTGGAAGAGGCAAGAAGACCCAGGAAGGTGGATGTGCTTGGGTACTGGAAGGGGAGGGACGATCTCCCAGGACTGCAATGGATGGCGCAGGACTACCTGGGGATTCCAGGTACCAGTGTGGAATCAGAGTGGGTATTTTCAGACGGGCAGCATTGGGACCAGACATGATTCATACTTTAATGTTGTTGAAGCAGTGGAAACAGGAGTTGATGCAGAAAACATGTAAAACTGTATAATTGATATTTTTCCTACCCAATAATTTTATTTCAAATTTTGTGTTTAACTTGTTACAAATCGAGTGACACGAGTCAACTCACAAGTTAAAATAAATATATGAGTGAGTTAGCTACAAGTTAATATCAAGTTTTATTGAACAAGCAAGTTATGAGTTCGTAAAAAATGAGCAAGTAACTTGCTTGCTCACAGCTTTGCTGGCTTTGAACAATTTTGAGACTGGTAGCTGTTTGATTATGTTTACTGGACACATTGTCACAATTTCTGGTGTTCCAAAATTTTCTTTTTGCCAACACTCGACCACTACAGCAACCCTGAGGATAGCTCTCCCTCTGATCACTTCCAATGGTTGACTGACGCCATCACTTGATGTTTGTGATGGTGTACTTAGTGAACAATCCCTTTTTTGTGACGTGCAAATTATGATGCTCTGCTGACAAAGCACTTGGCATCAGAGAGTACCACCTAAGAACATTTGAGTCTTACTTTGCACTTCAAAACGTTGATTGACCTGATATTGACCTGCTGGATGCTGTCTGACAGGAATGAACAGTTGATGCAACTGCTGATCTACTTGGTGATGCAATTCTACAGCACTTTGTTTTTACATCATCCCCTCTCACATATGTTTGTGTGACAAATCCAAAGAGTAGATCCAGGAAAGTTGACTGATGGTGGTTGTGGTTCAGCATCACATGACACATAGTGTGGGTTCTGCAAGATGCTTGTGAACTGCAGGAGGCATGACAATCTGACTCTTTTTTTATTTATTTGGTAATGCATGCAGTGAATTTTGATAGTGTCACCTTATTGGCTAATTAAAGTTTAAATCAACTGGCCCTTCAATATTTATATAAATATTCTTATTGCCTCACTTGAAAGTTCTGCCTCCCCTCTCTATCTCATGAATCCTTGAGCATTTTGAAGAGTCTTTACTCAATTGGTGTGATCCTTCCAATGCAAAAACTGCTGCTCAATAGAAACTTTCCACCTACTGACGTCATGACCTCACACAACTTTTGCAAATCAAGCCCACTCTCACAAGCAAAATACTTTCTACACTTGAGGAACTTCTGATTTGAACTTTTTTTGGTGGAGCTTGAAGGTAGTAAATGGTTAATAAAGTCTCTGGTGACTTAGTGTTGAGAGCAGCTGCATGCCATGGGATTTGACAATGATTTCCTTTTACAACAGTCTGTGTTCATTTTTTGGGCTGATAACCACCAGAGTACATTGTGGACTGTTGAACTGCAATATTTCATTTTTTCTGGGCAGTATTTATTTCTTCTTGCAGACTGTGCAAACTGCACCTGAATGCAACCACCAGTGGGCATGACAATTGACAATCCACCTCACTTTTTGCATTTAGCAAAGTGTATTCAGTAGCGTCACCTCATTTGGGTTATCAACTCTTGAAATCACCTAGCTGTTTGATTGGACTCCTTTGTCTTATTGTGCATAACTTGAATCTTCAAAGTTTGGCCACTGCCCTCATTACTCCAATTGATATTCTCAATGGTTTGGCATCTAGAGTATTTTGGAGAACTGCAACCATTTTGTTGGATCCTTCTTATGCAAACTATGCTATCCATGGGAAGTTTGCCTCTTTCTGATGTCATGATACAACAAAACTCATTTCTGAATCATGTTCACCCTCATGGGTAAATTGAAAAATGGTGAGCTTCTAATTTGGCACACAGTTGGTGGGTGCCTTCTTCCAGCAGATGACTCTTATAGTTGGGAACACAGAGCCATCCCTGCAATGCATGATTTTGAAAGCTGCCTTTTGGTTGACGTCAATGTCCGCATGTTGCTGCATAGAACTCATGTGCTTTGCTGTCAAAGAACAGTGCCTGCGTCTGCATGTGCATTGAGATCATGATGGGGTACACTGTTTTTGGGATTATAAGTTGTGTGATTCTGCACTGGGGTAGTGTTGTTCATAAGCTTTGCTTGATACTGAAGCCATCTAATCAGCTTTGGTTTCCTGAATTTGTAACCTTTCTTTTTCAACTAATACAAGACGCTGCTACATGCCTTTTTTGGTTGATTAACAGGGGGGTGATCAAAATAAAACCTTGTTGGTGTGTGTTAGTGAGGGGCAAATGTGCTGCAGTGAATGCTGATTTCTTGCAGACTTCTGTCAACTGAATTCTATCTTTTTGTGGCTTGCTTCCATCTAGAAAAGGGAAGGGATCATGTCTCATGTTATGCCAATCAATTGACATTAGGAGGATCTTGCAGGGGAGTCTAACTGTTCTTCATTGCATGTGTTTTGTCCAAAAGGCTGGAATGTTTGTTGACTGTCAGAGATGCTACACAACCTAGGTGAGCTGCACAAGCCTGTAAACTACAGGAATGTGTATATATGATCAGATGTACATAGCAAGACATAATGTGCATAGAACTCACCTGCAGGAACGTGATGCCAAACTTAGGGCACGTCCTGCAGGTGTGCACATCTAAACCCGCGGCCACAGTAGTGGCACAGCAGCTAATACCCAACACTCATACTACACTATATACTCCACGTTAGTGGATGTCAGTGTGACAGGAGAACTCTCTTTGATTTGTGTGATAAACCAGCTTGCCACAAGCGGCAAGCCTCAAAAAAACATGTGTACAAACCATCCCAAATTAATGTGATCTGATGACTTTTGCAAATCACATCCAAACTCACTGGCAAAACACTGCCTCTGCTTGCAGAATTTCTAATTTCAATTGTCTTTCAAGTGGTTGATGGTGGTATATGGTTAATGAAGTCTGTGTTGAGAGTAAATTTGTGCCATGCAATTTGCCAGGGTTTCCTTTTACATTTCATGTCTCACTTTTGCACTGACCAACAACAGAGTGCATTGTGGACTGTTGAGTTCCTTCATTTCTCTTTTTTATGATTGGCATTTGTCATCTCACCCTTTGACTGGGCTGCTGCATCTTTGCCTTTCTTATCCCTAATGCTTGAAGTCTTGAGCATTTTATAAAACATTGCTCCCTTTGGTTGATTCTTCCAATGCAAACAATTTTATTTATTGGGAGATTACAACCAGCTGACATCACAATCCCTACCAGCTTTCTGTGGTTTGTGTTCAATCTCACTGCTGTGGCTAATACCAAAATTGTGAAAATCGCACTGCCTGCAACCAAAACTTGGAGAGCTGGTGGATTTCAACAGCATGATAAGTCAGTTACTTGATAGACACATCATAAACATGTAAAACTGGTGTTGCTTGCTGGACTATAAAACAGCATTGAAAGTGGAGCTGTCCTAGTGACACCTGAAAGTTGCATTTTTTTTGATGTTGACGTCTGCATGTTGCAGTAGAAGACTCCTGTGATGCATGAACTGTCAATTAATGACCTCCACTTTTGCGTGTGCATAGAGATTGTGATGGGGTACACTCTATGGTGGATGATACTGTCCTGCAATTCTTCACAGGGATGGAGGCACTTACAACTTTCACTGGCTACCAGAGCCATCTGATCAGCTTTGGTGTGGAGAAGTTGTGATGTACCTTTTACAACTGGTTGGTTGAAGCAGGTGACAATGACAATCAAAATGAAAACCTTGTTGGTGTGGGCTGCTGAGTGGCAAGGGCACTTTGGAGAATCCAGAGTTCTTGCAGAGTGCTGTTTAAGTAGTTTACCTTTTTGCAGCTTGTGCGTGTTCCAAATGAGAAGAGATTGCTTGATGCATTGCCTGTGAAGCCAAAAGGTTGCAGCCAGGCAAAATTTCCTTTTTTCAGAGACTACACTGAGTACTGTGCTTTGGGCAAACAAATGTCTGATTCTCCATGGCGTATGTGCATTCATGGACTCACAATCAGTTGGTTGAGTGCGACTGGCGTGGATCAAGGGACCTACTGTGAAACTCCGCTTATTTTATGCGACCGTCTCAAAGTACTCGGTGTGTTACCCAGATTGTGGCTACGAGTACTTGAGGGGACAGTCGAACACACTTGGTCCCTTTGTAATACCGAGTGGTATTGGGACCGCTTCGAAAAATCGCGAAGCGGAGCGAAGTCGGTTATCCGAGGGGTCACGAAGCGGCTAGCAAGATGACTTCGGATAGACGGATTTTGCTCGGAGCTGGTAGGGCAATGTTCGTCTGTTCGTCGAACGTCTCCTTTCCTTGCAGCAGCAGCACGTTTGAGGTTAGCATGACACTCCATGACTTTCAAGGGAATGAACTGTACAGGCATCGGCACGACGGAGGCTCGGCGGATGTTGCCTGGGGCGGCGGACCAACATATGAACGGTGTTCGAACCAGCAAGGTGTTTCGTTACTGTTCTGGGGAGACTGATACACAAATTGACGGAGTTATGTTCGTTTTGTTTGATGTGGTGTCGGTCGTCTCGTCGTCCCACCCTTCCCGTGACCAACCAACCAATCTAGATCGATTCTCGGACGTGTTGCACCCTCAGCTCAAAGGCAAAGTGTGGTGAAGTGCTTTTGTGGCACAGATTGCGCGCTACAGCGAGGAAAACGGTCCTCGGAAGCAGTTTTGATTCCGCCAACACGAAGCGGATATTTTCGCGAAGCGGACATGAATAGACGTACTATCCGATCGAATAACAAGGCAAAATATCCGACTATGCGCGAAGCGGCTTGGAAAGTGCTATCCGCTCATGGCGAAGCGAATAAGAATACCCCCATTATTCGCGCCTTATCCGCTTTGTCCCAACACTATTACCGAGCAAGTTTTGAACCAGATAAACTCCATGGTGTTGGAAGATTCCTGACTTTTGACAAACTTCTGTCGATCCGCCTTGAGCACTAATCCAAAATGGACCACGACATAGCTGCTGACTGGCAATCGGACTTGCCTGTACTGCCAGGTGTGATAATGCACGGGACACGAATCACGATTTGGGAGTCGTGTCACACAAATTTGGTACGTTGGAGGAGATTTTCTTAGAATATATCCAGCCGTTTCATCATAATTGCACTTGGAGCTCTTGAGGGTGCAGAAAGTCGACATTCGGAAACTGACCTTAGTAGATTACCTCGCTGCAATAAGAAGTAAGAAGTAGCCTGAACACTGTATTTATTGAAAATACGTCGCACTCCCGACTGGTGCTTGACTCAAAAGTATGAAAATCCCTTGCACGTGCCACATTCCTTGTACATAAGCCTCACCTCACCCTTGTCTCCCGCACCAACACGCACGTGACCATGGCTCGTAAGTCTCATCCCCATCCATACTCCGCATTATCTCCCCTCCCCTCCCTCTCCCTCTCCGACCTCTGCTTAGTCGTGTTGCGTGGTGCCCCTCGCTACCCAATTGGGTGCTAACCCGGCCTCACTGCTCCCCTCTGCAGCATACAATCGCCGCCTGTCGCTCATTGGGCCGAACTGCTCCATGTGCTGGTGGGTGGATGGACGTCTCGTGTGTGGCGCGACGTATGCTGACCTGCTTTGTGTCACACTTTGCGGAACGGCAGCACCATCACGAGCTTCTTCGGAATATGGTTCTTGGTAAGTTCACGCGAAAGTTGTAGGCGAAGCAGCAATCTTGGTGCGATGGATGGGCGCGGACTGTCGTGGATGGTGCTCGAAGGAGCAACAGTTGACTCTCCAAGCTCGCAGTTAAGACTTCATTTCGACCTTTGGGACTCCCACGCACTTGCTCTCGTTCTCCACACTCTCCACCTTCACTCACCGCCCCGTTTCGCTTCTCTCTCTCTTCCCCCCTCGTCGCACCGACCAGCTCATACTCGGCGCTCTCTGGTCCGCCGGCTCCGAGATGCTCCTCCTGACCACGGGCACCGACGTCAACTACAAGAACATCGGCATGTCGTGCTACATCGGCGCTGGGATTTACGTGTTCTTCTTGCTCTGCTGCTCTTGCCAGGTGGGTTTAATGGCGGGGGTGGAGGCCGGGGAGGGGGGGGGGGGGCGGGTAGGCGGTGGGCGGTGGACCCCCAGGAATTTCAAGCGCGAGAATTGGAAAGGTGTGGCAAAGTGGTGAATGGGATGCAAAGGGTTGGCGGACCTTTGGAGCACACGTCCAGGTCATGGAAACGAACACCATTTTGTGACCGAACTCGGGTGCTATGGACATGGCTGTCCAGCGCGACGACGGCTATCAAGCGTCTTCATCCTCCATCGTTCGCCTTGCGGGGTCTCTCTTGCATTGTACATCGGACCGAGCAGACACGGAAATGGGAGCCAAATATCCAGGTCAGGTACTTCCGGTTGGAGGTGAATCGACATATTTCGAGACTGCTGGCGCTCCCTCTGGTGCGATCTTATACGTGGAGCACCACATGAATGGTCGAGTCGGGAGTTCCTCTTCACGACTGCTTGCCTTAGATCTTCTGTTCACCGAGGTATCTTTATCTTCTTGGTACATGAAGGTTCCCCACGTTTCTGTCATCAATCGCTGGGGAATGTTGTGCCTCTGCTTCATTGCCCGGATTTCGCAAAAATTTTCCAACACGGACGTAGTCCTCTTGGCAGATCATCGCACC
The DNA here is from genome assembly GCA_001574975.1 of Gonapodya prolifera JEL478. NCBI lineage: Eukaryota > Fungi > Monoblepharomycota > Monoblepharidomycetes > Monoblepharidales > Gonapodyaceae > Gonapodya > Gonapodya prolifera. The sequence goes on from KQ965823.1 coordinate 33,776, forward strand.
CCGTAAACTGTCGAAGAGTGAGACTGTTGGACTGTGTACGCACGGAGATCGTGACTTGGTGAACTGGTGGATGGCGCTATTGTCAATCTGTCGGGGATTTACCTGTTCACTGGGAGACCTCTGAGCTCTGGTGTCGTGGATTTACATGATCATTGTTTGCGACCGATGCAAAAGTGCTGCATGCCCGCTCCATTTTGTAGTCGCAACGCTGCTCGCAGTCTTTCTGAGGTGCTTCGAAGGACATGTGTTCGCCGCCTAGAATACGGAGCTCTCGCGGAAAGAAGCGGCGGAAAGTGGATTATTGAGCACTGTTGAACTGAATCATTGAATTGGAACTATAAAGCGCTGGGACTCTCTTTGGCCATCAGGCCCCTTCTTGTTTACTGGAACATATATTTTGTCGATCCTTCCCTTGAGCGCTAATAGTGGATTCACTATGACGTAGCCGCTTTACGGACTGTCGAAAGCATATTTCTTTTGCCAAGCATCAAGGGTGTCAAGAGGCAATGCTTAGGATGTTACTGGAGCATGCTTCCCTCTTGGACGAGAGAAAGATGGAATCTTAATGCGTATCGCCACTATCTAACCCGTGTCTTTCTCCTCCACTCTCCCCCATTCCCAACCTTGACACGATTCCTTTGGACCGCGAACCTCACCAACTCCTGGCATTCATCGAACGCCTACTTCCTTCGCTACTTCACTAAACACCAGTACTGGTACCGCTCCAAGATTGTCGCTCAAGAGGAGGAACTGGCCAAGGCTGCTGAGGCGTCGAGCTTGTGATTGGAAAGGAGGCCGAGGTGGTGGCTGGTCTCAGTTGGGAAGTTTGGAGTAGTATTTTTTGCAACACATGAAGGCACTAAGGCTCAAAATCTATCAGTTGACTCCTGAGACCAGAGCGACCTTCAAATTTACCTCCAAAAACTTGGTTTGGGCCATTACTAGAGTGCTGACTCACTTGGGTTTTTGATAGATACAACTTGCTCTTCCATTTGGTTGGAAGAGCAAGCAGAAAAGAAGAAATTGAGTATTTTTGATTATTGCATGGCAGATTGTTGAAAGGTGAGAAAAAGAGAAACAAAAATTGGGGGAAGAAGATATTTCGATCGTCCTGCCTCAATTCTTCGAAGTGGGTGAGAGCAAATGTAAACAAGCTACAAATCAAGTCACGCCCTCTTAAACTTACCAGAATTCATAGAATAACCACAGATTTCAAAAATTCCATTTGAAAAATGCTGCGCTACTTCGTTTGAGTCGATCTTTGCCGATGGCACCACCACTTTAACCAATCACACACATCCGAGATAGTATTTACAATATCAAGATTAAGTGAGGAAAGCCCCGAAGAAAACGTCGGGGAAGGCTAACGTGTCTTCTCGGCACGTCAGTTGATCGCTTCCTTATTCAACCAAACTAATCCCGGCTTCCAGCTACAGAAATGTCTCGCGAATTTCATTGATTGCGACGATTTTGTCTAAACATGCGTAGCGCAAAGCCAATCGTCGATCCAGCGCTACAAAATTGCGGAGCTTCATGCAGAACGTCAACCAGTGGCAAGGACGGCGGGGAAACGCAAGGAATTCACATGATGTCCGATTGCGATGATAGAGACTGGGTTTCAAGTCGTTGACGCTTGAGATTGAATTTTGGTCGACGGTTTTCCCTCATAAAAGTGCACGCCTGGGCCCCCCCGTGGCACCGCCTAAACGCCCCAAACAGTGCAACGCTGCCTTAGACAGGATTCACAAGATGGACCAAGTAGAAGTACTGGGGAGATGTAACGTCACGGGTGGTATAGGGGACCTCGCTGTACAATTGTTCCACAGACTAACAACGCCGAGACAATTTCTCGTTTTCACGTGAAGCACTGTACTTCTTCTTATAACAGGGCCGTGATGCGAATAAGTTCAAAGCATTAAACCTCTTGTGGGGCTGCAAGACGTTACTTATTTTTTTGCGACTGATGTGTCCAGGTGCTGCTTCGTGCCCTGTTCACTCGTATCTAACACTGGTTCATTGAAATGCACACAAGGGGTGCCGACTGAAAAAATCTTTCTGAAGACGGTGGTCAATGGGTTTTACTTTTGAGGCTTGCACGCTTTTCTCCACAGGAGGAGTGATGGGGTCATGCCATAATATTGCTAAACAAGATGGTTGACGCAACTTGCGAGAAGGTGTCGCCGGGTTTCTTAACTTTCGTAATCACATTGTATCAATTATTCGGCCTTTTCATGTATTCCTGCGAGGTCCTGCGTGGAGGCTGGGGTGGTACTTTAGATTGCCGATACTTTTAATTTCGCTTTTTGTGACCAAACTGTGTGGTGCTCCTCAATTCACGGAGCATTGAACAGGCGAGCAAACGTGATGTTTGCGTTATGGCATTGTGTTGTGTTGTTATCCTATGATGAGCTCATCACTAGGATATATCGGAGTAATGCACCGTTTTGGACCAAGTGAGCTGTGAAACAGTTACCCAAGAAGATTCACCTTTTTGTGCCACCATCGCAAGTTGCTTGGCTGGTGGTCACTGTGATTGTGGCAAAGAATGGATTGGTGGACAGTCAACTTTTGTGGAATGGGCTGGCGTGATACATCAGATTATTACATTACCTCATTATTGAGCTGACTTGTAGAAACTGATGGTCTTCGAAGTGGTGAAGCAGTGGGACTCAGCTCGCTCGGCAATTCGGTCACAAATGGTGTTTCCTCCAGGAGCAAACTTTTATTGATAACATCCTTGAGCGCTCATCTTGCGTTGACCGGAACGCAGCTACTCACTGGTCTGTCGAATCCTGGGTTCTGTGATAACAGAGGATTAATGGTGACCGATGTGTAATTTGTGTGTCTGGCACGGGTCGCGACGTTATTTTGGCGAGGAGCAGTGTTGCTGGTCGAGCACTTTGAATTAATTTTATTTTTATGTTTTTCCTCGTTTGCGGCTTGCCTGCAGCAGCGTACTGCAAATTGGAAGGTTCGCGCTTTGCTCAGGTCTCCTTGCCAGACACCACACACGCTTCGTTTTTGCGACTGCTGTGACGTACTCGGTAATCCAGAGACTTGATGCCGAGCACTGCACGGGCGGTCGATAGTGGATGCGCGAAGGATTTTCTGACGACAAAATGATCATGGTGTTTGGACGAGACGCGCCTGAACCAGTGGAATTATAAAGCAACACCCGGCAATGATGACCTCACGGACACGGTTTATGTTTTTTGTTTCAACCGTCATAAGGAGGTCGGGTGGTCGCCTGGACTGTGACAAGGATCATCCGTACTGAGGTTTAAGGAATGTTGTGCGGGAACTTGTTGTCTCGGCTGTTAATACGTGAGCTGAAGAATTGAAATGAGGTGCTGAAGCGTTGGGACTGTTTCGACCATCTGCTACCTTGTCACATTTCCAGGACTAGCTTTTTTGTTGATGCTCTTTTTGAGCACTGAACGTGGAATGACCACGACGTAGCTACCCACTGGCCCATCGAATGTAAATTCTCTCGCTACTGAGGGTTGCTGGTGATCAATATTACGGGATTGCGGCATTCAACACGTTGATGGCGGGGGGTGATGCTGGTCTGCTGGTGTGCTGGAGGCTGTTTCTTTCGTCGAGGAGACGAGGACTGATTCCAGTCCATTTCCAACCTCAACAATAATTCCTATGCTCTCACTTCCTCGGCTCCTACTGTTGCCACTTCAAGATTTCGCAGGAGGAAATGGTAAAGGTTGTCGAGGCATGGAGTTGTGAAATGAAAAGGAGACGGAGGTTGCGACTGGTCAAAGACAGAATCATTATCGTAGTGTTTTCGTGTATTACAAGTATCAGATTTGCAGAGTAACATAATGGCGTTTTGGGATTCTGCCGCAGACGACGTCTTCTTTCGCTGGAAGGGAGTGACGGTGAATCTCTCGCCATTGCATCACTCTCCAGTGAATCGCGTCCTAGTAGTGGGATGTTGCGGAATTTCTACACCGTCGCGTCCGTTAGTACGCCATAACTTACCGGGACATTATGTCCGACGCGTTGGCTGGATAGATTATCCGACGCGGGGCGGCTGGCAAGCGGGATGCGAAGCCACGGGCGCGAGCGACAAGTGCTCATCGATTGTCCTTTGTGCGTTACGTGGAGTTGACGTCACCGATCAAATGTTTTGCGCCTAACTGGCGCGACATGATACGTTGAGCGCTACGTTAATGCTAAGGGACGACTCTTGATGGGGTATTTCTCGTTCTCTATCACGAGTGCTGCGAGCTCCCAAGTATCAACTGGATGCGACGATTATGTGAAAGTGCGACCTTGGGCTGAGACATGATTTTTGAGAAGTGCACAATGCTTTCTACTACATACTTGAAAACAAGAAAACACGGTGGACCGTTCAGGAAATTTGTAACTGGAGGTCTGCGCGGCTGCCCGATTTGTGTTTCATGACCGTCCTTGCGAAATATTTCGGCTTTACGTGGAAGCAAGGGACATTTCAACCCGCAAGCATTCTCATCTTTGCAGTAGTAGTTGTACGGTATCAAACATTGTGGAGTGGACTGTAACACCCTCGTTTTACTGAGTACTTTCCAAACTTCGACTGAAGCATTGTATCCAGGTGATGAAGCGTTGGTCGTGGTTGGTACTCTCACTGGGGCATCTGACACCTTATGTTTGCTGGATGAATCTTTTGTCGAACCTCCTTGAGCGCTACTCCTCGATTGACCTCGAGGTCGCTGCTCAGTGGCCGCTTGTCGAAGCCTGTCGAATTAATTAATTAATTCGTGGATCGGGGGTGACCGATAAAAGGTGAATCTGGCGCCATCCATGCCGCCATATCGATGCCGACGCCATGTTATGGTGAGGGGTGAATGTTTCTGGCGCATGTTTCTTTTGGTCGAGGGGAGGAGGGTGCGAGTGCGTCACCGCTATCTAAGCCTTGTCACCATTCTTCCACCCACGTTCCACTTACCCCGATCGACCCCGATATCATTCTTTCGACCCAAGTCTAGTTACCCTTACCCCATCAACTACCGGCACGGTGCGCAACTTTATACACTCCGACCCGACCACGAATACCGTACCGCTCCAAGATCGTCGCTGAGGAGGCCAAGGATGCCGAGGTGACCAACGAGTGATGAAAAGGAAGGAAGGTCGTTGGCGGAAGCGGGATTTGTGGATGGGTCCCACTAGCCAGGAAATTTTTCATAGTATTCCGTGTACTACAAGAGTTAAATTTACGGAGTGCTGTAATGGCCTTTCTGAAATTTTGCGGCATGCGTGCCTGCTTCTCTCGTGGAAGGGACTCGCCGGCGGAATGTGTCGCCATCTTAGCAGTCAAGTGACGAGCAAAATGCGCCCACGACAGAATAATGCGGAGTTTTATGCCATGGCGTCCATTAGTGCGCCATAATCTTGGAGAATAAGTGCGATGGTGTGTGTACGGCGGGTCAACCAATCACCCGCCCCCCGCGCTGTCTCGGCACCATCTCATAATCTTATGAGATGCCGTGTCCTATAAAGGCGACATCCGCCCCCAATCTCTCCACTCTCTCACTCCATCACTCCACCCACTCACTCCAACACTCTCACCATGTCGATTCCCTTCACCGGCGCCGAACTCGCAAAGGCGCACGCCGGCAACGCCCTCATCAAAGACAGTGCGTGTTCCCTTGCTTCCGCGCCTTTCCATCGCACTCCTCACACTCCCCTCGCACCCGATTCCATCCAATCCAATCCCACTCCCACTCCCCTTCCCATCTCGGATCGCACCCCATCCAGTCGACCTCGCAAAGTACTCCCCCGCGGCCTCCGACGCGCTCTTCCAAAAGGCAGTCGACGGGCTCACAAAGGCTGGATTCGTCGTCTACCCAGTCGCCACAAAGGCGGAGGCCCTCGAGAAGCTCAAGTCCATCGCTCCTGCCGGTGCCAGTGTCTGTGAGTTGGCGCAAGACGCGTGTTTGTGCCAGCGTGTCAAACAAACCTCTAACAACACCCCATCACGACCCGATTCTAAGCCAACGGATACTCCAGCTCCGCGGTTGATGTCGGATTCATTGACTTCCTCAAGGTGAGTCGAGCCGGCCGAGCGTGGCGAGGACTCCGAGGCCTAACGCGACAGCGCTGACCGAGGCGTCCGCCGGAGGCGAATTGTCCCACGCGGAGGGTATCAACTGCCGGAGGCGGATGAATCGTGAAGCGATGTGTCCTTGTCTCCTGGTTGTCCATGTCCATATCGACTCACTATCCATCCACCCACTCTCGCATTCCAGTCCACCGACAAGTACAAGAACTACCATGCCCTCCTCCTAGCCGAACAGGACCAGGCCAAGCAGGCCAAGCTCCGCCAAGAGGGATACGTGAGTTTTCTTCACGTCTTGTTCACCTTGTCTACCTTCTTCACCTTCATCCTCTTCACTTTCTTCACCTTCTTCACTCTCTGCACCTTCATCACCTTCTTCACCACTTTTGCCCTCTCCAACCCTCGACCCCCAACCCCTTCACCCCAATCCCAACTCTCCCACCCAACCACAGGCCGCCGACTACTTCTTCTCCTCCCCCAACGCCATCGGCTCCGACGGCGTGTTCGTAGTCGCCGACCTGACGGGGACCAAGACGGCCGGAACGGGTCCCTCGGGCAACCTGGTCCTGCTGGCCGGATCCAACAAGATTGTCGAGGGCGGGAAAGACGCCGCGCTCAGGCGGTTGTACGACTATGTAGTGCCGTTGGAGAGCTTGAGATCCCACCTTGTGTGAGTAGTCGATGTCCAAGGGGAAAGAGGTAAACCCGAGGTCTAATGCCGAGTATACGAGCGGAGCGAGGTGTTGGCCGGAGGCGAGTGAATCGCTGAGCGGAATATACTCATGGCGGAGCGAGGCGTGTGCTGGAGGCGAATTCTCCTGGTTACGTGCCTCGTTATCGAGGAGCGCGTATCGACCAGTAGGGATTTTTGCCACACGTGACCATACGCATACTGACCCCGTTCCACCTTCCTTCCACCGAAACCACACCACAGCTACGGCGTCGAGAAATCCGCCGCTAACAACGTCGGTGCGTACACTTCCCTCGTCTCCCTTCTCTTCCTTCCATTCCCAACTAACCCACCGTTCCCTCCTTTCTTCCTCACCTTTCTCACCTCCCCCCACCCTCCCAATCCCCCAGTCGTTGTCTCGGGCGCCAACCCATGGGGCCCCAAACGCATCCACATCGTGCTCGTGAAGGAGTCGCTTGGGTTCTAGACTGTTTATTTTGATTATTTGGTCATATGATATGTGACGTGTATTGGGACAGGTGTGGAATAGGAGTGCCGTTATTTGAAAAATCCACATGGCCAAAATGCCACGTCTGCACGAAACACCAACCTCCATTGGCGGGTTCATCCTCAAGCTGACCCCCTGGCGCTGGCGTGGCCCGCATACGAAGGAAATTGTGGACCTCTGGTCCTTGAAAGAAAGGGGCTTGTCGAGGCATACAGATTGGGAAGAGAACGGTCGCTTTGGAGAATGTTGTGGCCACGATGGAAAGCACTTCCGTACAAGTCAGTTTCTCACTCGCGCGTTTTGTCCTTGGTCGGGTTCCGATAGCATCGTATCATGTTTTACTTCATTTGGAATGTTTCTTGGGAGTAAATATCGACGACAACGCTTTTGGAGAATTTTCTTGTCACTTATCGTGCCCCCTTGCGTGTCACTTTATCGTAGAATGGAATGAATGTCTGGGGCTCCCTTATCGTGTTGTGTCATCGTGTTGCTTTACTTGGAAATAGGCCAAATTGATTCATGGTATCGCTTTTGGAGAATGTTCTTGCTACGAAGGCGCACAAAGGCGGCCCCTTCCACGTCACTCTCGCTGGCCTTCTACTTCCGGTTTGGGGTTGCCCGCGGTGTAGCGTCATGTTGTTCTATTCCCTTTGATGACACCACGTCACGGCCACTTCCTCTACGATGGAGTTTCAACTTCGGTCTACACTCTCCTGTTCTCGGGACGCACACGAATGAGAGAATAGTATTTTTGTGTTTCGTAATGTCGACGACCTCACGAGGTGTCTTTGCGCCACTCAAAACAACTTCTGACCTGTCCAGGTGTCTGACCAATCATTCCTCCAATTTAGGATTCCGTCATCTTGCTAACAAAAGAGTCGCTTGGATTCGAGTCTGTCGTATCATTGTTTTTGGTCATGTGTTGAGTCGTCATGGAACAAGAGTGCCGATACGCCCAAACACGAGGAAACTATAGATGCCTCCTTGGGGAGAGGCTTTTCGAGAGGGCTCGAGCTTGGGAACTGGTCATGATGTCAGTTTTTGAAGAACATTCCGGACGCGAAGCCCTTTCTTGTGGCTCCTTGCGCACCGGTTCTCATCATAAGGCTTTGCGCATCTTGCTTATCTAATCTCGTCGTGCTATTTTCGACTACTTTTGAATTCGCCTTTTGGAGAAGCTGGCCGTGAAGAAGCTTCAGAGAGCTCCTTGCTCGCCACGTTCTGACCAACTTATTGCTTTTTGTGTCGGGTTTCCCATGGCGTCGTGGCATGTTTTTCTACCTGGGAACAGTCCGGGCGGATTGAAGACGTCATTTTTTTTATAGAACGTTACGGCTGCAGAGTGGCTTGACGTGTCCTCCTGCACGCTACTTTCTAACTTCATTTTGAGTCCTGGTTTCGTGTTCCCGTTGCGTCGTGTCGTGCTACTTTGGAATGCAACTGATTGGTGACATCGCTTTTGTAGAATGCTCTGGCTGCAAAGACGCTAAGTGTATCTCCTTGAGCGCCACCTTTTCAATTGTAAATCGTACTTTGTCGGGTTCCCATTGCGTCCGGTCCTGTTCTTCAACCTGGACGTCGTCGGTATGATGTCGTCGCTTTTGGAGAATGCTCTGGCCACGAAGGCGTCAAACGCCACCTCTCTCACAAAAGACCGTGATGTCGTTTCCTGTTAAAGCAATGTGAGGAGTGAGTCTGAAATAATAATCGTAGGTACAGTGTTTTCGAATAAGCCGTGAGACGGATTGGTGACATTGCTTCTGGAGAATGTTCTGGCTGCGAAGTCATTCTGCACACGCCGTTCTCACATTTCCAATATCTTTTCATGTGCAGGTGCCCCTGTAGGCGTCGTGTCATATTGTTGCGCTCCCTTTAAAAATTCTGACGACACCCATTGAAGGTGCCACCTTGGAGGGATAAGAAATATTGGACCATGCCCTACGGAAACCGGTCGGAGGAGCGGGACTAATATATGTCATTTTGGGGAGTGCGAAGACGCGTATTGTGCAGTCTGCAGCTTTACTGGTGCACTTGGCTGCTTGTTTGGTTAACTCTCATGAGGGGTAATCTGGCTCGTGTTCCCCAAAGGATGTCTACTCTTCTTATTGCCTAAATAGGCCGCTGGTGGTGTAATATCGTAGGGCGAAGTTGTATCTCCACTGCATCGTGCATACTGTAGATGCCAGACAGTGCATACTGCAGACATGTTATTTTGACAGTCATCGAGCATCTTTGCGACTTATTATTGCGAAGCCCGTAGCGAGCTTAAACCTTGTGCACAGGAACTGAGGGGGACCTTTTGTCCCTCTGTGAGAAAAAATCATTTCCGCTAGAGCTTTGCAGGGCATCGGCCACCGTACAACAATGAAATGAAGCGACGCTATGGCACCCGGACTGCGATTCCCCCATTTGGTTCTGTGACCTGGGAGCAAAGCCTCGGAACCACCGAATTTCTCTGTGAACGCATTCCAGAAGCGCCGATTCACATCTTATTCGATTCCTCATCACGATAAAAGCTGTTGTTTCAGCAATCAATGGGAGAACTTCCCTCAATCGATGTTGGGGCGATTCTGTCGATGTATTTCTCATCGAACCCGCTTTCCGTTGGCGCAAACGGAATGTCCAATTAAATGAAAAATGGCAGTGTTTTCAGTGTCATGCAAGGACTGGGGGATTTGAGCTTCTCTGATGTTCGATGGAGTTTTGTACATATCGGAACTGTTCTGTCCATTGCAGCATTGCAGGAACACCAAACTTCAACTGTACCACAATGGTGTGACTTTGACGGGGGAAACTTGAATTCGCTATCTTGGCCTAGTTGTGCAGGTGACGCAGACAGCTTTATGAGAACGAGAACTCCAAGTAACAAAGCACCAAATTATTCCAATGTCGCACAGAATAGTACAATTGAAATTCTTGCAGCTGACAGTGACGTATAAGAGTGTTATTTTCCTCAGCACACAAAAGGGGCGAAAACTTCTATCCGTTGAGAAAGATTAACCTTTGCAAATTCGTCACCTAATTCACGTTCAAACGTGAATTACCATATCAGCTCGCTACGGGCGAGCTCAAGGGCACAATCACCACTATCTTGACTCCAAATGTTTCATCGGAGAAGAGCAATTTGGGATTGTAGTGGCCTTTTACGTTTCCGGAGCACTCCGGAGGCTTGCCGGCCTGCGACTGAAGACATGCAACTGACCTTCAATCTATTGTAATAGGTCATTTTGAGAGGACAGAAATGTTGGAAGCTCCAATCGATGGCAAAACATTTTAGTTGGCTACATATTATTTTGTTTTGAAGATTAGACAACTCCATTCCGATATGGTCTAGGGGCTAGGATTCATCGCTCTCACCGATGAGGCCCGGGTTCGATTCCCGGTGTCGGAACTACTTTTTGGTTGATCGTTCATCTCTGTTGAGGATGCTGGGAAATGTTTTGGTCACCACACTCGAATTGTGCACTGCATAACCACCCGAGAGTATGAAACTGGAATATCTGGCATAAACCTTGATCAGTGGATCGCAAAATGATTACTGTTCCGGCAGGTTTGGGCCAAATAGTTCGACCTCCTCATGTCCCCATCCAGTCTTTCTCTGTTAAGGAAGCTCTACGCTGCCACGCTGAAGCACTGTGACGGACGGGATGAGTCGGATGACCTCTCGGCGACCCTGGAACCGTGCCGACAGCATTTGCGAGCGATCGAGACATCGACAGCGAGTCGGGCGCCCCCAGAGGTGCTCGATCAGTTGGGATCGAAGGATTTGATGACCGTCACACGTGTTTCGTGAGTGGCTGTTGATGCTTCGGAGAGATTGATTTTGATCGAAGGACCGTCGTCGTTTGTCGCCCTCAGTTCGTCTTGGAGCAACAGCGCCCGGCTAGAACTTTGGGCGACCATCGATCTCGATAAGATGAGCATCCAAAAAAGGCGCTGGCTCAATCGGAGCTCTGTCGAGGCCTTGACGGATCGTGGTCGGCTTTGCCAATGTCAGAGTTTCCCATCACGTCGATTCTGAGAGATACAACCGACAATTCATGGAAGTACGATATAAGTGAGATCTCGGCTGTACCACATCAGTCACCAAAGTGACCTATCGTGTGTCAACGGATAGTTCAAGCGATCACTACATTGGCGACGCATACTTTGTTTTCTTGGGGGGTTTCTCCAGACGAACGGAGCTGGAGATGATCTGGCCACTTTTTGATACACGTGACGCACCTCACTCTATAGCCTGTCGGGACTCCTTGGCCGCGACGGCCGACAAAGTCCAATTCCTGAAACGACTCACAATTGTCATGTATTGTGGGCTTTCTGGAGGACCTTACTGGGACGACAATGGCAACGAGGTGGACTCCATTGCCTTCAAAGACATTCGCAGATCCCCTCTCTGTCGTAGCGTGGACCACCTCACAACCAAAGAACGGGAGGTTGACTACAACATACTTCGCTCACAGAGTTAGATGCGCCTGTGGACGGATTATGATTGCGAGATTCTTTTTTCTGGAAAATTAAGTCAGTTTGGACACCTCGAGAGTCTTGAGATTGGGTCGGTTCGAGGAATGTCGCAGATGCGAGTTCCCTGGAGGATCAGCACATGAGCACACATCAAACGTTTTTGAATAGCATGGATTGGCGTAAAATGGGGGCTCTGACGCTGGAGGTGGATTATAGAAACAACAGCATGGACCTTGCGAAACGACTGTACCAGCAAATTTCGGAGCAATGTCGACAACTACGTTCGTTCAGCATATATACCTTTGCGCACGATTTTGGGGACGCTAATGACGTCCCGGGTGTGTCACTTTTTTCCTTGCTGACAATACTTCCTCCATTGGAAGAACTTCATCTTTACCCAACGGTGAGCCGCTGGCAACCCGAGAGGGAGTTCTCACATATACAAGACTCGCTGTATCAGATTTTCTCGCACCATTCGGCAATGGAAGCATTCTCTGTCAGGATTTGCTCCCTTTTCGATTCCACTTCCCTTGAAATTCTCATCTCGACTTTTCCTCGTCTCACAAGTCTAAGCCTTGATCACGCGGGCAAAGTATTGGCGGCGGACCTGGCCGACGCCGTGGAAAGACTATTATTCCCGGAAGATTTAAGTTTTGAAGGGATGTCGGTCGCTTTACGACCAGTTGAAGTGGCGCACGCCAAAGTTCTTGTGGAACATCCGAGACTGAAGTCTTTTCGTTACAGTAAGTGTGACCTTGGCGGAGAAGATGTTCGTGATATGCTCTTTTGGAGGTTTGGAGCGACGTGATGTTGTTTTGCTGAAGTCGTCGGGACTTGGACATGTCTATGCCCTGACGGGGTATCCAATAATATTTATTCATGGAGATGAATACTGTATAGTTGATGGTAAGGTTCCGAAGTTCGCCGAAGATCGACAGTGTCAAACTCTTGCCTGGACCGCGAACCAGTTGTGCTCTGTCGAATGGGAACGTTATCTACCCTTTTAGTCGACCACGTTGGTGGACAACAGGTCCAGCAATGTATTTATGTATTTGCGCTCATGTTCCGAATGGCTTCCCCAAATCATTCGACTTCTGTCATTCCCAAGGCTTCCCGAAGTCGACCCATTCATTACAGAGCTAATGCTTGATTAAAGGTACAATATATTTGAATTTTTCAAGTAGGTCTATTGGCGGAATGGCCGTGGTGACTTTGGTCCCGAAAGTTGCCAGCCATTTGGCCACACCGTCCACCCACCACGGACTTTCGATGTTGCGAGACCTGCAGTCTCGACTGCAAAGTGCTGTCCAAGGAGCGGGAGCACCTTCACCTTCCTCGCCCTCGTCAGTCGCGTCTGGGGGACAGCAAACGGCTCCAGCCTCCTCCGCGCCTGCAGCAGGAGAATCTTCACCCGGAGCACAGACGAACGGGACAAATGAACCCCCATCGTCATCACAGGTGACGCCGACAGTAGCGTCGTCGGTGGTGCCTTCGCTTTTTTCAGCTCTGGGACTGACTGTGTCGACGACACAGTCACCTTCGACAATTACTGCTGTGGAGTCATCTGGGCCACAGTCTCCGGCTCGAAATACGCACGTTCGGTCGCCCTCCATCGTTGTCGACTCGCATCCTCTCGGTGGCGGAGACTCCGCCCCATCTTCACGTCCGGCAACACCGTCGACACCTTCGCAGCCTCAGGACTCGGGCGTTCAGAATGGTCGGTTATCGACATCGTCAGATGATTCGTATGCGGCGGTGGCAGCAAAGGTGAAGAAGTACGAGGCGAAACTCACAGGTGAGTACGAATATCTTTTGCTGTTAATCATGTTCGTCTTCACCGAGCTTGCTCCCATTCGTTGACAGAACTCCTTCGCACACACAAAGCACTTGTCACGAAGTCACAAATGGTTGATCGAGTTCTCAGAGACGCCACGCCGCTTCAGGGGATCCAGACGAGAGACGATGTCGAATTATTGGAGTCCTACCTGAAGGGCATGCGGGACAAGGCATCGGTTCGTCTCTTTTTGCTCATACGTTACCAAATCGACTCCTAAACGTTCCTTGTCTGTTCCTTTCGGCACCACCAGCTCACGCTTTCTGAAGTTTCTCGCCTCACAATGGAACTATCTGCGACGCAAAGTGCAGCCAAGGAGCGACAGGATGAGCTCGAAAAAGTCAAAGAAGAGCTCAAGACCAAGGACGAGGTGAGTCTCATTGTTCCGTGCTCAGAGCTCGACCACAATTCCCACATTTTCCACCTGATAATCCAACTCAGGAACTTTCTTCAATCCGTTCAACCCCTGCTCCTTCCACCGCCGAATCCTCACTCACCTCTCTCCCACATCCTAGTGCTCCTCAACCTTCCGAATTGCAAGCGTCCGACGATATTCTGGCGTCGCCATCACCAGACCACAACTCTCTCCAAACCGAACTTGACAACAACCGCGCGGTTCTACTCGCGTCAGAGTCCCACGTGACCGAACTCGAGTCAAAAATCGCAGAGTTGGAGTCTCGCGCTGAGGCGGCACGGATCCAACGTGAAGAGGCGGTTGCACTCGTGGAAGGGTTGGAGCAGCGAGTTATGGAAGAGCGCGTGGCACGGGCGGAGACAGAGCGCCGAGCTGAAGAAGCGGAAGAGAGAATTCACAATGCGGAGAGGCTGTTGGAGGAAGCGAACGCTAGGGCGAGAGAAGACAACGTCAGAGTGGAGGAGGCATTGCGAAAGACGGTGGAAGCTGAGGCAAGGGTGACGGAAATTGAATCTCGAGTGGAGGAGACTGAGATGAGAGTTCGCGAGGCGGAACTGAAGACAGCTGAGACTTTGAAGAGGGCCTCAGAAGCCGAGGCAAGGATTTCGGACGCAGACGCTCGGACAGCCGAAGCTGAGCGCCGTGCACAAGATGCCGAAACCAAGGTGGATGCTGCGAACGCCCAAATCCGAGATGCAGAGAATGCGCTTGTTGAGACCAGAGTTGTCCTGGAGAAAGCGGAAAGACGTGCTGCAGATGCTGAACGACAAGCCGAGGAGACCGCGACTCGTGCCAAGGAGTGCGAAGCTCGTCTTGCTGAGCAAAAATCCAGTTCTCTCTCGGAGGAATCGCCGGAAAGCCTCGAAACTGTGGAAGCTTCATCTCTCATCGAGCTCGGCTCCACCCTTTCCTACTCTTTGGCTGGTTTGGCGGATTTGGAGACAAATGTTAGAAGTCGGCTTGGCGACGTGAGAGACATGAAGATGAGGGTTGATGAACTCGAAGCGCTTCTGGATGTGAAAACAAAAGATCTCGACAAGCTGAAAGTGGACTTAGCGGGACGGGAGGCCCTAATGTTCGACATGTCTGGCCAGCTCGTCGACGCATCCGACAAGGTGGAGGAGCTTCAGGCCAAGATCTCCAAATTGGATGAGGTGGAGGCACAGATTGTTGTCCTGGAGGACCAGGTGGTCCAGCGAGAGAAAGAGCTCAAGCAGGCGCTGGAGAAAGCTGCTACGTTAGAATCTCAACTGTCGGAACGTGAGGAGGACTTGCGACGCACAGAAGTGGACGCCGGAATACTAAGCACCCGGTTTGCTGATCTTGAGTTTGAGCTTGGGGTGGCGTTAGGGAGGTTGGAGGGGCTGAAGAAACCTGGGCAAGGCGATGAAACGAAGAAATCGACTGTCAGCGGTTTTACATCTCACGAAGATGATTCAGATTTAGCTGGACAAAAGGGCGTCGACCTTGAAGCTCAAGTCGAGCGACTCCGCGGGGAAGGGTCATCGAAAGAGGCAGAGGTTCTTGAATTGACTGCGAGGTTGCAAGTCGCAAAGGATAAAGCAGAAGATTTGGGGAGCAAGGTGGCGACCTTGGCGGACACTCAGACCCAACTGCGTGAGAAGGTGGAGGAGGTGGAACGTCTCCGAGCAGAAATTCAGTTGAGGGAGTACAACTTGACTGAAACTTCATCAGAACTCGCGACCACGGTGGTCACGGTGGATGAGCTTAAGTTCCGCATTTCCGCCTTAAGCGAAATGGAAAGGCGGTTCATTGAGAAGGAGGCAGAGGTCATCAAGCTCACGGAGGACATCAAGGGGCGAGAGACTCTCATGTTTGACATGTCAGTGCAGTTGCTTGAGGCCACGGATCGAGTCGAGGATTTGGAGTCTCTGATGGCAGAGAAGGCCACGACCACCGCCGCGACGGAGAAAGAGCTGGAAACTATGACACAAAGAGTCGGCGAACTGGAGCGCGAAATGGAAGTTGCGAGTGGACGTGTTGTTTACACGGAATCGCAGCTTGTCAATCTCAGGGAGCATCTTGATAAGGCTAAGTTGGATCTGGGCGACGCTGAAGCAGATGCAGCCCAGTTGAGGACCGAGATCGCATCTGTTCGACAACACGAGAACGAGCTGGAGTCCAACCTGGGTGATCGCACTGCCGAAGTGGAAGCTCTACGTGCTGATTTGGAAGTGGAAAAGACTGCCTTGTCCGATGTGGAGCGATTGGCAAGATCCGCCGAAGACCGTACGAATGAAATGGAGGGACGTTTGGCGGTTGTGAAGGGAGACCTCGCAACCGCGAAAGAGACGATTGCCTCGCTGAGAGCCGCGGCGGTGGAGCAAGGGGCCCTAGAAGATTCGAGAAGGAGGATTGAGTCGTTGGAGGAGGAGTTGGACACGTTGAAGAGTGAGTTGGACCGGACACGGGCGGACAGGGATGGCACTGTGCAAGACATCGAGGAACAGAGGCGCATCCTGGAGACACGTACAGTTGAAGAAGTGCGAGCGAAGGTGGACGAAGTACGGGCTGAGATGAATGCGGCGCACGCTTTGGAGGTCGCCGATTGGCAAGCTACGGTCAAGGATACCAAAAGTGAGAAAGATGTCACAGTTGAAGCTTTGCGAAAGGAGCTGAGCGAGGCAACTATCGAGTTGGAGAGTTTGAGGATGGATGTTAAGACGCTGGTGGAGGAAGTCGCGGTTCACAAAGCAGCAACGAAGGATGTCAACGGAAAACTTGACGCTGTTAAGGCACGATCAGCAGAACTGGAAGTTGAGCTGGCTCAGCAGAAGCAAACAGTCACTGACCTCGAAGAGAAACTCCTTGTCGCTACTTATCGACCTGCTGAGCTGGAAAGACTGCTCACTCGTGTACGATCGGACCTATCAGCACGGGAAACTGAAGTATCATCACTAAGATCCGGTGTTTATACTTCAGGGGACGCCTTAGACCAGCTCGCAATCAAGGAGAAGGAAGTGGAAGAGTTGCGGGAAGAGCTCGACGAAATGAAAGAGCAGCTCGTGGTTGTGGAAGGCGAATGGAGGGCTATGGAGAGAAGGATGGTCGAAGCGGACTCAAAGGCGGCGAGAATGGAACTGGAGAGGGAAGCGTCAGCATCAGAGGCAACAGCCGCAGAAAAGGCGATTTCTGCTTTGAAGGACGAGTTGCGGACATTATCACGAGAGACAGAGGATGTGAAGCAAAAACTGGCAGAGGTTGAGGAGTGGGAGGGTGTACGTGCGGAGAGTGCAAAGGTGTTGGAGATGGAGCGAGCAGGAGCGGCGGCCTTGGCAAGAGCCGAGGAGAGACTCTCAAACGTAAGGCAAGACAGGGACACCAAAGAGATCAAAGTGAGAGAGTTAGAAGCGCGGTTGCGTGAGGTGGATGAGAAAGCAGGTGCGGCAGAGAAACGCGTCGCCGATATGGACGCTAACATTTCGAGATTGCAATCCACGAATGAGGACCTACGTAGAGCACAATCTGAGGCAAAATCTTCCCAGGAATCACTTGAGGCTCAAGTTGAACGTTTGAGTGCAGAGATCGGATTGCGGGACGGTCGAATTGAGGACTTGGAGAGAGAGTTGAAAGCAGGATTCGCACGTGCAGAGGAGCTCGAGCGTCATCTGGGACTTTTAAAGCAAGAAGTGTCCACACGAGATGGGGAGCTCCATCAACTTCGGGCGGGCGCCAGCAGCTCTTCGGACCTTGCCGAAGCTTTGGATGCCCGGGAAGCGGAATTGAAGTCAGTGGCTGAGAGGCTCGAGGCGGTGGAGAAGGCCTGGAAGGATGCAGAAGAGAAAGTCCAAGACGCACACAGGAAGATTGAAGAGGAAGCGCAAGAGATTCAAAAGCTGCAAGAAGAGGTCAGAAGAGTCCAAGCAGAGTACGAAAACGCAATGCGAGATCACGCAGGAGGCGAGGCGGCTTTGGCTGCAACAACCGATGAGTTGATGGCTACGAAAGCGTCATTTTCGGCGGCGGAGGAAAGGAATGCTCAAGCCGAGGCAGCCGTGCGGGAGAAGGATACAGAGATAGAGCGCCTGCTGGATCAGGTGCAGACATTGGAGTTGGCGAGAGAGGCAACGTCGGGTGGAATGAAAGAGCTGGGCGACAAGCTCAAGGTGTTTGAAGAGAAGTGCGACACGCTCGAAGACGAGTTGGAGAGATTACGGGAGGATCTTGCGACGGTAACGACTGAGAGGGACGAACTTGCAGAGGCTGTTCCTGTATTAGAGCAATCGAAGGCAGATAAGGAGAAGCGAATTGCTGGTCTGGAGGAATCTCTGAAATTGTGCAAGTCGGAACTCAACGAACGGGACCAAGAGTTACAGCAGATGAAGGAGCTTCAACAGGAGGCAGAAGAGACCAAGAACAAGTCGATTCAGCTCCTTCGCAATTCCAAGTCCAGGATTCTCAAGATCGAAGCCGAGCTCAAGGACAAAGATGAGCAGATCGAACGACTTAAAGCCGACATGGAAGCGCTCCGTACGCAAGTTAGAGAGCGGGAGGTGGCGGCAGCGGCAGCGGAGAAGGAGCGGGAGCAGGCACTGCTGGATATGCAGACGGCCATCGCGAAGGCGGAAGGTGCCACTGCGTCGATCCAGGAAGCGAACAATACAGCCAAGGAGGCCGATTTCAGACTCCAGACTGTGCAGGCGCAGCTTGATGGACAGGTGGCGCAGAACGCCGCTCTTCGGACAGAAATATCCGCTCACGCCACCACGATATCGTCACTGTCAGGTCAACTGAAGGAGAAGGCGAATGAGCTCGTTGTGTCGCAGTCGTCTCTCCGCGAGTCTCAGTCCAAGATAACCCTGTTGGAGAGCAGAATACCCACACTTGAGACCGAGCTGGAAACATCGCGGCGGCTGTTCCAGACCAAATCGGTCGAGAACGATTCGCTTCGTGTTCGTGTGTCAGAGCTGGAAGGACGGATATACGAGATGACAGAAGACAGGGATCGATTGCAGAGGGAGTTGGAGGGTGTCGTGAAGGACTTGAGGGACTTGAAGGGGGAAGTGGTGAGCAAAGGGAGAGAGCTCAAGCGAAAGGACACTGAAATCAGAGAGGCCGAGAAGAAGGTGGTGGAGGGGGATCGGGCTTTGGAGGAAGAGCGGGTGAAACTGGACATGGCGAATGTCGAGCTGGAGAAACTTCGACTTCGGATTGCGGACTGTGCGGCGAGAGAGAAAAATCTTGTAGCTGATGTGGAGTCTAAGGAGGTGAGTGAAATCAACCGAATAACTTGGAGCCAGCACTAAACAAAGCGGTTTGGGATCAGGTGTCCGTTGCCAACCTGGCAGAGCGTCTCGAGGCAGCCGAACAATCTTCTCGTCAGCTTCAGGAGAGGAGCGAGCGGCTTGCGGAAGATTACAAAGTTCGGGAAGGTCATTACAAGGCGGTGAACAAGGTACGTTATTGAAAGTGTCCGTCTTTCAGCGTTATACGACTCAGTCTGCTTTCGGAATGACACGTAGACGCTGAAAGACGAAATCCGAAAACTCCATCGCAAGCTTGGAGGCCTTGACAATACCCCTTCTCCATCACCATCACCCAACATGAGCCAGTTGACACGTTCGATGACATCGCCCATTACCCCACTCAGCCGCCGCGCCTCGGCCGATCAGCCACGTTCGTTCGAGCGGTCCAGCGCCGCAACATCCACCCGTGAGCGACCTCGGTCTGCCTCGGAGGAGGGTCTGGCCGCGATCGCTGCAAGCATAGTCGCATCCGCATCCACACGACCCAGTGCACTACCGTACCGCGCACCCTCACCCGCCGGTGCCTCGGCACCTTTGCAGATCTACACCACACGCGCGGCAACGACGACCCCCTTCGCCACCGAATCCGCGCCGCAATCGCCGACGTCACGACAACCGCGCATGTCGTTCGGAAACTCGCCGGGTATAACGAGTCCAAGCAGAGGTGGACCAGCGTCGAGCGCTATGGGGCCCGATGAGGTGAATGTGGATTACTTGAAGCAGGTGTTGATTCAGTTCGTGGAGAAGAAAGAGTTTAGGGTGAGTTTCGTGAGGGCACTAGTTCTTTATAACACTTTTACTCGACACTCACGCACCCAACCGTTTCAATCCATCGTCACGTCACTTGCGTCACTGCGTGATCGCATTCGCTTCAATAGAAGAGTCTCATACCAGTTTTGGGAATGATACTGCGATACTCGCCTGAAGAAGGTGAGCCGAATTCTACTCGACTGATCAAACTGGTAAGATAGTAACCACTTCTGTCTTTTAAAAACAGTCTACCGCATGCAGAAGCTCGTCCGATGAGACATGCACGTTCGATACCGCGTCGAGGGGATGGCTATGATATGTATTGACAGTTTTGAATTCATTGCACGATTCGTTGGAGATTTGAAGAGCAATAATACACTAGAGTGACAGACATTCGGTGATTCCCTCCAAAGAAGCATTGAGTTTGAACTGTCATGGAACGTTCACAAGCCCAAGCCCAAGGAGAAAGCGCGTCGGTAATACAGAAAATTTAATCTGGATCAGTACACAGCTCTCTCCTAATATTGATACGTTGAGGTCTACAAGCCCTTCCACTCCTCCCGCTCTCCTCCTGAACTTCGATGGGAATGGTGGCTTTAGCCGTCCGACCCCAAGCACACCGACGAAGTCGCTGCATCGAGGCCGGTCGTTGCTTCCAAATGTCATAACAGCCAGACGTGGATCTTCTACAATTGGCTTTACTTCTGAGTTGACCTTCGAAGAGCCGACAAGAGCGAATTCGGCAAGCGAACTGCGAAAGAGTACGCTCTGGAAGTCGAGTGGGCTCAGCACACGGCGAAAAAGTTGGGGTTCCACATCAACATGTTTAATGCAGAATTTGCAACCCTTCGCAAGTTGGTCAGCGCAGATGGTTGCGGATATCCTACGGCTGAGATGCCTTTGGTTATTGCCCACGACAAATGTCTTATGAGGAAGCGGTTTTTGAGAAGCTTCTTGCAGATCGTGGATACGGAGTTATGGAGCCTCAACAGCTTGCAGATGTACCTGATCACTTGAGCCACCCCGCGAAGTCACAGACCTGTCCTTATGGTATTCGAACTGCAGCGCGAAGCAACTCATTTCCCACCAAACATTCGAAAGAGCACATCTCGCACATCCTCCCCGCCAAGATCATACTCGCTGTACCGAAGCGACTTCAATCTCGGATGCTCCACGAGAACTTTGGCATTGCGCCATTTCAACAGGTCGTAGCCCGATCATCAACTCAATACGTAAGTCCTCCAGGAATAAGAGCCGTCCAACGGCGCCTGTCAGGTCCACCGCTGGGATTCTACCAACGCGATCGAGGGTTAGGCTCGTGAGGCGAGGACAAGTTGAGGTGAGGATTTCGACGGAAGCAGAAATCGAAAAGAGAGCATACCCCGAAAGAGAATGCTCTCATTGACGAATCTTGCAGCCAAATCTGGCGAAGTGACTCCTGCTTTTGTGGGAACTCCCTTTCGTGGTTCCAGCGGCTCACGGTTGGGTAAAGATGCACTTCTTCCAATGGCGGAAGTGTCGTCAGCAAGGAAAAAAGTGACATGCCTGGGGCGTTAATATCATCTCCAAAATCGTGCGTGAATGTGTACAAGCTGAGAGAACGTAAACGTCGACATTGTTCTTCCAAGGCACTTGTATTTTCGATCTTTCTCGAAATGCCCCCAGCGTGAGACTCTTCAGGTGTCCAAACTGACTCAAAATTCCCGAAAAAAGAATCTCGTGATCATAGTCTGACCATAGGCGCAGCTCGCTCTGTGGGCCAAGGGTGTTGTAATCAACTTCTCGTTCTTTGATGGTCAGGTGCTCCACGCTACGACAGAGAGGAGATTTTCGAATGTCTTTGAAGCCAACGGAATCCAACTCGTTACCATTGTCGTCCCAGTACGGTCCTCCAGAAAGCCCACAATACATGACAATTGTGAGTCGTTTCAGGAATGGGACTTTGTCGGCCATCGCGGCCAAGGGGTGCCGACAGGCTATAGAGCGAGGTGCGTCGCGTGTATCAAACAGCGGCCAGATCATTTCCAATTCCGTCAGTCTGGAGAAACTCTCCAAGAAAACAAAGTATGCGTCGCCAATGTAGTGATCACATGAACTATCCGTTGACACACGATAGGTCACTTTGGTGACTGATGTGGTACAGCCGAGCTCTCACTTATATCGTACTTCCATGAATTGTCGGTTGTATCTCTCAGAATCGACGTGATGGGAAACTCTGACATTGGCAAAAGCCGACCACGATCTCCCAAGGCCTGGGCAGAGCTTCGATTGATCAAGCGCCTTTCCTGAATGCTCATCTTGTCAATATCGATGGTTGCCCAAAGCTTTTGTCGGGCGCTGTTGCTCCAAGTCACACTGAAATCGACGGCATACTGAACATCAATCTTGCTGATGTATCCGGGACGTCAGTCACTCACGAAACAAGTGTGACAGTCATCACATCCCTCGATCTCAAGTGTTTTACGATGGCATCAAGCACCTCTGGTGGTGCCCGACTCGCTGGCGATGTCTCGATCGCTCGTAAATGTTGTCTGCACAATTCCGGGGTCGCGGAGAGGTTTTCCGAAACATTCTGTCCCTCGCAGCACTTCGCCGTGGCGGCGTTGAGTTTTCTCAGCAGAGAAAGATGTGAAGGCGACATGAGGAGGACGAACTGTTCGAGGAGAGGGTTGCAACACTTCATGTGGCCAACATATGCCCCCAACAGCAGATTCTGACCTAAAATACTCCATTTACTGGCGATATGAGGAAGCGGCTAACGTAATCCAAATCAAACATGCCTGAAGTGTGACAATTAGAATGATGGTCGAAGATATGAATCCCATGGGTAAGAAGTCTTTCCTATTGCAGTCGATGTCGCATCACTCGACGGATTTCATCTCGAAGGAATCTTATCACGTGAATGTGGTCTTTGTTCGATGGGTGTCACGTCGGAAAATCCGGTTTTACCTCTCATGACTCGTTCACAAGAGACACACGCAACGGTTCGAATTCCCCCGCAAAGGCGACTCTTCGCATTCTCAGCACGTCTCTGCCACGGACTAGCAGTCGCTTCGTCGGACAATCGACCATGGTCCATGTCATCACTTGGTATGTTTACTTCTTGCTTGACGTTCTTGTCGCTAACTTTGCGCCACTATTGATCGTCGCAGCCTCGCCAGCCCGGAGCAAACATAGCACCTGCCCATATACCCAGGTGGCGTGCCCTAACTCTACGTATTCGACACCTAGTCGTGGTACACCTCGACTGCTCCCAAACGCGGCGGCACGCTAGAATTGCACGTCTACTTTGTCACAGGCCTCAGGCTCTTCCCCACCCCGCCCTCCTCGCTTCCGTCCTCCACATCCCTTGACGGCGTCTTAGCACTGACAGACACCCAGCATTCGCACACCTCATCGCCTGAACGCCCGGAGCGGTCACGTCCATGCCATCAGGCGTTATCGCGGGCACCACAGAATGCAGCAGGGCTGGTACCACTACCAGATATCTCCGTGGCCGTACCCGCCGGGGGGTGAGGGGTTTACCGCCGCGGCTTCGGCACTCATTACTTGCACCACTCAACAACATGTACCGACAATCACAATCGCGGACCCACGGCCGACCACCTGCCTGTCCATCATCACACGCGGCGGGATCAACAGCAGCTCGCACATGTGCAGCGGCGGCTGCGGCCCAGCCGCTGATAAACGTCTCCATGCAGCGCGGTCCCACGCCAAACCATTCTCTGCGCACCCATGGCGACATCCCCTTTTGGCAACGCGGCGGCTCTGGTCGTACCCGTCAGGCTCCTTGGGCATGGGCGGCACTGAACCTCGTCGCCTACACCGTGGCGTCCATGGGTGGGCCACCTTCAACGCCCATTTTTGTCGTCACCCGGGCAGCATGGCCGGCGAGTTTCCTATCGACCCAGTTAATGATAGGCAGTATATACAAGCCGGGTACGCAACAGCGCAGCAGGGCGACGTCCAGGGCATGACGCCGGGTCCGTCTTGGAACTTTATATTCTTTTTTCCTGTTGCATGTTGCTTGTCTTGTAGGAGGGCGACGGGTTGAAAGGGCAACGGCAGCCCGGCGCCACAACCAATACAATGCAATTTAACAATGTACATCTGCTGGGGGAATAATATCAACGATATCACATATCAAGCGATCGTCCAGACTTTGTGAGAGACCGCAACAACTTCTTCACGTCATCCGATATGTCATTATCTTCACATGAAGTGTAAAAGCTATGTCAACACAGCGTTGCATTCCGCTTCGTCCCTACAAATCAACTCACTTGCCATCCAAACGGATGTGAGCGTCGTGTTCCTCCTCAGCGCCTCCGCGAGAGCGCGCGCGCCTTCGTTCCCAATATTGTTACCTGAGAGGCAAGGATCACAAAGAACGTTGCGAAACAAGAGGACAAAAGAGTGGTAATGATACTCCGAGGAAAGAGGTTTGGTGTGCACCTATGCACTCACTGTTCAATCCCAAACTTTGAAGTGTGCGATTCACTTTAAGCGCGTCGGCTATTGCCCGCGCTCCAGCTTCGCCAATGCCGTTGTCTTCGGTCATAAGGTGCGGAAAGTCGGTAAAAGAGTGTAAGTCGGAGCGAAAGCCGAGATTTTCCAGTATGGAAATCGGTATGGGCACAATACGTCGTCGAACAGGGTTAAAATTACATCAGAGACATGGCCAGAACATCGAGGCGTCGTGCTCACGGTCTAATTCCAGTTTTGTAAGCATAGCGTTTACTTTCAGAGCACGCCCGATTTCCACAGCACCTTCCGGGCCAATATTGTTTGCTGTGGTAGTTCACAATACCAGCGCATTAGGTGGCAGGAGTACGAGATAAACAGCAAGGGTCACGGATGACGTGAGTTGGAGGAAAAGTGATCATTGAAGGGGGTTACTCACTATCCAAGTTGAGTTTCGTAAGAGCGGTGTTCACTTTCAAAGCATCCGCAATGGCCAAGGCGCCATCAGTACCAATATCGTTCCCTTGAATGTATCGGGACGGGTGGTAATGGAGGAGAACAGGTCAGATCGATGATCAGTGAGTAGTTTCAGGAGCAGCTGTACCCACTGTCCATGTCGAGATATCGGAGCACGTTATTCACTTTGAGGGCATCCCCGATTGCACGTGCGCCGTCAGCTCCGATGCTGTTCTCTGTGAATTCAAGTTTTGCGACCGCCGACGAAAGTAGAGAATATTTGAGGGCAGAAGTTGATAAGAAGAAGGAAAAGAATGGGGTCAGGAGGGGTCAATCGATCGGTGAGACGGTGCGTGCGCAGTACGGCGATAGAACAGATCATAAAAGTAGCGTTTTTATACCCACTTTGCACCCCGAGAGTTGTGAGCACAGAGTTCACTTTGAGCGCTGCCCCAAGCGCCCGAGCACCGTCAGCTCCAATATTGTTGTCTAGAGAGAGACAGAGAGTTCATCAAATACGGTAAGGGAAGAAGGACATAACACAATATTGGTCTCACTGTTCAAATGAAGCGTTGTGAGTGCAGTGTTTACTTTGAGGGCTTCTCCTATCGCCCGTGCACCATCAGAGGTGATTCCATTATCTTCGATATGATAGTAGGCAGCGCGAATATGAAGGTTGCAAGAGTGTAAGGAATGGTAGTTTGCGTCAGTATTGTCTCAAAAGGACTCTTCCCCACCGGTGATCTCATGTCGCACCCACTTCTAATCGCCAGTGTTGTAAGTTTTGTGTCATCTTTGATTGCATCTGAAATCACGCCGGCTCCACTATCACCAATGCCGTTTTCTTTTTGATGAAGAAGAATCAAAATTGTAGAGAATGTGTGGTAGAAGAAGTCAAAAGAATCTCGGCATGACATCTTGAGGTGTAAAGGAAAAGCGGGGCACTTACGAGTCAGGTTCAATTTGTTTACTTGTCTGATCTCGAACAGACCCCATGTTGCCTCTAAGGGGAGAAAGTGACCCACGATTTCCACATCTTCCGTCCCTGGAACATTCCAAAGACGCTCGAAAATTGATCTAAGATAGGCAGAAACGTGCGCCAAATTTGATAGTTCCTTGACTCCAAGGCCTTCAATGTTTCGGATCCTGTTTGGAACTACCCAAGGATCTTTCCCCACACTACGAGATAGGTCCCACCCCTGTTGCTCATCTTGATCAACACCAATGCCGTAGAAATAGCAATGACCGAGATTTTCACGTGCAGCCGGATAACCCTGGTCGCTTGCTCTGTGGTACCACTCCATCGCTTGTTTGACTGAGTATGGAGCAGGTTTCGCTCCGGGGGGACGGCTGGTACTCTTCTTGAATTCGTATGAAGTATACTCCATCACTTCACTTGAGGTTTCCGCGGTGAACGAGCCCAATAGTCCATGAAAGTATAGATCACCAAGGTTGCACATTGCCCCGGCATGACCTTGCTCCAGTGCCTTCTCATAACATTGCTTTGCACCAGCAAAGTCTTTGAGCGACTCACGCACCAATCCCAAGTTGAACTGTGCGTCGGCATTGCCTCCTTGCGCTACGTTTGAGAGATATGCCATCGCCCGCTCCGTGTTCACCTCTACTCCAAGACCGAGCAAATAGCATTCCGCCAAAAGAACCTCGGCCGTAAGGTTGCCTTGGGCTGCAGCTGCCTCAAACAGCTTCACAGCCTCTTCGTAGTTCCATTTCACACCATAGCCATGCATCAACATGGTGCCAAGGCGTATCTGAGAGACGGCATGCCCCAAGACTGCTCCACGATTGTAGAATTCCTTGGCACGATCATAGCTCCTCCTACAATAGCCGATGCCATAAAGGAAGAAATCTCCCAAACTGCACAACGCGTCCGGGTGGTTCTGCTTCGCCGCTTCTTGATACCACGTGAAAGCAAGGCTCACATCTTGGTGGTGAAGGCCGATACCGACCCTGCACCACTCGGCAAACTCGTACTGAGCCTCGATGTGACCCAGCTCTGCCGCGTATTTGTATAGCGAGAAGGCGGTTTCGACCTCTCCCTTCAGTTGCGCAGTGCGTGCTTGCTCGTACGCAGTCTCTGCATCAGTGATACTGCAAAGGGCGTCGACGTGAGAGTTCAACATGTTCGAGTTCGATGGTATAGGTCGGAGTTCTGGGAGTTCTGGCCTACGCGTCAATTAAAGAAAAATAAATTTTCGTGAGCGTAAATCCATATCTCATTCTTGAACTGCTGACAAATACCATAGGTGCTCGAACTCGGAAATAATGTCTCGGAATGTCGGCCGCTTTAGAGGTTCTGATGCCCAGCATCTCACCATCAAGTCCGCGAGTGCATGAGGCATTGTTTCAGGAATATTGGGCCTGCGACCTGAAAAGACCTCTTCCATCGTCTCAAGTAATGTATCGTTATCCACGTCCCCGAACGGGCAACTATCCCGCGACCAGCACTTTGGGAAGACAGGGACATGTCAGACCAAATTGAAAAGATATTAGGCTACCATGCCCAATTTACCACCCATAGCATGATCCCAAAGGCATACACATCCCCAGCTTTAGTCACGGAGCTCGTTGCACCATCAATCGCAAGTACATGACCGAGTCTCTCCGGGGGAAGATAAAACAATGTCCCCGGCAGAACAGCATTAATTTCGCTGGAAGTAAGTGCCGCGAAACCAAAATCTGCCACCACTCCACGTCCTGAAGACGTGACGAGAGCGTTGTCCGGTTTTAGATCAGTGTGGATCAGACCGACTACTTCGTGGAGGTAGAGCATTCCTCTAGCCACGTCGTAGAGCTACGTGAAATGCACGCGGAGTAGTGTGAGACTGCACGTTAAACACGAGATGATTGCTCAACGCAAAATATGGTTAAAACCCACCAGCCCGACACACTCCTTGTGGTATTCGTCCATTCTATCACCGTATTCAATCTCTCTACGCTGGAGATATTTGACCACGCTGCCATTCTCCATGATGGGACAAACAAAGAAGGGTTGTCTGTTCACGTCGAAACCAACACCGTAGAGGGGCAACACGAATGGGGAGGTAATCGTCGACCACACAAGCGCCTCTCGATCAAAATCCTGTCACGATTGTGATTGAACTTGGAAATTGACCTCCATCAAGCAAAAATTGCCCGTACATACCTTCTTGCTATAGTTTGGTCCCTGTCCGTCCGAATATAGAACGGTGAGCACTGTACGAGAAGTGCGTTGAACCCCTTTCCCCGCCTTTTGCTTTCCAAGCGCCCTATAATCTAGATTGCGAGTTGTGTTTCCGATTCCTGGGAGACCTGTCACTTCGCGCGACTCTGCAGATGGGGCAGCACTGCTTCCCGCATAATCATCAGCGGCCGAGAACTGGCGATCGTCATGGAGAAGGCGATATTCATCCAGGGCGACTCTCTTCAGGGCAACCTTGATTCCTCGCCACCACCCAACGTTGACTGCACCCGAGCCACCGCTCCCGAGTTTTTCATTCGTCCAACGCACTTCGCTGTTGGTCACCTCCCAGAACTCCGGGAGGCGCGCGGTGTGCATTCCCGCCATCAAAAGAATCGAAACACGTTACCGTGGCCACCTCAACACTCAACTCCCACCAATGATCACCCTCACGTCGCTCCCCATCGACATCCTCCTGCACGTCCTTGTCCACCTCGCCACGCGCATGGTTTTCTTCACGTACGTCCCGCTCGTGTGTCCATCATTCAGAGACCTGCAGCGGGGAATCGTCCAAGGTTTGACACTTGGTACTTCATCCCCCACCACGGCGATACTGAAACAAGGCCCACTCAATAGTCACGACGGCAACTGCTGCGATCCAAGTCGACCGCTAAAAGATGTCGCGCCTCGTCACGATCAGCGAACTTATCGAACTTGGGCAAACCATGCAGTCCACCGCCTTGGAAGATGCTGCAAATCGCGACCGCATGATTGATTCACTGCGCAGCAAAGTCTTGCGCTGGTTTTTGGCTGACAGACGAGACCAGTGGAGTCTCTACACCTTCAGATGCCAGATGCATTTCGACTGGGAAGATATCGAGTCCGCCGCGGCCCATGCCGTTACGACCGCTCTCAACATCGCAGAAGGAAACCGTCAAATTTCTCCGCATACCCCACATTTGGATCATCAATGTACCGTTGTCTGCACTATATCGCTCTCCCGCACGTGCGGAAGTTCTCGACATCCCAGACGGTTGTCGACACGTCCATGTTCCGAGATTTTGATGGCACCGTGGCAATACATGAGTCTTTGGAGGGCTCACGCTTTCGCTCACAGTCCTGCACCCCCGGGACAACGCCGACAAAGGCCGATACGTGGCGACTCTCTCAACCCTCGGTGATGCCAGGGGCCCGTTCGACGTGATGCCTGCAGTCCAATCGATAATTGCCCGACTTCGTCTCCCGCTCTTTCGTCGCCTCCGCGTGGAACGGAGTTTTGGTTTTGGTCGCACAACCGCGACCTTGAATACGCAGTGTTCTGGTTTCCACTGCTGGTCGGAACGCGGCGGGTCTCTTGGGACGCAACTTTTGCCGAAGAGACTCCGCATTCGTGGACTTTGTGTCAAAGCAAGGAACGCCGATGTACAGTGCTGCCAGGGGGACTCTCACAGTGTTCTCGCCCCTTGGTTGATTAGCAAGTGAAGGTTTGACCGCACAACCATGGTCTTAAACACGCAGTGTTCTGGATTCCACTGCGGGCCAAAACGCGGTGTGCGCTCTTGGGACGTCCGTAGACCGAGGAAGAGCGCCCTCGGTTTCTAAAACTCCTTTAGAATTCGCGACTCGGGAAAGATCCCAGTTCCACCGTCTGGCGTGGAACGGAATCCTTGCTTTGTTGTGGATTCTAAAATCGTATTTAATTTCACAACACTTGGGTTCTCGGTTGGACTTTTTCACAACGGCTCACTGTTTTATGTCACCCGTTGGGAATTGGGGCTTCTGAACCGTTCTGACTCCAATCACCTTTGGAGTTTCGGTGTCCCATCAAGTGAAGTCAGTAGTCAGCTCTGAAGGCAATGCACTGGATAAGCATGCGATCACCACCGCTGATCATTCTCACACACGTGCAGAGTTGCCGTGAGACCGCGGAATATCCATTGGCTTTCATTCTATGATTTGAGCTTCACCCATCAACGCGTCAGAATCTTCCCAGTCACTGGCAAGTATGTAACCGCATTTACCACGATTTGCTGATTGAGAAACCACACATTCACGGCAATGGGACAGAAGAATATTATTGCTAGTGCCAACTCAAAATTCAGACTTAAGTCAGCCGCGCCATCCGCCTTATGCGAGTTTCCAGGTTGATACTCCACGCCGTGCATCAGTTATTTTATGGCGAAGATCCATTTTTGTATTGGTGAGGAAGTTCTATCTTAAGACACCCATGTCATAATCAGAACGACATTTGCCCAGCGGTATGGACAGCATTATAAGCCAACAAAAGCAAAACTACAGCACCCAAATTCCCCAGCTGATCTCTCACGCTAGTACTGACTGGGCTGTCGCGGGCTTCGCTGCGCTGATCAGAGGGGGAACAGTGGACCGTCGCCAAAAAGAATGGTAGACCAAGGAACGTGGGCAAGGCCAGGTGGGATTCTCATGACAATGGTTTCCTGATCGTGGCCTCGTCCCTTGGGCATCACCCTCAACTAAACTCTGTTGAACCTCATTATTTTTGTCACATTTTTATGCCATCTCTTTATTTTGCTTGGTGTTCTGCCGCACAACGGGTTTTCCCTTTTACCCGGCCCCGATGATGCACGCAACTGCCCCTTTTCGCCGGTTCACGACGGAGCCATCCAGACTCTCACCGGCATTTCAAACGTGACGATTGCACCACAGGAATCGCGGAGCAAATGAAAATGGAGAGCCGATCTGATGCGGACAAGGGTAGGTTCTCGCATTCGGTGCCGCGCATCCGTTGATGAGCTATCCATCGAGCCTCAACGGACACCATTTCTAACTTCGGCCATCCGCACTTCCTAAAGTTATCTTGTACCAGTTTCCTCGCGACCCCGACAAGGTCTCCCTCTCATCCTTCTGTATCAAGGCCGAGACCCTCCTTCGAGTTGCCGGCATTCCCTACCGCAATGTGTTCCTGCAGTCCCCGAAACACACCAAGGGCAAGCTACCCGTTTACGAGTGGCATGACGAGCTGTTTGAGGATTCACAGCTTGGGTACGAGGAGCTGGTGCGGCGTGGGGCGTTTGGGGCGAGTGTGGACGAGGGACTGTCGAATACGCAGAGGGCGGTTGGGCACTGTGTCAGGCAGACGATTGAGAGCCACGCGTATCCGATCTTGGTGGTGAGTTGGGAACGTCATGACAAACGATCGGGTTCTCTTCAGTCGCAAGGGCTGATCCTTGCACCCCCGCCCCTCCCCACTTTGTGTGAGCAGTTTGAGCGCTTTCAGTATGAGTGGGAGGCAGTGCGGGCGGAGATGCTGAAGGGCGTGCCTGGCATTATTGCAATCATCGTTGGATACTTCATTCGCTCGAAGTGAGCTGAGAGTGGCTTTCAAAATCATATCCGCGACTGGAGTGGCGAGAAAGAGCAAAGGTTTACGACTAACACATCCCTCCTCTGAAATCGCCACGAAGAATCACATCCGCATTGGTATCACATGGAATCGGTGCGTATCTGGAGTTATTCAGCGTCTACCAACGACCCCTAAGACTCAACAACAATTTCCTCTCTTCCCTGTCGTGTGGTCAGGTCGGTACTCGGAAACTGAGCTCTTCGACACGCTCCTCCCAGCCGATCTCGCTGCAGTTTCTACCATCCTTGGAGACAACACATGGGTTACTGGCACTCGGAACCCGTCAACCGCTGACGCTGCACTCTTTGGGTTTATCGCTGGCGCCGTTGGTGGCGGAAAGTACAGTCCGCGAACGAAGAGGGAGGTTCAAAGGCATGCCAATCTGGTGCAGTACTACGAGAAGGTCAGGAAGGCGTACTGGCCGGAATGGGTTACCCTGAGTGAAGAATGAAGGGAAGGAACACGCGCGATGAACTTCGTATAGCTAATGGGTTGTGAATGGCAAAATGCGCTGCAGTGAATGAACTTTCCGAAAAAGACTGGAAGGTTCGTGATGTGACCGACCACGCACCAGATTGCTCCCACCGGCTTGTGTCCTCTCCACACTCTCTATGGTCACGTTACAGGGGTTGCCGTTTGCGGTATCAGAGTTGGTTGGCGCCTCTGGAGGGCTGTATTGGGGGTGAGTCGTTTCTCAAGATCGTGGCCAAAATCTCTCAAAGAACACCATGTGCTACCGAAAAGATCGAATTTCGGATGCCTCCAAATTGTTCTCGCGTAGTTGGCGTGGAGGATGTAGCATCTCGACTCGATGATGGCTCTGATGAAAGAAGGGGCCTTATTCGCCCAAAGGTTTGAAGGAACAGGGACGAAAATCTTTCTAAACATTCAAAGCGAGCTGCTGATGACTACTGGTCCGCTCCATGACAATGAAATGCGAACCAGGAGTGATTCCGACCAACTTTGAAGGAACATGACTCCGACACCGACGGCATTGCCTCGGGTCGCACAAAAATCACTCAGCGAAGGCCAAAGGCAAAGAATCGCACCGGAAGTCCCAGTCTCGCGGAGACTGTTCCAAGTCGGAGTACTGCACACGGCGATGGGCATCTGATGTACGCACGCACGCAGCGTCAGTTGCGCCGGAATACAATTCTGCAGCTAAATGTCGAGAACTACCGCAACTTGGTGCGGAAGCTCAACGTCCAGAAGTGTGGCCATCGGACCACGCACCGCTGCAAATCGAGTGAGTATATTTTGATTGGGTGCTGGAGAACAGGGACATGCTTTCGGACTGGTACGTGGAGCTCTGGGAAGACGTGTATGAGGACGAGGTACAGCTCATGAAGAGGGTTCGCGACGATCCCAGGCTCGTGGCAATTGGGCCGATTGGCTTGGTATGAGGCACATACATGAGTTCGACCTCTAATTCACGTCTAAGTCACGTCTGAACGTGAATTACAATATCGGCTCACACGGGCGAGCTCAAGGGCACAGCCCCACGATCCTTTTCCATTTGTTTTCGTCACATTATCGAATCCGCCAGGATTGCGCGCCTCACAACCGTTCTACTTCCAACAACGCACGGTTTTCGTATACTTCGCCCCCATGTGTACACCTCACGCTCTGAGTGAATTCAAATGCAGAGAAGCTACAGGATCTGTCGGGCTGCGCAACCTGGGAAGGATCGAGGTATCCGGCAGCCCAGGTCTACCATCTCCCACTCGGATACCTCCAAGTCAGTCACTCCATCTTCTCAGCGCAAAGCCAGGACTCAATCTTGATCTGTGTGTACCCTTGGTGAGAGCGATCGGCAGATTCAACGGCAGCCCGGTTTTCTGTCATAACGGTCTAAGCCCCATTAACTTCATCACACTTTCACCAATCCAGTGCCTCTTCCACCTACATCAGTCGCTCGCCTCGGAGTCACAGTACTGGCAGCTCTTGGCATCACCCCCGTGCCCATCATCGCCGCCAAAGACCGCCGGATTTCCTGCCGAAACAAGATCATCTTGGGATCGGTATGTCTGGTGATCTGGGCAGCGCTATGGACGCTCGCTCCCAACATCTCCGACCTCAAAGCCATTGTGCCGTGCGAACCCTAGCGCACAGCATCAGTATAGTCCTCGCTGTCATGGTCGAGGCGCTTGTGCTCCAAGCAAGCGTACCCTCTGAAGGGCCCGCTCAAGAGAGCATGTCTTTGGATTCCTGTAATTGTGGAAGGAATATCGGTCCCAGCTCGAACCATCCTCAGTGTTGTGCGCGACAACATCCCCAGCTCAGCCGACCCTCAGTTCATTACCCTCAATAACGTGGTGTAGGGAATCATCGCATTTGACCCTACCCTTGCATTCATCGTCTCCGTTATGGCGTACTGGCGCCTGAACAAGATCCTCGTGATGGGAAACGCAGAACACCTGATCACAGTCACAGTTTGGTTATTCTCGCTTGTGGCCTCGCAGGTGCATTTGATCTCAGCTCTGGTGGACTTGTCGTCAACGCATGCCAGGTACGTGCTACTAAAACGTTCATCGTTACTGCTCTGACTCAATGACCGAAACTCATGCTTCATCTACTCGCTTGGCTTAAGGTACAATTTATCATCAGAGCTGTGCTCACGTCGGCTCACGGTGCTGTGGACAAATCCGATGGGTCGTCTCAGAGCAGAACCATTCCAAGTTTTGGTCAAGCACTTCAAGGATCAACGCGCAAAGGTAGACCTTGCATTGGACGGGAGATTTAGGTTCTTTAAACATCTCTAAAGTCTTAATCTGCGCGACCTTTTTTCGGTGGAGATGTGGTCCAATAGACTGTATATTATATGTACAGTAGTATCTGTAATGTGTAATTTTAATGGAAATATTAGAGAGTTTGCGCAAAGCCAAAATTTACCGTAAATTTTACTGTAGAGCCTCTGTGGCGCAGTCCCGAGTAAATTTTGAAGGTGAAAAATTTTCAGAGAACTTTTCTGTGAATATTTCAACTTCTCGGACCCAAATCGATTACGATGGGGCAGTGGCCCTCCCTTCCCATCGACGTCCCCCTGCCCCTCGGTGTGGAATGGAGCTTCGGTTTTGGCCGCACAACCGCGGCCTTAAACATGCAGTGTTCTGGTTTCCACTGCTGGTCGGAACGCGGCAGGTCTCTAGGGATGTAACTTCGCTACAGCGCAACTGGGCACCTTTGTGTCAAAGCAAGATGAGCGGATGTACAGTGCCGACAGGGGACTCTGATAGTTTTCTCGCCCCTCGGCTGATGATGCAAGAGAAGGTTTGGCCGCACAACCGTGGTCTTAAACGCGCAGTGTTCTGGATTCCACTGCTGGCCAAAACGCGGTGGGCGCTCTTTGGACGTCCGTAGACCGAGGAAGAGCGCCCTCGGTTTCAAAGCTACTTTGGCATTCTTCAATTTGAGAAGATTTCAGTTCCACTGTTTGGCGTGGAACGAAATTGTCACGGGTTGCAGACTGTCAAAACCTTTTTGGATTTCATCACACTTGCGTTTTCGGTTTCTATGTCTCCCGACTCCTCTCGGTTTTACATTGCTGGTTAAGAAGAGTGGCTGTTGAACTTGTCTGGTGTGGACCACGAGGTCGTCTTGTTGGAGAGGCATGAATGTCGGTGCGATGGAAGAAACGGAAGAACGAGCTGCGGTCGTTTCATAAGAAATGGCTGCACTGTTAGCGACCCTATCATAACTGATGACGTTTGGGCTGTTGTAGATAAAGCTCCGTTGCAGACCTTGTTGATGGTTGCTGTCGCGGTGAAGCGAACCAAGAAACCAAGAACAGAAGGATGAGTCAGCGCTAGGCGAATCTCTGCGGGACACGAGAAACAGTTCTTGGGGAAGGGCAGAATGTGGTGCTGTCGCCGATTTCGGATCGCTTTCCCCTTTCTAAATTTCACACGGAATGCTCTGGCATCAGACGGTCCTTGCTGCCTTCACCACCGTATTGGCATTCTGCAAAATTCGTTACCCAAGCCACTTTCTCGACCTCGTTGCATGCCACTATCGATTCGACTCGGAAACCACTTCCGCCGCACTACAGACTTCCATCAATGCAGCATTACAGTAATCGTCGACTCGAGAGTACGGCCGCCCAAGCACATTCTCACGACCGTTCTTCTGCGACGTATTTGTCTCCCACGTCCTCACATTCCACCAATTCCCCGACCTCACCTCCCACATCCTACTCACTTTCTCTTCTCCGCCCCCCGTCCGAGTCCCATCCAGGGGGGCCTACTCATCATCCTTGACGCTGCGAAACCCGTCCACGTAATTTTCACTGGACTCCGCGACTCTACGGGACAGCGGTGGCTCCGGATGGGATTTTGTATGTTGATTACGAGGGCAGTATCAAAGTGGCGCATCCGGATGGGTTCGCGCGGCAGGAATTGGTTGTGAGTTGAATTGTCTGTTTCCTGAATTGACGAAACTTCGATTACTCCCTCCGTCTGTCTGACCTGCTCAACCGTCCAATAAAGGACCTGCTACTACGAACATTTCGTGATGTTCAATCCCACGTCGTGACAGAGTTCGCCAAGATCGACGAAGACGGGGAAGAGCGAGCATACACGCTCATAACCTGGGTTGCATCTAGAACACGAGACTCCTCGCAGCAATAGCTAGCCAGTCTGTTTCAACTTATTTGATCAGGCAGGGAAGTCGTGCTGATGGCCGTTGAGGCGGCTGTTGCGGCTGTCGTGTGGCGGCAACGGGCGCTTACAATCGTTACACTGGACGTGGCCAAACCAGATCACTTTCGAATCTTGTCACGGACGTTGCTGCGATATGCCGCGTGGATCCGGACCCCCCGCCGGTGCCGTTCGACCGCGTCTTCACCACCCGCATCACAACCACGCGACTCGCCATCACGCTTCACCTTGCCCGAGTCGACCTTCTCTCCGTCTCATCTCTTACTCGCTTCCCCCAGCACGACCTCCCACCTCTTATCACTCACTCCTCCCCGTTCACAACACTATTCCTCAACGCGGGCGCCGTCACCCTGTCGTACCACCAGACCCCCGCGGGCCTAGACCGCCTCTACCACCTGCACGTCCTCGCGAACCACCAACTGGTCCGCACCCTCATCTCCCAGAACCTCATCCTCCTTAACACGACACGGATCCTCCTCACGGCATCCGACGCACACAGGGGTGATCCTCATCCACCCGACTTCTTTGCGAGACCGGAAAACTATGCGCTCATGGGCCCGCGGGAGTACGGGTGGGACGGCGGGCAGTTGGCTTATGCCTTGTCAAAGTTCCTCGCACTCGCGTGGCTCGGCGAGCTGTTCCGCCGGCACCACCCCACGACTGACCTCCCCGCACCACGGCTTGCTGCGTTCTGCCCTGGCGCCATGCGGACCAACATCGCGGCCTCTGCTGCTGGCGAATGGCCGCTTGCACGGTTCGCGGCCGAGTACGTTGTTGTACCGTGCCTGCCGTCGCCTAGGGGTGCGGCCACGACCGTGTTCTATCTCATGACAGCGGATGAAGAAAGGTGGGAGGAAGTGAGGAAGAGGTTGCCGGGGAGGGGTGACGTGCCGATGTATGTGCATTTGGGCAAGGTCGAGGAGCCTCACCCAGACGCGTGGAGCGAGATGGTGGGAAAGAAGTTGTGGGAGGAGCTGGAGCAGATTTTGAGAAAAGAGGGCGGGTCGAAGCTATGATGAGTAGGTGCGGAGTACATCAGGTGAACAGTTGCAGTTTTTAATGATGTTTTATTGTACGTTTCTTGTCTCTTTGTCGCTACGAAGTACTAAGTCGGAATAAAAAGCATGGAAATGGTTGCTTTCTTCAACACTTCGAGTCGATCGGGAAGCTGGTTCCGACGTTTCACATCAACACTTGCACAGACCCGCCGCCACGACCATCTCAGCCATGTCCGACATCGTGCTCTTAGAGAGAGACGGTCCGATCGCCATTGTGACGCTCAATCGGCCAAAGGTGCGTGGTTCCCTCATCGCTCGCATCCGAACACCACCGCATGCTCCAAAGCCAACTCTCAAACCCACCTCTGTAGGCGATGAACTCCCTCTCCCGCGACCTCCAACTCCGGCTCGCCCAAATCCTCGCTGAGGTCGAACACGACGCCTCTATCCGCTCCGTCGTCCTGACCGGGGCGGGCGAGCGGGCCTTTTCGGCAGGGTTGGACCTGAAGGAAGTCGGCGCCACTGGGCTTCAAACGGGCGTGGCGCGTGGGTTCGGGCAGGACCCCGTGAAGACGATCGAGGCGATGAAGAAGCCCGTCATTGGGGCGATCAATGGAGTGGCGATTACGGGCGGGTTTGAGCTGGCGTTGGCGTGTGATATTTTGATTGGGTCGACGAATGCGAGCTTTGCGGATACGTGAGTGATTTAATTCGTGGCTGTGCAGTGGACAATGGCCAACCAACTCTCCAACTCAACCCACCAGACACGCCCGCGTCGGAGTCATTCCCGGGTGGGGCCTCTCCCAACGCCTCTCTCGCCTAATTGGTATCTCAAGAGCGAAGGAACTCTCACTGACCGGCAACTTCCTCCCTGCCGAAACCGCCGTCTTGTGGGGCCTCCTCAACCGCGTCGTACCCCCGTCGGAGCTTCTCCCAGTCGCGAGGAAGCTCGCAAAGGATATCGCCAGCATTGACCCGGACATGGTGCAGCGGTACAAGAGGCTGATAGATGGTGGTTTCGAGCTGTCGTTTGGGGATGCGATGAAGCTGGAGAAGGAGACGGCTGTTCGAGATAATGTCAAGGTTACAGCGGCGTCGGTTGAGGAGAGACGGAAGGGGGTGCTGGAACGTGGTCGCGGGCAGAAGTTGTAGGGTGGTCGCGTTTCGAGCAGAAGTGACTCTCAACAATTATTATTGACAAGATGAGAATAATGTAAAGAGGCTGATTCACGCTCGTTGGAATTTCCCCAATCATCTCCCGGTACATCTAATGATGAATTTTTGTTTTGTACCTTCGAAAGTCCCATTACATCCCAATTCACCCGATCCCACCCACCCACGATGCTCTCCCCCGGCACCCAGCAGCGGGTCCTGACCGCCCTGCGCATCATCCCCTTCGTCTTCCTCTCTCTCATCCCCCAACTCCAACCGTTTTTCTTCGGCGGGGTCTGCCTCGCCCTCCTGGTCGAATACCGCAAAGTCCTGGCTCACACGAGGACGTTTCTGAGGGAAAGGAGGATGCTGTATGGGAAGGATTACGAGAGTCCCGTGTTGGGGCCGTTTCCGTTTGGGTTCGTGAATGAGATTGCGGCTCCAGCGGTGAAAAGCACGCAAGCGAATGGGAATTGGGCGAATGGAGGGAAACGGGAGCGGCAACATGATCATGACGATACCGAAACCGTGAGTGGTGCTTGGAATTGCGGCTCTGGCTGGTGTCACCAATCACGCTCACGGCCATCCCCTTTGTCGCGTTCAGGACTGGGCAACAACACCAAACCTGGGCCCATCCAGCCCCTCCACCTCTGCTGCCAAGGCATCGTTGAGTCTCACCTCCCTCCAGCCTCTACCGCCTCCCTCGAGCGCGTACACGTCACAGGAATCGTCACCTGCAATTTCGCGACCCCAGTCTCCACCACTGGGAGACTCAAGACCGGTGGGACCGAGCGCGTTCATGGGGTTGAGTGCGAATGGTGACGGGGAGCAGGCGGTGAGGCATAGGGCGCCGACGTCGGGCGCGAGGGACGGTCCGGACGATGTCGAAGCTGTCGACGGTTCGACCTCGAGCAAGAAACCCGCCCCAGCCAAGCCGCCCAACCGCTCCACCCCCCAACGCACCGGGCGGGAGACCGTCGCCGTCCCCTCGTCCTTCTTCTCCCTCCGCCGGCTGCTCAAACGCGCGTTGTTCCTCTTCCCTGCCATCGACACCTCGCCCGACCTCGTCCTCATGACCTTTGGCACCATCCTACCCACCATCCCGGCCCTTCTCTCTACCTTCTTTGGGGTCGCCGAGGCCCGAATCCCATTCTACATCAAGGCGTGGCAGGGGATCTCATTCATGCTCCTGGTCCTCGCTCATCTCGTGCAGCTGGCCCCCGCGGAGGATAAGATTAAAGAACCGGCGATGAGGGTGCGCAGGTTCGAGACGGTGCTCTTGGAGATGGGCGGGAGGGTGTTTGGTTTTGTGTGGATTGCTGTGGCGATGGGGGATGCGGTTGTTATGCTGCGGCATGAGGTGAGTTGTGTACAGCGACGGTTTGGGCGTGGCGATTTTATTGAACTTGGTATCGACCTGGGCTTTGATGTGTCTCACTTCGTGTGGTAATCCAGAACGGAACGTTCCGGTTCCTTATTATTGTGGTTTTTACCGCCTTGGGAGACACGTCGGGGTACTTTTTTGGACGGGCGTTTGGGAGGACGCATATCGTTCCAGGGATTAGGTGAGTACCTGAAGTTGCGACAACGATACATTGGGGTCAACAAGCCTTTATCTAGCCCGAAGAAAACACTGGAAGGGTTCCTGGGGAACATCTTGGCGCCGCCAATTTTCCTTATATTCGCAATCC
This sequence comes from Gonapodya prolifera JEL478, assembly GCA_001574975.1. NCBI lineage: Eukaryota > Fungi > Monoblepharomycota > Monoblepharidomycetes > Monoblepharidales > Gonapodyaceae > Gonapodya > Gonapodya prolifera. Next base: position 73,706 of record KQ965823.1, read on the forward strand.
GAAACGTGCCTGCAATCGCCAACGTGCTTCCCTCATTGATGAGTGTGGAGTGGGTTTGCCTCATCTGGGGGATCTTTGGATCAACTGCGGGCGTCATTGGAGATCTTGCCGAAAGCGTGAGTTGGCTCGCCTTTACTTTCGTCACACCCACTGCTGCCCGCACTTCACTGAAGGAAATACCTCCTTTACAGTTTATCAAGCGCGCCGCCGGTGTGAAAGACTCTGGTGACGTTTTCGCCGGGCACGGTGGTTGGTTGGACAGACTGGACTCTTACCTCCTGAGCGTACCATTCGCCTATTTCACATGGACTTTGATGGACGAGGCTGTTTTGCGGTAGTGGACGTGTTCTTACTTCGGAGAAGCAGTGTAGCATGAGTCGTACGAGTATATACATAATGTGTACCTGCATTTTAAGAGTTTATCCATAGCGTGACCTTTTTGTCATATGACAATGGCAGAACGCCGGGTAATGGTTTGGTGTCCAAAGACTGATCCGGCTAAATCGGCGAAACACGGACGTTCTTCACCTGCGGCACCTGCCTCCCGACCACCGAACATCTCACCCGACTCACGTTGTCAATTCTCACGTTTGCAAGATGTAATTCGTCGTCTCCTACCCGCAGCGTTACCACAAACTCAACCCCCCACTCTCTCCGTCTCAAAGCCTTCTCCGATGTTTGCCTCTCATCTCCGCCGCGCGCGATTCCCGGCACTCTTTGCCGCAGTCGGTGTGACAACGTCCATTTTTGGACTGGGATCGTCAAAGCCAATCTCACTGGACGGGAAGGAGTACGATTGTGGGTTAGACGTCGCTGTGGCGGTGTTTCTGTTTCCCAACAACTCACTGATTTCCACTCGAAAAACAGTCGTGATTGTGGGATCGGGGTCTGCAGGAAGTGTGCTGGCATCCCGCCTGACAGAGGTGATTTGATTGTGTGGTTCCGTCGTCGTCGTCGATCCGAAATGTCTCCCTGTATATCTTTTCACTACCAGGACCCCAGCGTCAGCGTGTTATTAATTGAAGCGGGACGAGACAATAACCACTTCAATGTCCGAAACATGGGGTAAGTTTTGATCGCGTTGCTCCTCTTCGATCTGTAGATGTGACTCATCTTACGTTACCAAACATAAAGACGTGTTGCCGATCTTCAGAACAGCCCCTTCGACTGGGCGTTCCGCTCGACGCCTCAAAAGGAAACCTACAACCGAGTTCACTTCCTTCCCCGAGGAAAGGTACGTTCTTTATGGGAGTGCCAGCCACTCTGCATCCTACGAGTTTCGAGCCGGGTCAACTGAACTTCACCATTTCTATCCCATTCATTGACAGACATTCGGAGGGAGCTCTTCCATCAACGCCGCTCTCTACGTTCGATGTGCCCCGGAAGACTATGATGTGAGAGTCCGCGGACTTGGCTTCTGAGCGCTGTTTCCTGACCATAATTCTTGCCACGTAT
>KQ965823.1:75309-148711 GCA_001574975.1 Gonapodya prolifera JEL478
TACTTTACGCTGGACCAGGCGGAAAAGGAACTGAACCCGTGGAACGGACACCTGTACCGCTCGTTTGTGAACGCGGGGATTGATAAACCGACGGACGATTTGAACAAGATTGGCGATATGAGAGGGGTGGCGGTCGCGCAGCATACGGTTGCCAAGGGAACGAGGTCGGACGCGTTTAGCTCGTGGCTTGTCAACACGGGCGCGATTAATCGGCCCAACTTGACTGTCGTTCCTGTTAGTCTCTTTGCGTCCATTTTCATCGCTTCTCAGTTCGCCCTGACATCGCCACACCGCTCCACATCACCCCCCAGCACACCTACGCAACCAAAGTCGTCCTCGAGGGTACGACGGCCAAGGGCATTCAGCTGCGGCAGGGCGAGAACGTGGACGAGCTGCGGAAGGCCAAGGATCAGGTCGTGACGGCGAAAAAGGAGGTCATTCTTTCGGCGGGGGCGTATTGCACGCCGTGGTTGTTGATGTTGTCGGTGAGTGGGGTGGTGTGGCGTGGTACCCGTGATGATTGGATTGATTGAATGAACAATGATTTTGGTGGGGGAAACACAGGGAGTCGGACCTGCAGCACACCTCAAGAACGTCGGGATCAAGCCCGTGGTACGTATCCTCGCACTCACTTCCCATCTTCATCGCTCCTCACCCACTCCCGACCTTCACGTCCCTTGAAAGCTCGACGTCCCCGCCGTTGGGAAGAACCTCAAGGACCACCTCTTCCTCACGATCGCCTTCGGGACCAACAAGGACATTTACAGTCTGTACAGGCCGAATTTGGGATTCGCGCAGGCTACCTTGAATGCGCTCGTGAGGGGGAAAGGGTTTGTGGCGTATGTTCCGGTGAGTGTCAAGTCGTCTATCAATTCGTTGTGGACACCCATTTGACACTGCAACGGCGCCTCATCAGCACCAAGTCCTCGTACACACCGACTCCGGTGTGGACCCCAAGAAGACGAAACCGGACATCCAGTTTTACGCCATGGGCTTTTTCTACAAGTGAGAACGAAGCCTCGCCTTTCCACATTTGGATGCTGGACATCAACACTCTTAACCCGTTCCCAACCCCATCCAAAGCGGCCCGCCCAACTCCTTCATCGACGTGCGCAAAGGATTCAACATCGAGCCCGTTGACGCCAAGGGAAAATACCCCTTCGCGTACTCCATCCTCCCAACCCTCCTGAACCCCAAGTCCGTCGGGAGCCTCACCCTCAAAAGCTCTGATCCCTTCGAGTACCCCCTGATCGACCACAACTACCTTGCCCACCCGCAAGACGTCGAGGTGCTTGTGAGGGGGTTCAAGATGACAAGGAAGGTTGTGGCGACGGAGCCGTTGAAGAGCCTTACGACGGAGGAGATCATCGACGAGCACGCGAGTAAGGCGGGCCCCCCAGAAAGCGACGCTTATATCGAGAGCTACGTCAGGTCGCATGTGAGTTTGGTGGTGATTGTGCGTACGCTGTGAAACGAAGTCTGATCATGTTGAATCTCGGGTATTGTCACAAGGCTGTCACCGTGTACCACCCCAGTGAGTCTGCACTCTCAAATATCTAACCCGCACAACACTATTTTCGAAGTGACTGATGCATGCAACCTTGATATCTCTTTTGACGTAAATGATTTACGTTCGACTTTTCCTCATCCACCAGCCTCCAGTAAGTTCGGGCGACTTGATTCAGCTCGTCGCTTGTCTCGCTCACGCCAGTATCTGCTACTTTTTCAGCTTGCCGTATGGGCCCTGACTCCGACCCCAACACCGTGGTCGACATCCGCCTGAAAGTAAAAGGGCTCCAAAAGCTTCGTATCGTCGATGCGTCTATCTTCCCCGACATCCCAATGGTACGTCAAGTTCCATGCAAAATTTTCTCTGGGCGTCGTTGTGACATTTGTGCGCGTGCTCCACAAAACAGGGAAACACAAATGCCCCCGTCTTGGCGGTTGCGGAGAAGGCGAGTTAAGACTTTTTGATGTTCGCTCTAGAATGATTTCTGACGTTCTTTTTCCTTTACTTTAGGCGGCTGATGTGATCAAGGAGGACCATGGACTGAAATCGGTGTGAAACGAAACACCGATCAGTAGTCAAATATAGTTTGTAAGCTTACATATATTTAAAATAGAAACAACTACTTGTGACTCAAACAATTGTTCTTGCCTCCGGGGTTTCGGTGGTCTGAAGAACCGCAGCCGTCGGCGGAGTTTCATCCGCTACCTCGCTCTTTTGAGAAGAGTGCACAAGGAATCGCAAGAGCGCTTTTTGGACACACGGCGATGGTGTTCTTTCTCTTTTAATGTCTCCAAGTCCCGCGCGAAGATAATTTTTCGGTTGGTCCAAGGGTTCCGATACCGAGAATTCATCCGGAGGGAAATCCTCGCGGCATCTCTTCAGTCTGGTCACCCGACGCCAGCACTTCAACACCAGCCAGACCGTCGCCAAACAATCTCCTCACGTCTCGCCTCTGTAAGCCTGTGTAATCATCTTTGGGATCCCTGGATTGGACGCTTCCATTCAAACTGAACGTTTTGGATCCCCTCGTCCCCCAGCCACTGAACAAAACTTGAACAACGATGAGCTTCCGAACACGTGTACCAGCACTCATGGCAGCGGCTGGAGTCTCTTTCTTTGGGTGGGGTGGACCGGCGGTTACTCCGGTGGATGGCAAAGAGTACGACTGTGAGTGAACGGTACTGGGCAGGAGGACATGGCTTTCAACCGACTAACGGTCCTGTGTCCGACTGAGTGAAGTTGTTATTGTCGGATCTGGCTCTGCGGGGAGCGTGTTGGCGTCGCGGTTGTCGGAGGTTGGTTTCTCGACGCATGTTTGAGGTGGCGACCTCATCGAAAAATCGACCTATTTTCCAAAAGGATCCCAACGTTAGCGTCCTGCTACTGGAAGCCGGCAAGGACAACAACCACTTTGACGTCCACCACATGTCGTACGTTTCACTCAAACCTTGAACCTCATCCGACACCGTACTCACCCATGCCGCTGATTTCATCTCCCGTAGGCGAGTCGCTCAGCTTCAAAATACCGCGTACGACTGGGCCTTCCGCTCTCAACCCGAAAAATCGACGTACGGTCGGGTACACTATCTTCCACGTGGAAAGGTAAGTCCTACTGTATTGGCCAGCTCCTGATAACCTTACCTACATGTGTGATTTAGGCTCTTGGTGGGTCCTCGTCAATTAACGGAGCAGTGTACGTCCGCTGTCCCCCGGAGGATTATAACGTACGTTTTGTTCATTCACCATTTCAAGTTTCGCAGCGTTTTTAAACTACCGCCGAAACAACTAGGAATGGGCCCAGAAGTGGGGCTGCAAAGGCTGGGACTACAAAACCCTTCTCCCCTACTTCATGAAATCCGAGCGCCTCCAAGATGAAAGCGGCAACCCGGTCAAACTCCCCGCCCACGGTAACGACGGCCCGCTCGCTGTCACCTACTTCACGCTCGAACAAGCCGAGAAGCAGCTATCGCCCTGGATCGGGCACATTTACCGCTCGTTCGTGAACGCCGGGATCGACAAGGCCACGGACGACTACCACAGCGGCGATTTCAGGGGTGTGGCTGTGACGCAGCATAATGTAGATCGCGGGATCAGGGCGGACGCGTTCACGTCGTGGATTAAGAAGACGGGCGCAATTGATAGGAAAAACCTCACCGTGGTACCTGTAAGTTCCACTCCTCCACTCCTCCCGCTCCACCGCTCCATCCATCCCACTCACCTTCCCCGTTCTTCCCTCCCAGAACTCACAAGCCACCAAAATCGTCATCGACGGCAAAACCGCCACGGGCGTGCAACTCCGGCAGGGCGAAACTTTGGACGAGCTGCGCAAGGCCAAGGACCAGGTTGTCAAAGCGAAGAAGGAAGTCATTTTGTCGGCCGGAGCTTATGGGTCGCCGTGGTTGTTGCTGCTTTCAGTGAGTTATTTGTGGTGTGTGCGATTATATCGAAAGGAGGCTGATCGCGCTGATTTTTATCCTTTGACAGGGAATCGGCCCGGCGTCCCAACTCCAAAGTGTGGGAATCCGACCCATTGTAAGAATCATTTGTTTCAACTTGCGAACCACCACCCTTGTCTCTAAACCCCCATGCCTTCCCGGCCCAGGTCGATCTCCCCGCAGTCGGGAAGAACCTCAAAGACCACCTCTACGTTAGCGTCCCCTTCGCGACCAACCAGCAAATCTTCAGCGTCTACCGCCCGGGATTGGACATGATCCAGGCGTCGTTTGATGGGCTCGTGAGGGGGCGTGGGTTCACTGCGTACCTGCCTGTAAGTACCTTCGTCTTGTCCAAATGTGTTGATTGCTTACGATTTTGCTATATGCCATCGTATTTATTGCAGTACCAAGTCATCGTTCACACGGATTCGGGAGTCGACCCCAAGAAACTGAAACCCGACCTGCAGATCTACGGAATGCCCCTCTTCATTGCGTAAGTTCCCTTTGTATGTCGTTGTTGTATGCATTAACTTGTGTGTCTGACCTGCAATTTACCCTCCCGACATCAGCGGTCCTGCCAACAGCTTTGCAGACGTGAAAAAAGCTTCCAACGTCAACCCCATCGACCCCACGGGAAAGTACCCATACGCGTACACCATGATGCCCACAATCCTGAACCCGAAGTCCGCCGGTAGCGTGACGCTCAAGTCCTCCGACCCTATCGAGTACCCTATCGTGGAACACCGATTCCTGGAGCACCCTGACGACGTGGAGGTTCTGATCCGCGGAATGCAAATGTGTCGCAAAGCTGCGGCCACGGAGCCACTGAAGGGGTTGACGACGGAGGAGATTTTGGATCAGGAGCTGCTCAAGACGGCGGGCGCGTCGGATAGTAGGGAGTATATGGAGAAGTTCGTACGGTCAAAGGTGGGTTTGACGTTTTGCGTGCAGTGCCGTTTTCATAATCGCTCAATCTGTTATGTCTTTGCAACAGGCTGTGACGGTGTACCATCCAAGTGAGTTGGCACTTTCGACAACAGATTCTACATCCGTCGTGATTGCTTTGCTAAAATTCACTTCGCCCTCTTGCGACGTTTTTACTTATTAGCATCGAGTGAGTCTGAGTGATTCAATCCGCCACTATGAGCTCATGCGCTGACTTTATTTTATCACATACAGCCTGCCGCATGGGCCCAGACTCGGACCGAAACAGCGTCGTTGATCTTAGCCTGAAAGTGAAGGGGGTCAAGAATCTGCGAGTTGTGGACGCGTCTGTCTTCCCAGACATTGTCATGGTGAGTTGCAGAAGAAATGAACACTTGGCAATTGGCTATTGGTTCGTCTCACACAAACTGATCTCTGCAGGGGAACACCAACGCTCCAGTGTATGCCGTAGCTGAGAGGGTGAGTTGCCGATTGTGACGATTGACGCATGTGTTTTTACTTTTTTCTTATTTCATTTTTTTCTAAGGCGGCGGACATTATCAAAGAAGAGCACGGGCTGGCAAAGTAGGGAGTACGTACAGAGAAAATTGTAGAATATATTTATTGTTTGAAAGAGAAAAGCAACATTTCCATGTGCTCTACTAAAGATTACCTCGTCGCCCCGAACACTTCCGAACCACTCTCCCGGGATAGCTTTCACTCCTTGCTTAATGCTCACTATTGACTGCGTAAACGCCTCATAATCCTGTGCTGTTTGTTCGCTAAGCTTTCCAAATAACGATACCCACATAGTTAAAGTTGTCCTACCTGCCGTATTGTGAGTGGGAGTTTCTGTCAATCACCGTGTGACGTCACCTCGACAAGCTTTTCGGACATTTGCTTATTGGTCGCTCGGGTACGCACGCAATTTGACTGGTACACTAGCTACACGGTTCGTTTTCATTTCTCGTTGTGTAACCACTGTGGACATTCATGTGTAAGTGCTGACTGGAGATGCCATCTTCTTCCTGGCATCTTAACCTCACATTTGTTCAAATATTTGCATCCACGTGTCAATGAGTGCCCCAAACTTTGCAGTTCATGTCCAGTACGAGAAGGTACGGTAGTGTGATCCAAGCCAACTCGACGAAATTGAGTGTCCTGGAATCACGTTCCATGGATCTCCCTTGTGCAGCCGTCATGTGGCTCGTGACGTCACCAGCAAGATCAGGAATGACTCTCGACGTATATCATGGTCAGCATATTTGCCAAATGCCACATGAGGGAAGGCAATGGTGGATTGTCAGTATCGCCAGTCACTTGCGACTGAGGGAGCAGTGGTTTCAGTAAGCTCACCCTAGTCAGAAAAGAGAGATGCAGCAAAGGAGGCAGGCGCAGGCAGCGGGAAATTGGAATACAGTAAGAGGGCTCATGGTAATCGATAAATGCAAAACGTAAATTGCTGGTGAACACCAAAGTCCACACTCGACAGAGATTACATGTAAATATACTACGACAAAACCCTGCGACGCTACCTTTCTCATTTCTCACGTGCCAAGTCTGCAGCGAGCTATCTTACTGGTCGATCGCGAGCCTCACTTCCCCCTCCACCGGCACCTGTCCCATCCCTTCTGCTGCACTCTCACTCTCACTTTCGCCTCCCCCACTCCCACTCCCATCCCCATCCTCGCCATCACCTGGTGCCCCACGCTTCCTCCCCACAACCCCCCTACACACCGGACACGTCCCACTTCTCCCCGCCACCCAGGGATCCACACACGCCCTATGCAACACATGCCCGCATGGAATCAACGTCCTCACTATCGATGAGTGCGGGACGAAGGGTGTAAGGCAGATGGAGCATGTGGGGGGTGTGGGTGTGGAGGGGCGGGAGGGAGTGGGGGAGGAAGTGGGGGCGAGCGAGGCGGCGAGGGAGGGGTGCAGGGAGGAGAGTGAGAGGCGCCATGATATGGATGTGGATGTGGTGCGTGAGTGGGTGTGGGTGTGGGTGGAGCGAGCCCCGGCTGGGGCAGGTGAGGGCGCGGTTGCGCGACTGCCCCCTCCGCCACCGCCCCCGCCAAGCCAAGAGCTGGCGACAGACCCAACACTTCCCTTCTTCCCTGCCCCCGCCACCGAAACGGGCAGGGGCAGTGGAACGGCAATCCCGCTCAAGAGCGGCACGTTCGATGGCGACACTGCGCCGGCGTCTGTGAACGCGGAGTTGAGTGATACAGGTGACAGGTCGCCCTCCCCATCGATGTGCGTCCGGGAGACGGAGGGTACGTCCAGCAGGCGGGTGGACGACGGGCGGGGTGGAGGCGTGGCGAGACGGTGCAGGGAAACGTTGCGACGGAGTGAGAGGGGTTGTGGTTGAGGTTGGGTGGAGGAGGCGCTTTGGGCGCGGTGGAGTGGTGTGGGCGAGGCTGCGGTGGTTGTGACACGAGGGGGAGCAGTCGAGGTACGACGAAGCGTGGCCGACGAGGCCGACGTGAGCTCGACCATCTCAAATACACGGTCGACGTCGACGTCGGGTGAAGGCAGGCCGTCCAGGAACGCGTCCTTGACCGCCGTTGCATCTGCGTCCGCTGTGCGAGTGTCGAACTTGGGCGCTGCTAGGATGGACTCCGTGATGACCGTGCCGCGTGTGTCGTCGTCGGGGAGGTACTTTGCGGCTTCTTGGTCGACTATGCGATCTTTTCCTCCTCGGGGGAATTGCTTTGACCCGATTCTGGATGATGTCGCACTTGCCATGCTGTCCAGTCTCGCCAGAATGGAGCCTTTGCCCGTGACTGCATCGATGCCGTCGTCTCGGAGGAACTTTACTTCTTCCTCGTCATGCACGCTGGTCACCCCAGCGGAACCGGTCCTCGTCACCGCCACCGTCCCAGCACCACCACCGCCTATGTCACTACCACCCCCTCCAGCACCACCACCACCAGCATCCACACGACCGGGCCTCTCGACCAGTGCTGTACCTGGCTCCACCAATGGTCCTCCGAGACCCACACAAAGACTGGCAGTGCGTTGAGCTGCGCGGGTGTGAGGACTGCTGCCTTTGCGGCTGCCGAGCGGGCGATGAGCTGCTCGAGGTACGCGCGGCGCCAGCGGGAGTACTGTTGAGGTGGGAGTCGGTCAGAGTGGGGGCAAGGCAGAGTGTGGGGGACGTGGGCACCCGGGGTATCATCGAACCGAACCAGGTCAGGGACCAGACACCACCCATCCCCCACCGCGCCCTACACCGCAGACAGCTCCCACACGCACCTGGACCGCCTTCCAGAACGCGACGACGACCGCCGCGACGGCAACAAGACCCATGAACGAGGCGAGGACCGCGAATCCGATTGCGAATCCGCCCGTCTCTGGCGCGGCCTCGGAGGAGAGCGTGGGGTCGCTGTCGAGGGCGGAGAGCGTGGGGACGGGTGACGACATCGCGGATTCACACGCGATGGTGCGGGAAATGGAAGAGGGGAGAGAGAAGGTGCGAGCGAGCGGAGAGGGGGGGGGGTTACCCTGGCTGCGGCCGACTCGTCGGGTTGATCTAGAAGATTACGTGTGACAAATTTCTGACTCATTTACCGCCAGAAAATCTTTCTTTATTCGTTGTATTTGCTAACTAGAACTCTTGTCTTCAAAAAAGATTTTCCTCGGATCTCCCCCACTCCATCGATTCAACTCCCCACTCCTCACCCCCCAAATGGATCGAAAGGGCGCCGACAACTACGGCCACCCACCCAATCACACTGCACCACGCCCAAGGACGACAATGTTGCATATCGCCAAATACACGTTGATCACGTCGAGATACTGCGAATTACCCCGGTCAGCCGGTTGGTCACTCCCGGCGGCCCACATCCGCAAAACACTCACAACGACCATTCCAGCTCACACACTCTTGTAACCTCCAGCGGCACCCGCATCCGCGAGAGTAGCCACGTCCAACGCGGTCTCGCAATGGGCGTTGTCTGTTGTCACATCAGAGTTCCCGGCCCGTGTTCTCATATGTGTTCCATCCAGAATGCGTTCCAAAATTTTCTGGTAGTGAAGTTCCTTTTGGTTTCGGTAATATTTCCATCCGAGTTCTGCGCGAGAGTTTCCAATTGAAGCTCAATAGTCAAAAATATAACAACATATTGTGGCTGTGTAACAGACTGTTAAAAAAATAATTATCACAGTTCAAGGTCCGCGATAAGTTTCTGAATCTCCTACGCCGTGACTTCAAATGAGCGATCCTCACCCTGACCATCAAACCACCGTTGCGTCTTTCGCCGCCTTCAAGCATGCGTTCAGGTTCGCAGTTACCTCGAACACGGTTTTTGCAACTTCTTGGTTCTCCGCAGACGCAGAGGAGCCTCGCCCGGCACTCGCTTTGCAGATTTCTTAACCTCGCCACAAATGCACCCCGTCTCCTTGCGAAATAGCGTCACATTTTTGGTCAATGTCTGATTACCAGTGTTGGCATTGAGGAACATTGTACGGAGCAACGGTAACAAGTAGGTTTTGGCCTTGAATAATTGGATAAGCTCTATGCGGGAATGGAGAGAGCAATTTGGTTAGAGTCAAACAGAATTCAAAAGCACACACTACTGCTTTTATTTCTCAATCTCAATCTCAATCCCCCAATAGTCACTTCTTTCGAAACTCTCTCTAAAACTCTTTGTACAAAATATGTCTGTTCAAGGAACTTTTAATTTCACTCTAAATATTTTTCACACGACTGACTAACCAACCAACAACACACAAAAGCACAATCCAACCCGTTCACGCCTTGTTACCCTCATCCTTGGGCCCACACTGCACCTTTCCACCCACGATGGTCCACTTGGGCACAAAATCCCTCAACTGGCCCACCCCGACTTGGACCGGGTCGATGTCCCACACCGCCACATCGGCGACTTTCCCCCGGCACAACGGCGCCATACCCGCTCATCGCGTGACTGGTGAAGGCCGCATCAAAGTTCTTTTTTACCACGTACGTTGGACTGGTTCTCTGCACTGGTTGCCTGTAGGTCGAGGTTGGTAGGATTTTGTCGAGCCATCACCAACGGACTGCGAGACCGCGTTTTGTTCTAGTTCGAGCCACGCTATACGTCTTTCCACTGCTGTAGCGGTTTGGCAAAGTTGTTGAAAAGAGGTACAATATATTTTTACCCCATTGGATGGATGTTGATGAGACTCGTCATTCATTCCATGAGGGCGATATAGGCTGATTAATTTAAGTTGCAGCACCACCCTCGGCACTCCTCCTTGTACTATTTAGCAGACAAGCGGCTCTGCCTGCTTATATCAAATTTTTTACCCCCCGTCGTGATGAACGTCGCACCCACGTTGTTGCGCCGTGAGGAACCACAAGAGGCCAATTGTGCTGATTGCTGCTTATTCAGTTGAGTAGTCCTTGGAATATCCCGTGCAGGGTTTGGGCTCATTAGCACTCAGTGCACGTCGTTACCAGAGAGACGTAGTGCTGAAAAATGAACGGTGCATATGTCCCAGATAATATTGCAGAGGAAACTGGCACAGCGGGTCGCAAACATCACCCAACGTGGAAGAGCGTTAGCCCAACGCACCGTGCCTTCGCCACGTGACTTGTGAAGGCTGCGTCAAAGATGAAGAGGTTCACCGGATCTCAGCACCTAGTTGTCCGTAGGTTAAGGTCTGAGCTTTCGTCCTTTTTGGGTGGTGCAATTTCCAAGTACTTCGTCCTTTCATACATCCGGCAAAACTTTTGTTGAATAGCGCTCAGGAAGGCTCCTCTCAAGAACTCCACAGGCCTGGACCTTCGCCGAAGAACGCGATGATTTCTGCCCACAAGGACACTGAACTCCGTGATACCAATCGGAACTTGCCATTACCGGTGGCGATAAGGTCACATCAACAGCCACAACGTCGACATCAGGCAACTCTGGAAACCGTGCCCATCGAAGTTCAACATCAAATCATCCGTCTTCTCCCTCCCAAAGCGGCTTCCTCCATAGTACCTCTGGTATCCCGTCGACTCCGATTTGCTTCCAAAGAAGCGATTCCGGGATGCACCGATGGGGAAGTCGCCGTTCAATATTCTGTTGTCATGCAGTGTCATCCCATTGAAAATGATCCAACGATTGGCACTTCCTGGCGTTGGAATCCCGTCTTTGATCCCGTCGGCCCGAGGTTCACGGAGACCTCTGCCGCATCCAATACGATCTGGGCTTCTTGTACGGCTAGAGTGACATTGAATGCGGACGAAGTCGTGGCGGGTAGTGAGCATTGGGAGGAGATGGTGTTGTCAAAGCTGGTCGAGGCTACAATGAGTTCCGGGGCGGATCAGTCAATTCAGGATGAAACTCTTCCACCCTGGCGACGTTTTAAACTCTACCTCGTGAAAATAGATGTACCGTCATGCCCTTTTGACTGGAAGAATCATACCAAGTTTTGGGACGCAATGACCGCGCTCCACAATCACACAAATAATGGAGCGAACCAGGTCTCCCCAATTGCGATCACGCTTGATTCAATTGTTGTTGCACGGGAGGAGCATGAAGAATTGACCTTTCGGAACGTGACGCACCTCACCACTGGAGAATATTTTCGGAACCGGGCATTTACAAGACATTCCGAACAGCCGCCACCGGGAGTGACATTTGCACGGGTACTGAAAATACTTCCTGCCCTCACAGATATTCGAGGGATGTGCTTGGGGAGTCCAGAAGATGCGAGTCTCATTTTGCAAACTATGTCAAGGAGGCAGCGCTCACTTGTGCGCACACTCCTGGTTCCACCAATTGAGCCTTATGGGCGCTCCAATCACTCCAATTATCACTCAGATCCTTCATACATGGCGTGGGAGCGCTGCCCGGAGTATCTCTTCTCGACACTAGCCGTGTTCCCCAATTTGACAACGTTTGGGGTTGTACCACTTGGATCCTTGCGATCGTACGATTTGACGTTGCATCAAGCAGCTTACCTCAGAGGTCACCCTGGAGACCCAACTCTCATCCTCCCCCACCTTGAAACGATACACCTTAACATCGAAGCGTTCAGTGGAAACTCTCAAAAGTCACTTCCGGTGATGCTGGAAACTGTTTACAAATGGTTTGAGCACGCTTTACCCAACCTCAAAGATCTCCACCTCACCATGATATTGGTGATGGAGCGCCGGGGATGGAACTGGTCGAACCCGTCCGTACGTGCTACGGAGGACCACGCACTGGACCTTGTAGGGCGGCTGTTGAGGACTGTTCAAAAACCAGGAGTCTCAGTTGTGCTTCACAGTGTAGAGTACCGAGACCGGGAGGGATCTGCAGACGAGGTTCTCTTCACTACAAAGGGGTGTTCTTGGAGAACCGAGTCGGCCCTGAACGCCAGACGGAAACTCGCGAGTCGAGTGGAGCAGCTAGGGAGGGAAACTGGCGCGAGGGTGACCGTAGACCTTGTAGAGTTTAACGGACAGAGTGGGGACAGATGGATGGGGTACCGACCCTGCAACCCAGTGGCGTTCCCTCCAACGAACATTTAGACATGAATTATTGTGTGAAGGTGACCATTTGAAGACTGTTACTATTATCGTAAATAGGTGTTAGTTTGCTATGAGATACCCTTCCGAAAATGGCGGAGGAAACTGGAATTAATACGACCGGGACTCAAACTCGCATTCCCGGGGACCTCTCACAGCGTGTACTAAGCTTTATCTCCTACATTTGCTGGAATCCAAAACGGGTCTCTCCGCGGTCGGCACTTGCTGTGGCTGACCCCACCACTTTCCATCGCACTCTCCCCCAATCCCAATGGCCTCGGAAGACGAACTCGCGCCGACAACTACCGAGGGGTGAGATCTGCAGCTGTACCCTGGCGTGTTTGAATGGCCCTCACATGTGGACGCCTGCAACCTTTGTGTTGGACTCCGCCCCCCTCACGCATCCCGTGTAATCGCGGTCTGCTGCGGTAGATACAAGGTCGGAGAGAAAAAGACGCTCGCTGAGCTTCAGCAGCTGGACCAGGAGGACGAGAGGTTCGTGGCGGGAGTGTTTGGCGCGTTCGAAATAGTGTCCGTGTGTTTGAATATGTTCTTGGCCCCCCACAACCCAGTCTCCGGAAGTGGAAAGAGGTGAGACCACGGAGTGGGTTATGAGGATGAATTCCGATTGACGCGGAATCACCCCGTTCTCCTAGTCGCTGGGCATAAAGGGAGGCGCGACAGGCCCGGTAGACGATCCCCGACGCGTGGTTCCCGTATCACTGGCGATGGAGGTCGAAGGGCGTGAGGATGTGACTCTGGATATTTCCACGCCAGGTGAGTAGCTGTCTGCTGTTGCGGGGTTTACGGGTTCGCAACGGTTCGACCGTTCGATTATTAGATGCCATCAGCAAGCTCAAAGCGCAGCCAATTATCGTTAAGGAAGGGATCACGTACAGAATGAAAATTGCGTTCAAGTGAGGAGAGCTCTCCCCTTTCTGCTTTCACTACCGATTCACATGGATATTATTCCATCATTGTTTTGCCACGCTCCCTCCCCAGGGTCCAGCACGACGTCGTCGCCGGGTTGAAGTACTTGCACGTCGTGAAAAGGATGGGTGTGCAGGTCGACAAGACAGAGGAAATGATTGGGAGCTACGGACCCCAAGCAGGTGCCGTACAAATCTATCCCGCATGCTGGCGAACCCACGTGACACACAGAACTGGTAATGCTAGCCCCATACCTGAAGAAGTTCCTCCCCGATGACGCGCCCAAGGGGTTGGCGTTCCGTGGAACTTACGAGGTCCGGGTGAGTACCTTCAGTACTTAAAATGGGCGATTGAAGACATGGTTATTGATTGTCCGACTTCGCCCTCTTTTCTACAGAGCCGCTTTATCGACGACGATAAGCAAGTTCACTTGGATTTCACCTGGGTGGGTTTTCGCGTTGGGGGTCACCCAAAAAGCCTTGTGAATAACTGGGGTTTGTTGTTGTTCATCGTACTACAGTTCATGGCCATCAAGAAAGACTGGGAATAAATATCTTATATTATCAATTCGAAATACATAAAGCTAGGCTGTCTACAGAGTAAATGTGTTGTTCTGAGCGCTGAACCGCTTGGTGCCTAAACTGTTAATACGTGTCCTAAACACATGGCCGACGTATCTAGCTACGAAGCGGCCAAGCCTGCGGAGACGGTGAAGGCTTCCAGCAAAGTAGACGGCCACTGGGGGCATCCAGTCCTCTGCAACAGACATGCGTTCATGCCCTTCTCATTGGGCCCGAGGTGAGTTCAGTGGATGTTCAGGAACCACCTCTTTATTACTTCTAGCGCATCATTTCCGTGTTCAACGCAGGGACTGCATTGCTCGAAACTTTGCATGGAACGGTGAACATCTAAACTCGCCAGCCTTTCATTCCGTAATCATTAAACGCCAAAAAAAAAAAAAAAAAAGACAGAAATGTGCATGGTCATCGGGCACCTCTTTCGCCGCCTCGACCTCGTCCCGGCATTTGACATGACAAAGGAGATTCCAGGTAAAGACTTCATGACGTACCAGATCTCTTGCCCGAGGGTCTTCCAATCAGACTCCTGCCGAGGAAGATTTGACCCGAACAGAGGGAGTCCGGGAGCGTTGCGAAGGCAGTACGTGGTTGGAGTACGTCAGAGGTCGCCCTCTCGCTTATAACATAGGTCGGGTGCTTGACTTGCTTTATTTTGATGTGGTTTTTGAAACAACATTAGATGAATGTCTCGGTCGCTCATGAAATTTTAAGTAACATTGTGTGCAAAAAACAAAACGGAAAAGACTCATACTCCACCGCAACTACCACCCTTTTTTTTGCCGACAGTCGCCCCACACAGATATGGTGGTTCATGGCTCTCGTGAAGTCGAGAATGATGGGACCTTCGAAGTTTCCCGATAATTAATTTCGACCCAGAATGGGTGGTCGATCGTCGGAATGAAGTCTTCTCGCGTTGTTTCTCAGAGATTCCGGTGACGACCAGGTATAAGAGTATTGTTTTGTACCACAGTTTTGACGTGCACTAATATGACTATAAATGGTAACAAGCACCATTGACACCCCTGACACCTGGATCCTTTTCTTCCCGACACTTGTGAATCGGAAGTCTTCCTCGCGCAGCCCACAGCTCAGCGTCTTTTCACGCTTCTTTTACCGCACATTCTACCGCGAGAAGCCTCTGTCACGGTCGCCATGGCTTTACCAACCCAACACCCACTCACAGCCCCAAATACCCCGATGCCTTTCTTCTCCGGCGAGAAGTTCCTCACATTCGACGACATGTGCGACACCGGAAAAGACGACGCACAGCTCGGCGGAATGCTGGGCTGCATCGTGCTCGATGACCTCGAAGAAACCCCTGGAACAGACGAACTTCCCGACGAGCTCACGATGAGCTTCGATGAGCACATGAAGGCGCAGCAGAAAGTTCTCTGCTCGTTGGGAAAAGAGAAGAGAGAGACGTGGGAGGATTACGTCGCTGCGAGGGAGGATAAGGCTTGGAGGGTGAGTAGCATTGTCTCTGCATGGTGAATTGTACAGAAGTCGCGACAGGAACGGTTTTTGTGGTCGAGAACACTATACAGTTTGCTATCGCAATACTCCGGGTGTTATAAAGCTTTCACTCGTCGTTGTGCCTCGTTTGCGTCGGTTGAAATGACCTTTTTCCTCACCATGTGCTTTCATCCCACACAGTACACTGCCCCAACACCGAATAATGCTCCATCATCACCGCCATCATCCATGCAATCTGCAGCCAGCCCACCACCTTCGGGTATCAAACTGTCGCTCATTTGCGGCCCTTCTCCTACTCGGGCTCGTCCTCCTTTACACCCGCTCGCGCCCAGTATCGCCATTCCTCCTGTTCCCTCCTTCCCTGGAGGATACAGAGATACGAGCGCTTACCCTCTCACACCCACGTCTCCATACCCGGGCTCCGAGGACGGTAGTTCGAAGCCATGGGACTCTGACTCGGACCCAGCCACATCCATGTCCGACGACGACACAACGCAGGAACCGCCTCGCCGTGCACGCCCCCTGCTCGTCTTTCGTGCGCTCTCGGTCGGAGCTCCAGTTCGAAGGAAGCTCTCCATCGTGGGTCCTCGCAAACCCCCACACCTTAACGGCTCAGCCGGCGGTTCGGCCGTATCACCAAGCGTATCCAGGGTCCAGAGGCGCGCACAATCGGAGACGCGTGACCCGTACCCCACGACCACATCGCTCTCCCACTCCTTGTCACACGGGATGTCGCACTTGAGCACAACTGCGATGCGCGGACACGGGCACACTTCCGACGTTGGGCACGATTCCGACTCGAGCTCCGACGCGTTTAGCGAGTTCGGGGAGGGCGACGACGGCGGGTCGTACCGCGGGTACGCGTCTTCCACTGGGGGCGCGAGCAGGAGGAGGAGGTCGGCTGGGGTGAAGCGGAGTCGCAACTCGGGAAGCGTCGGGTCGCAGCACGGGGAGAGGAGTGATGGGAGGAAGTTTTGGTGCCATCGTGAGTATTCTGTTGGACTGCGATTGTGGACACCAGATAAATAACCACTTCCACGACTCTCCCTCAGGTTGCGAAACGTCCTTCACCCGCGCGCACGATCTCAAGAGGCACAACAAGCGCAAGGTTCGTAGCACGTCGACACTCCTCCTCGTCTTACTTCATCAATTGATGATCGTGTCATCGCCTTCTGCCAGCACCCCGAGCTCTTCGTCCCCTCTCGCTACTCAGCAGGCTCGATACATTCGGCAGCACCAGGGTCTCCATCTCTTCCTCCGATCAGTCCCACGACTGCTCTCGGGGGAAAGCTTGGTGGTCTCGTTCTCTGAAGATTTGGTGATGGAACGCACGTATGGGAATTGAGTGGGAGTGGAACGTGGAGCGATTATCCTGGAGATGAAACGACAGCTTGAAAGACTTTTTTCAAACCCCCGACTATCTCGCGATGTTGATATTCACCACGACACGTGTCGTTCTAGTGTGGACTCTTTGAAGGAATGGGCTTTTCTTTTTTTCTTACACGGTGCTCGGATACGAATTCCCCTTTCTAGATGACTTGGAAAGCGACCCGGTCGGTGACTAGCTCGCGGTGGAACACTTCAGAATATCCCCGGCTTTTCGCTACCGTCGCTGTGGTTTGCGACTTGCGTTTTTTTTACCAACATTCTTGTTGCTTTGCTCCCCGATCATTTCTTTTTTCATCTCTCCCCCACTTTAGCACAGGGTATACCCGTGCAAACACTTTTATTGTATAATAATAGTAACACTAATAATAACAAACGTTACTTGGAAATAATGACTCCATCATTCCCTACAAATTACTTGACACGAAAGTGAAGCCAGGGCCTGTAGCTTCCGGCGCCCTCATCTCCCCCTTTCTTCACTCTTCCTTCCATTCTTTCACCGTCACCCCACGATGGCACCCGCAAAGAAACCCGACGGCCCACCCTCATTCCTCCGTCTCCCGAACCTCGCGTCTCTGGACGTCGGAGCTAAAGTGCTGTTCGCGACGGACGATTTTTTCCAAGTAGCGGAGAGTATGCTCAAGAGCGACGAGCCCGTGTTTAATGACGAGTACACGGAGTTTGGGAAATGGTGAGCTTGAATGGAAAAGAAGAAAGTCCCCGTCCTCCCCGAACCCTCCTAATCGATGGGCTTCCCGATTTGTTGTTGGCCTGCCATCCTGCCATCCCTCCATCTCACCACCACCCACCGGCCTTTCATCACAGGATGGATGGCTGGGAGACGCGCCGGAAGCGTGTCGCAGGGCACGATTGGTGTATCGTCGCGCTGGGACTTCCCGGGGTCATTGAAGGGTTTGAGGTGAGTGGATGTCAAGAACTCCCGCCAGTTTTTCAAAGGTACGAGTAGTCCGTTAATTTTTGATCGTTGTGTCTCGTTCAGTTTGATACCGCGCACTTCACGGGGAACCAGGTGCCCCGTGCCAGCATTCAGGGGATCTATATCGCGCCTGGTGAGTTGAATGCGGCCAATGGGTATCTGGAGCAATTCGTGGCCGCCGTCTGGTGTTTCTGGCTTGGAACGACACGTCGAACGTTCACCTTCGCCCTCCTCCTCCTCCGGCTGTTAACCGTTTCTTTCCTTCCCCCCGCCCACCAGAGGACCTCCCCACCCTCCCGCCCCGCAAATCTGTCATGGGCACCGCCTGCACCGAGGAGGACATCAAAGCCGTGGAAGCGCTGGGCAGCGACAAGTGGCCCGAGCTCTTGGCCAGGGTGGACTTGAAACCTGGGTACCCTGAGACGAGGCATAATTATTTCGAGGCGGAGAAGACGGGGAAGGTGTCGCATTTGAGGTGGGCTGTTGAGGTTTAGCGAGATTTTGTTTTGAGGGACAGCGTTGATATGGTTTCGGCACTGTCGGCAACAAGAATCAACCTCTTCCCCGACGGAGGCATTGCTCGGTTCCGCGTTCACGGCGTGGTCGATAAGGATTGGTCCAAGGTCGCGGACGATGAGGAGATCGATCTCGTCCGAGTCGAGAACGGGTGCGTGGTTCTGGGTTTCGAAGTATTCCGACGCAACATGTCACAGCAGTTTTTACTCTCTTGCTATATTAGTGGTCTCGTCCTGGAGGTGTCGGACTCACACTACGGCCACCCTTCTAGACTTCTCCTGAGTGTACCGCCCAAGAACATGAGCTCTGGCTGGGAGACAAGTACATATCAAACTTCTTTCCCTCCCTCACTCACATCGGACTCATCCTCGCGCCCCTAATCCCTCCAGGTCGAAACCCCAACCGCCCCGCCGTGTACGAAGTAGCCGCCGACGGGCAACTTGAGATGGGCGAGGGCAAGCAGTTCACTGTGATCAAGCTGGGTCACCCCGGGTTGGTGGAGAAAGTGGTGCTGGATACTAGTTGGTTCAAGGGAAACTTCCCGGAGAGCGTGGTGGTTGAGGTGTGTACGATTTCTTGGAAGTTATCAAGGTTCTGGTGGACTTGATAAAACGTTATTATCGTCAGGCTGCTTTACTTCCCGCCGGCAAGACACCCAACGATCGAACCATATGGCACCCTCTTCTTCCACGAGCCCGTCTTGCCCCACATGCCGCGCACTCATTCGCAAGTTCAGAAGGAAAGCTCGAGAATGCGGACATGCCCGTGTCGCACGTGAAGCTGACCATGTTCCCGGACGGGGGCATCGCGAGGTTCAACGTTGTGGGTAAAGTGTTCCGAGGACCGTTGCCTGAACCCGAGCCGGAAGAGAGCGAGGACGAGGAGAAGGCGGCAAAAGGAAAGCGGAAGGCCAAGGAGGATACCAACAGTGGAAGGAAGTCCGCGAGGAGAAGATAAAGTGCTGTATTGCCTACGATTTGATTCGTGAAAAATCGAACGTGTTCACCATTTCAAGGCCAGAGTTGGTGAATAAATTTCCGACGTGCAGGCAACAAATGATCGGACCACAGACCCACGAAGAACACCAGCAGCATGTCGCCGACTGATCCGTCCTACAAGACCAGCGACTCTCCCTCTCCGCTCAGCGATCTCTCACGTCTTCTTCCGTTCCTTCCGGGCGCAGACTTCTCGCGGTCGCTGGCACACAGGACGGGCGGTGGCGCATCTGAGCCGAACTACAGGAAGAGCCACGTGTTCGACATCAAGAACGGAGTCACAGTCTACGTGGAGGGGAAGCCGGGTATCGGTGAGGGGGTGGGGAGGGGGAGGCGAGTGGATGATGCCGGGTGTTCAAACTGTGCGAACACCACCTGGCAGGCGGAGATGCTATTCCTGGTCAGACTGTGACCAAGATCAAAACGTCGCTTGATGTGTATCCGAAGGCGGATGGCGTCACAGAGGTTGGTGCAGCTTGTGATGACATCGACCAACTCAAGTTAATCGGACGTTCTTCACATTGTAGAGCGTTCCAGCTTGGGTAGCATTCGACAGGAAGGTTCTCCGCTTCTATGGCTTCTTCCAAGAGGCGGTTCAGGAACGGAGGGAGGAGCAGCATCGTATACGCCGGTAAGTCGGCCTATTCGCGAAAGACATCACCTCAGACAAACAGTCGGTCCACTTCATCAGAGTCAACATATACTTTTACCTCGAAGACGACACCGTCCAAGTCACCGAACCGCGCGCTCCCAATTCGGGGCTGATGCAGGGTACTCTGATTCGCCGTCATCGCGTACCGCTCCCGAACGCTGAGGATGGACAGCACCATACGATCACTGACTTCAACGTGGGGAAGGAAGTGACGCTGTATGCAAGGACGTTCAAGATTATTGGGTGTGATGGATTCACTAGGGTGAGTCGACGGATTTTCTTCTCAGTAGTTCCTCGAATCACAGTACATCAACAACATCTAACGAATCAAAATAGGAATTCCTGGGAGCTCTCGGAACGCCCGTCGCCGAAAACACCGACTGCCCACCCGACCCCGTAAGTTCCTTTCCACCTCACCCCCTTCCTCTTCATTCCCGCCTCACCATTGACCTCCCCTCTCCTCCCACCAGTACACCCTCGTCCGCGCCGAACTCCAATCCCGGCTCAAAGCCACCCGCCCCAGCGCCCCCCACACCTCTCTCAAGACCTTCCTCGAAAACGACCGCCGCGTTCTCCGGTTCTACGCCTGCTGGGACGACCGCGGGGAACCCTCGGGCGAATTGCGGCACATGGTCGTGCATTACTACCTTGCTACCGAGGAGCTCGAAGTCAGAGCGGCGCAAGGGCCGCATGGGCAGGGTACGGGAAGGGTTTTCTTGAAGAGGGGGAAAGTGGCGAAGAGGCCCGTCAAGGTGGTCATGGGTGTGGGGGGTGCGGGACCGCAGATTTGGTATGGGGAGGGGGATTTGCAGATTGGTGCGATTTTGCATATCTATGGAAGGCCGTGAGTGGTCCTGTGTCACTTTCGTGCTCTCCGTTGGCTCATTACGTTGCAAATCTATCAGGTTCATGCTCGTGGACTGCGACGAATTCACAAAGGTGAGTGATTGACGGCAGGACCGTGAATGTCAATGCCAGTACCAGAGGTTCTCACACACCCCTTTCCAGGAATACTACCGCGAGAAATACGGTCTCGTGGACTTCTCACCCATCACTCTCTTCGACCCGCACCCGCACCCGCACCAAGTCTCTATACCACCGGCACCGCCCCTAGTCCCGCGCCCGCACAGGAAAGACTTCGACCGGTTCGCCAAGTACGACACGACGGTGTTGAGGTGGCGAGCGAGGCTTAGGAGCGATAAGATGGTGGATAGGGACAGGGAGTTTGTGGTGGGGTTGTATATGCAGGTGCGTTGCGCCGAGACGCGGAGGAGGGCGGAAAGCGACAGACCAACGCTCACGCCTTTCTCAACCCCGACTCCCCACGTCACGTCAGGACGAGACCATCTCCGTCGACGAAACCACACACGCGTCCGGCATGTCGAGCGGTCGGTTCCTCAAACGCTCTCGAATTCCCAAACGCCCCATCCCGCCGTCAGGGTCTGGGTCCGGCGAGCCAGAGGACGACGGCAGCGGTGCGCACGAGTACTACGGCACGCGGGATTTCGCGGTCGGGAAGGTGATTGAGTTGCACGGAAGGGTGTTTGAGATCACAGCGTGTGATGTGTTTACGGAGAAGTTCGTAAGGGAGAATGAAAGGTTGTTTCCGAAGGCGGAGTAGAAAAGAAGAACGGTTTAGCCTTTATTGACGTGCTCGACGTGCTTTGACTGAGGCCGGTAACTCCCATGAACCTGTGGCCGGGGAATATCGCAAGCCACATAAAACGCCAGCTGCGCAAATCTCATTCAACCCGCCTACCCACCACCTTACTCCCTCGCTCTTCATCCATGCCTACCACCGCCGTTTCGCCCTCCACCGGCCCGCCCGCCGGCTCGCGGATTCCTTCGGCGTCAAGGGACGTCCTCGAGTATGTGAACAAGGGACTGTACCAGGTCCACTCCGCCATCCGCGGGGCGACGGAGAACATCATCACTCGCGCGCCGATCGTGGCTGGAACGGCGGGTGCGGCGGACTTCCTCAAATATTTGGAGACGTACCTGCAGTTTGTCCGAGAGTGGGTATCGGCGGATGAAACCCTGAGGCGGTCAGAACTCTTCATGTTTTTCTTTGTGATTAGTCACCATCGACATGAAGACACCATCTTTTTCCCCGCCTACGCCGCGAAAGGGGTCGACGTCAAGACGTACGAGGAAGACCACCACGTACGGCACGAAATCACACTCTGCTGTCATTTGCAGCTCTAGCCCTCTTTTTTTCTTGTTCTATTAAGGGCCTCCATGACGTTCTCGAAGCCTTTTCGGCCGACGTGAAAGCCCTGAGTAGGAGTGGCAAGAAGATTGCAGAAGCGTTCGACGCCAAAACTGGGGAGACGATCGCGGGACATGCGCAGAAAGTCAAGGTGAGAATGATGGGTTTTTGGGAAGCTTGAAGAGTTTGGGAAAACATAATGCTGAAAATGATGGATCTGTTTTCTGCCTTTTAGGACTTCCTGTTCCCGCACTTGAAGAAAGAGGAAGACTTGATATTCAGCGAGGGTGAGATCAAGCTGAAGTTCACACCCGATGAGATGCGGGAGCTCAAAAAGGTTCGTTTGCTCGACGTCGACTGCCCTTCTCTTCGCTTCGAAAACGATCCCCAACTCACCGCACAACACCTCCCTCCATCCAGAAACTCGACGCCCAATTGCAAGTCGAAGACCCCTTCACCTCCCTACCCTTCTTCGTGTACCACTTGTCCCCCGAGACAAGGGAGTGGATGCTGTTCGAGGACATGCCGTGGATCGTGAAGCGGGTCTTGCTGCCTTACGTGTTCTCGTGGAGGTTTAAGGGTGCGTGGATGTATGCGCCTGAGTATGGCACTGGGAAGATTTAAGAAGAGGACCCAGGAATAGAAATGGGGGCAATTTATGCTTCGACTGGGGTGGTACTCCTTTCAATCACGAACCCTTACTTCATTCAAATCATATCGTGCTGCTTCAGCTTTTGTCCATGGCTGCGCAAAGATTCAAATAATTCAGTAACGCATTTGGAACCAAGGAAGAAAGATGACAGTCTAGTAGAGTACATGGCTCCGGTCCACAACAGAGGATTTTTGTTCGATCTGGTCACGGGGACACCGGATGAACTACGGCATCACCCGGCGGCTAAACTCGCTTCTGATCCTTTCACTTGAATCATGCGCCAATCAGTTGCGAAACCGAATCGATCTCTTTTTGGATTGTGGACAAAAGCACGCAAGCAATGAACTCGGTCGTCACTCGTCGCGCGGCGAGCAACTCGCGGTGCTCGAAGTACCCAACGACAGCGATCTCCACTCAGCCAATGGAAACCGGAAAAGCAACGGTCATTCGGGACTTCATTTTGACGGCCAGTTTTCGGATCGACCTTCTTTCTCGTCATGTAGGACATCCGTTCCTCAATCACCACTTGTCACCGACTCTCTCCTCGCTCTGTACCTCATCTGCGTCGCCGTCCTCGCCTCTCACCGTCTCTACCACCTCCCCGCTCCCGTATTCAGCCGCAACGCTGTTGGTGTGAACAGCCGGCTGTGTGTAACGCTTCATCGCAGACGTCGCAAATGCTCTCGTGCAGGCACTTCCAGCACGTCGATTTTGACAAGGCTACTGCCGTGTGGTGGGACAACGGCCTGTTCATGATATTGTGGGGATCGTCCACAGCGACGATTGCGCGTGTGCAGGTATGGCATATGGCAGGTTTGAGCGTGACGTTGGGGAACAGCCGCTCGAGACATGTCCATAGGGAGTATGTCGAGTCGCTGATTGAAAATGCCCAGGGACCACCCAGCCCCAATGCTACCAGGGTGGTCACAACACCGGTAAAGTCAATGTATCGTAGCGCAGAGTCATCGTTCCATCTAGCATTCCGGATGATGGCCGGTGGGGGGTGCATGAACCTGTGGTGTGAGAGAAGGGTTCCCAGCTCGACGTTGCGACAGTTGCGGAACGACAAGAGGCGAATGCGGGGTAGCTGCATCGCTGCAGAAACCGTCCAATTGGAGACTCTCGATCCGTCGAATGTCATTTCCACGATTCCCATCATGGCAAGGCCTTGACGTCGCAGTGAAGTCCCGGCGCGATCCATCGAGCAATTTGAACGAGGCAGGCCAAGTAGCGCTCATCGTTGAAAGTACCAGGGGCGATGTCCGAGAAATCCAGACGGTGCCACGACTGCTGGTCCGATACAATTCGTCTTCGGAATGTGCGTGAGGTGGAGGATAGACGCACGAGGGCGCGGACGGGGAGGAGGTGCGTGATGGCGAGGAGGGTTTCCGATGGGAGGCGAGTGAAGAAGGGGATGTCGTCCATTGGGGTTGTTGGAGCGTGGGCCGGGGTTTCGCCGGAGCTCGTCTGGATTTGTGCCAGCTTTGTGTGCCGACAAAACCATCTGCGTGGTGTGTGGAATTAGGCTGG
Source organism: Gonapodya prolifera JEL478 (assembly GCA_001574975.1). Taxonomy (NCBI): domain Eukaryota; kingdom Fungi; phylum Monoblepharomycota; class Monoblepharidomycetes; order Monoblepharidales; family Gonapodyaceae; genus Gonapodya; species Gonapodya prolifera. The sequence goes on from KQ965823.1 coordinate 99,526, forward strand.
TTCGGCAGCACGTGCAAAGCGTTGTATGACACTGTAAAGTCACTTGACACGACCTCGGCAGCGACGGGCTTTAAGGATCCTTGCTCGACACACGCGCAGACCTTTCTGAACGACCTCCTCCCAAAGTCGGGCCGAGGACGTGGACCGACCCGACCCCCGTCCATCGTATGGCGACGTTCTTGGGGATTTCCGTGTCCCGGTACCGCCACGTGATTGGAACTTGGGGCGCGTGGGCGAGTTCGGAGTACGATGTTGTCGAACATGATTTATCAGCGTGCGCCAAAACCTTGTTCGAGGCTGCTGTCCACGAGAGTGAGCGGATTGGGTAGGCACAGTGGCAGGTGTTTTTGGGCGCCATTTGACGAGGCACCGACCTAGAAAAAGGTAGTGTTGTGTCCATGCAGATTAGACGCGACCGCGACGTGTGATACGGAGAGGTCTGTGGTGTGTTTGTAAGCGGAATCGGAAAAGGCAGGGCTAACCTGTGTTTTTGTGTCGCAGTAATTCTCGACTTTAGCGATCGACCAAGCGATTAGTTACGGCAGTGTGGTATGATCATGGAAAAAACATCCAAGTCTTACGTATTTCCGTCACTAACCGGACCACTGTCCAGTGGTCTCAGTACTGATCGTCCGTCGCGAAGCTTTGTAGTGACCTGACATGATGATCTCTCACCGTAGGCACGCGCCGCTAGGGAATGAGGTCACGATTTGCAGTTTCAGGAACAATGCTTCTGCAACAGAAATGTATAGTAAATGATACGACGGGTTCAGATGTTATCCGATTGATGCCTTGTTTGGAGTTTACAGTGGTGCAACATGTAACGAAGATGAAGAGTACGACTGACCGCTTCCAGCAGCACTTAGGATGATTCTTGACACTCTTCGATGTACTATATTTAGCACCAGAGTCCTCGGAGGGATATGCAGATGGCCCTGTGCGCCACTCTCCACGTCCAGTCGGAGAAACCCGACCGTGCATACCGCATCCTTGAATTCTCGTCCATTCACCACAAAGTCAAAGGAAATCGACGCACATCCATCGATATTCTTGATTGTCTCTTCGACAAATGAATGGAGTGCGAGTGGAATCGCCCTCGGTGCCACCCACGGCATGCAAGATCTAAGACCCGGTCACAACCCTTCCTTGATCTTTCCTCTCATTACGCCTCACGCCCCCTCCTTCGGAAATGAAAACCTTATTCTCGCATCCTTATGAAATCGGTCATCAATCGATACACACCACGCCACTCGCATCGACAACCAACCATGGTACCCTTCACTTTCCTCGTCGCATCGGTCCTACTCCTTGCTTCGTCTGTGCTTGCATTCCCTCAAGGGGGCGCTCCGGTATGCCTGTACGAGGACACCAACACTGCTGCGTGAGGTTACTACCGACGTTCATCTGGAGCAGCGGAGCACCTGACTTCCTCTCTCGACTACGTTTCCCATAGCATGCAGCGTCCGCATGGTAAAGGAGTCGCTCCTCGTGCGACAATGGTGGCCACCCAGCAGGGAGCTGCGTATTCAATCGCATTGACAGGCATTCGTTCATACAAAGGCCTCAGTAAGCACTCGCCTCCTTCCACCTTTTCCATAGAAAACTGAACAAACTTTCCGCTGCCAGTCATGTGGGTCCGCGACGCCGCAGGCACACAACACGTCGGCCAATTCACCATCCCCGACGGTATCGGCATGCGCGGCAAGGACTGCACGGCCATGAGCGGCGCCTCGTCGGGAGCCATGAGCACCATGGGTCACTTCCAGGGCAACACCAAGACCACGCTCGCATACACGTGGACGCCCGATGCAGCTGTGACGCCCGGTATGCAACTTGTCGCTGAGGCGGTCGTCGTTGAGAACGATGAGGATATTTGGTATACCGCTATCCCGGGCATGTTCATTGCCGGAAGTATGTTGCCCTTTTTTTGCTCTTTTTCAGTTTCGCTTGATCTCACATCACCATGTCTTCAGCCCCACCCGCCGGTGCCGGTGCCGGTGAAGCTGCCGCCCAACCTACACCAGCCCCTGCAGCTCCCGTCGCTGCCCCTGCCGCCCCCGTTGCAGCCGCTCCATCGACGACAAAGGCCCCTGCAGCCAAACCCGCCACGACAAAAGCCGCTGCAGCCCCGAAACCCGCCGCTACAAAAGCCACCGCCGCACCTGCACCTGCGCCTGCACCTCTCCCCGCGTGCGCCGGTGAAGTCGCTGCTGTCCCTGCTGCTGCAGCTCCCGTCGCTGCTCCTGTCGCCCCTCCTGCAACCGCCCCAGTCGCCGCTCCAGTCGCCGCTCCAGTCACCGCTCCAGTCGCCGCTCCAGTCGCCGCTCCAGTCACCGCTCCAGTCACCAAGGCCAAAGCGAAGGCGGTTCCTGCCCCTGCTCCCGCCCCCGTGCAGGAGATCGAGGGCGATGAGTTCGAAGAGGAGGATTGAAGATCCGGCCGTGTTTCGTTTTGGAATCTGGTCGATCCTGTTGCACTTATCTTGGTGGTGAATGTTTCAGAGTAATCATTGCATGTGAATCAAGTGTAGATAAAGACGCCAGCTGTGCTGTGCTGCAAAAACTCAATCTTGTCATTACTCATTGATCACGGGCGATATACATATTTACACCGCGTCGAACTCATCATCGGACACAAACTCGTCTTCCCCGTCCCCATCCACCTCCTGCGCGACCTTATACCTCAACAACGCCCCCATGCCACCAAACCCTCTCACGAACTGAGCACCCTCGGGGCTCTTATCAGTGACGATCGCCAGGGCCGAGCCGAACTCTTTGTACGACTCAGCAAGCCACTCAATGAGGGGGGTTGTTTCGGCCAGCTCCATCTCCACATCACCGACACGGCGACGTGCTTGTGGTTGGCTGTCTTCTGACGTCGCACCACCGGAGAACGATATGTCCGCGGTATCCCCGCTCACTGGATCTCTCCACACGCATCGGTTCACCTCAAGCCCCTCCCACACAATCAGAGTCTCGACAGCTCCCATCTCCAACGCCTTCATCGTATCGTGCACGCCGTACGAGAACTTCCCAGTATCTTTCGCAATCTCCTCGAAGAAGGACTGGACGAGTTTGCGTTCCTGGGAGAACTTGACGTTTTTGAGCGTGTCGCTGGCGAGGTCGATTGCTTGGTTGAACCCGTTCTCGCCGCCATACGAGACGTCGACGACGCGGAGGATTTTGGCTTGGAGGCGGGCGTCCAACAGGTCGGACTTGGTAGGGGGAAAGAAAATTATGAAACGGACATGAGAAACAAGTGTTAGATAACACTTGCGGCCTCGAATCACAGCAAGCTGTAACCCACCTGTGAGAGCTCCGTCTTGAAGTCCGCAGACCCAGCCAGAACCAGTCCCTCCAAATTTACGCGATCATGCGAAATGAAGAACTGGACCGCGAGCTCCGCAACACGTCGCACATAATTGTGCCTCTTCTCGTCTCGGAGTCGCGAGAATCTCAGTGCAGATTGCCCGCCACGCCCGTGCTTCTTCGGGAGGTCCACTTGGATCTTATGGAGCACTTCGCGGTTGTTTCCAGACAAGGTCCCGAACAGGGTTCCGTGGCCGTCCATGACGATGAATCCGAAGCGGGTGTCGGGTTCGAGAAGTTCGGTGAGGGGCTCGACCTTGTGAAGAGTTGCTACGATTAGATGAATTTGTTGAGTAAGCACGAAAGGAACACTTACATGAAAGCGACTGTCACAAAAGTAGAGAGGGTACGTCAAGGGCTTGAACGGCTCCAAATCAATGTTCATTCTCTTCTCTTTTCCCTCATCTGTCACAACTGTCCCACAGAACAAGGCCAAGCCATTCTTCGGCACTCTGTTGTAAAGCTTGAGTCTCGCTTGAGCGTGCCCGATAGCCGAAAGAACTGAACGACGGTTAGATGGCGATTTGATGTTGGTCGCAGTTCCGAGCTCGTCGTCGAGTAGCTTTCGGACTCGGGAGATTTGATCTTGGAGGGGTATTTGCGACGTTGGAAGTGCACAAAGGTCAGAGAGAGCTCAAAGTACAAACGAGCAGCAATGGTATCTCACCTTGAGGTGGAATGATTAGGCTGATCATGCTCGTGCCATTTCCTCTCATTGATTCCAGGGTAGAGATGAATCGCTTGATTCGCCAAGTTTCGAGGTCTTTATCGAGCTGTTGCGAGTCCATGGTTGGCAAGGAGAGCTGACGCTCAGTTTCAATTATGTCACCGGAAAAGCGAAGAGTCTGGCGACGTTTTAGGTTCAGCTGAGGGCGAGTTCAGTTGGCGAGTGCGCCGAGACCACGTTGGATCACATCCCTCGAGTTGTCGAACAAGGACAAGGAAATCGAGCGAGTATCCGCCTTCATTTATGCTTCCTCTTCATTAAGTTTCGGTGATCTTTTCACGAGATGCGAATTCACTACCCGGACATTTGAAATTTACCCCATCACCTTGGGATCCTATTCATTGCTCAACCCCTCCATACAACCGCTCTCTCCGCGCTTTCACTGTGAACGCAAAGCGATTCATCGGAGCAGAACCCGCTCATGTCCCTGCCTCCAGCTCTCCTGCTGCCATCCGTTTCAACACTCCATGCCCGCCTCCTCCCTGCAGAATCACGGACTCGCTTCGAATATCCTCTGTTTTACGTGGCGATAGACGTGCGCCGACTTGAGCGTACGATCGAAGGCGTATCGTCGTGGTTGTGGGGTATTGATTGGGAGAGCTCTGTACCTCCACTGTTTGGATTGAGGACGAAGGACTATTTGAAAATTCAAGGAGCAGAAGGAAATGGCCTCGATACAATTGAAAAGCGCATGCTGTACTGGCTGGAGCAAGTGGTGGGTTCTTCTTGAGTTGGCGAAAAGGAGCCAAGTTCAAGAACGGAAAACGAATGCCCGTATACATTCAGGGTATCGATCCGACCTGCGCCGGATCCTCGTATCTTCTCACCACACCGTGTGTTTTGGGCTATGCGTTCCGGCCTCTTTCGGTCCACTATGTCTTGAAAGCGCGGGACGACTCGAAGCCAGAGGAGGAACACCACCAGGAACTGCTCTGTGTAATTCTCGAAGTCGCAAATACCTTTGGGGACTCACACATTTATATATTGGACGAGCGAAACAGAGTGAAGACACGGACAGGGTGCGCGCTACTCGTGCTTCGTTGATGACGAACCCAACGAATTAACTCTTCTTCGTTGAAAGCTATGACACCTCCAACGTCGTACATCGCTCTTTTCACGTCTCACCCTTTAACCACCGAAAGGGTTGGTACGTCGTCCACCTCACAAATCCTTTTAATGGCGGGATCGGGGAATCTCGAAACCTGGACGTGTCCATCTCGTTTCACGACAGCCCTTCGGATTCCAAGGAAGACGTCGCACCGGGAGAGTACCCCAAAACCCCAAAGGTGTTCTTTGCGCGTCTGTTCTCTGTCCCAGAAGCCCCAACTTTCGCTCCAGTTACTCAACAAGTTCTCCTCACCCTGTTTGCGACCATGCCCCTCACCGCCTTTCTTACTTTTCCGCGAATACTCTACCAAGCCGCACTTGTGCATTACGGATACACATCCAGCAGAGGGAAGCTACCTGTTTACAGTAGACCGGAGCCCGTCCAAAGCTGGACTGATATCAACGGAAAGCCGGTCACTGGAGGAGAACTGAATGACAGTAGGATGGATGGAAGCTGGGTGAACGTTGATGAGAATCGGGCAGACGGCACTGGATATTCGTTGCAATGGCGGGAAGGCTACACAATCTTTAAAGATGTCTCCGATGGCGGCTGGTTTGGCAGGTAACTCACACGAGTGCTTGGACATTTCCATGAGGAAAGTCTTAACGATATCGATCTTTCGACCATTAGGAGAGTTCTTACCCGCTTTTTATCACAACTTTCCGACATGGCCCACTCGAAATCCAAGAACCTTGTTGTAACGTTCACCGACCCCTCGCTCCAAGGACTATCTCTCTCCGCCGCTCCCAGCTCTCCTGTGGACTCCTCGTCGCCAGCAAACACGATCCGCATTCATCTTCAGCACCTTCTCCTACCGTACTACCTTGCTCTGGTGGGAAATGACTCTTACTCAACCTTTGCTGTCTGGCGTGCCGGCTACGCAGCTGGGTGGTGGGAGGGCAATCCACGGGACATCGTGAACTTTTTGCGTGTTGACGATGGACAAGGTGGAAGTCGCACGATCAAGGGCGTGGAGGGTGCTGTTCGACGACATAATTCTGGAAGACTTGGAGAATCATCGGACTCGACAGATGCTGGTTTTGAACCCCTTCCAGCTGGGGCCACGCTCTGTGACGCTGTGCTTTTGCTTTGGGCGTCCGTAGAGTATCACGTGTTCGGCTTATTGGCGCGTAAGTTGGCATGGTACGTCGAAGGAAGTGAACCTGGATTAGAAGAGGTGAGCGGACGCTTGGTGACTTATGCCGATGGGGCGAAGGGAAGAAATGAGGATGAGTTTGAGCGATGGAGCAAATGGGAAAGTGACGTTAGAAGTTCCCGACGAAGATGATGAGCCAGTTGGTAGTTGATCATACAGGCTTATTGTCAAAGATAGTAGGGATTTACGTTCATTCTACAATAATTGTTCCAATCTAAAAAGAGATAGTAATACCCAAGTAATCAGTGTGACGTTGTTCAACAGCTTCTTCCTCTACGCTCATCACGCGATGTTTCGGGCCAACGGTCCCCATTGCCCTAGCCCTCCCTCCCGGCAGAGTCTCACTTGATAAATTCCAAGACGCCCTGTCTCGAATCCAGCCTCGCAGAATGCAAAGTAGAATTCCCATTTTCTGCGGAAGACAGGTGTATAGAGTGATTGTTTGATCTGTGCGATCTAAAGGTGGATTTGAATAAATTTGTTTAGAGGGTCCGTAGCAATCGATCATCAGTCAGTCATCAACGCACCTGATCGAAATTGGCCAGGAATCGCTCCCGCCACATGCGAAGTGCAACAGCATAGTGTGGTCCGATTTGGTTCGCTTCGTCAACGATGAGGCGGCCAGAGGTTCCTTGGAAAACAGCCTCGACGAAAGAAGTCAAGGACGGGAGGTGACCACCTTTTGTGACAATAAAGAAGTATCGTCAATTGAGTACTTCACAACAAAAATGGTTACCGAAGAACTCACCGGGGAAAATATGCTTGTTTATATAGTCGGGGCCGCCAGTAACATATTCGCGATAACGACTGTCCGGAATCGAAATGAACTGAATAGCGGCAGCTCCGTGGGTAGGGTGGACAAGCTACAAAGTATGATGGATGGTGTCAACAAAATCACAACAGCAATATGTGATCAGAACAGATGACTCATCCAAGCGGAAGTTTGAAGTCAACTCACTTTATCAATTTTCGCAAAGTATTCGGCCAGGAACTCCTTTCCGACAGCTTCAATCATTTCACAGGAGACAAGACGATCGAATGGTTCTTCGCACTACCGGAAGGGTTGTTCAGACCTTCGGCCGACTTACTGAAGTCGTTCGAGATGAACTCACCTTATCCGCGTACTTCCGGTAATCAATAACTTCACACTTGACGACTTTCTCATCACAACGCCCCCTCACGACAGCTGCCTGTTCGTCGGCCAGTGTTAAAGTTGTGACTTGTTTCGCGCCAAGGGCATTGAGCTCCAGCGACATCGAACCCCAGCCCGAGCCGATCTCCACAACCCGATCGCCTGGGCGGAATCCAGACAGGTGAATCAGACGTCGAAGCTTCGCCGTTTGGGCCTGAGCGAGGAGACTGGAAGGCGGAACATGGTACGATCGAAGGTACGGAAGTGGTACCAGTTTTTGGGGTGGTGACGAAGTCTCCGGGGGAGGGCTCGGCATTCGATCAGAGTAGATTGTTTCATCGTCTTCGGCAGTAGATGTTGTGGTGTCGGTGTTTAGCGAAGAAGGTTGCGGTGCCATGCCGGGAAAGATGGGACACGAGTATGTCATCGTTTCGTCCTTTGTCGAGTGTTGCAATTCAATTAACTCAGCTAAAATCGCGTAGAAAGGTTCCGTCACTCACCAGAAACCCTTCAAACAACTCGTTTCCAATGTCGTAGTGTTCCTTCACGTTTTTCTCGGAGCCCCCGCGAGAATCGTTTCTCGCCACAGTCCAGTAGTAAATGACCCCACGAAGATACTCCATGAGGTTCCATAATGGTTGTGGTACCAATGAGTAGGTCGCAGCGGCTGGGCGATTGAGTGCCAGAACCTAATCGTCATCGACGCCACAGGGTCTCAGCTGGTGGCCCAGGGTACACGAGAAGGATCCTGCTCACCTTCAAAAGCTTTGCGATATCCGACGTCTCGAATTCGTCATACATGAACGCTTCGCCGACTCCCTGGTACAAAAAGAAGGGAGAGCGGAGCACATGGGGATCCCGTGTCAAAGACTCTCCGTATAATTTGAATCAACTTCGGAACTCACCAGCGACTCGGTGCCAGCCACTCGCCACCAGAAAATTCCGTCTTTGACTGTGAAATCAGCTCTCAAGCTTTCGTCGACGCCATCTCGACTGTTGACATTGATATCTTTGTGTGTGGCACCGGTCTCATCGATAATGGTAAGATAGCCCGTAGTTATCGTCCCTCTCAGAGAGGAGATCATTGAGCTCCGCAAAAAGGAGGTTGCTTCAGAGGTGGAAGGGAAATGAGAATGGCTTCATGGTGTTGATCGACTTGAAAAGAAGGTTTCGGAGCCAATCCACCGGACGTCTCTGAAGGATTGGGTGAATATACATCCCCGTAGTAACGTTCCGCTGTGTGCCCGAGATTCTGCTCGAGAAGAACGTCTCCATGACTTCCCGGTCTTGGCAACAAACAGGACGCTCCCTCTTCCGTACTCTCCGCCATTCCACGCTCGCGCAAGATGGAAGCCCTCCAGGAGAATTCATTTCTGCAGCTCGAATTCAAAGGAATCCGCCGAAAATGACCAACACTCGCTCTTCCCTTTCGCGCCCCCAAAGTGTGTGTTGACAGGAACTCACCGCCATCCCACAACTTCCCGAAAAGCCCCGGTGTCGCGACTCCTTTAGATTGAATTGGGCTCATTTGAAATACTTTGAGGGAGATGCTGGGTTTTCGCGTGTGTTAGAGTGCCAAGGTTGCCGCAGCCTGAAGGTATCGTATGACAAGAAACGGGGGGGAGGCCTGCGAGACGGCTCAAAAAGTGGAAAAATCCCGGAATGAGAACGCCCCGCACCTCGATTCAACGTGGATTTGTACCGGCAAGTTAAGAATCTCGATCGAAAGTCGCAAAGGACCGGGCCGATCTCAAGTCGGCGGGATGGCAGTGGAGTCGACTAAAATAGAATATACCGAACACTTTTTGGGGATGAAAAATAATGGTCGCTTCTTCTTCGTAATTAATTTCCTGCCTCTTTTGGCCTGAAGGTCGGATCGTAATCAGTAGGTGAAGTTTATTCACGGGCGGGAATGGCCTCAACACCAGTCAGGGACATCAACTGATTTGATCCACCAACACGGCAAAATCGTGTTGATGCCATCGCTTCAGTTGTTGTAAGTGCACAATGCCCGATACTCACTCCTAAAGAAAGGAAGAACATTATTTGAAATACGTCCACTGCTCCCTCTGACTCAAACACCAACGAGCCGGGACGCGAACTCAGGTTGCCTTCTTACAGTAGACGGTGTTTCAGTTGCACGTACGAGTATTCCATTCCATTGCTCTACAACTGCATGATAGCTTTACCCTTTTTATCACCTCTGAGCATGCCCACAAAATACCCAGGTGCTGCTTCCAACCCATTTCTGACATCCACCTTGTAAGCCTTCCACTTTCCCTCCCTGATCTGCTGCTTGACATCATCAAATACTCGAGCAATCCACTCCACTCTATCGTCGCGAACAATAAATCCCCGGATCATGAGGCGGTTGGGGACGATGAAGCGTCCGTTCGTGATGGAGTAGTCGGATCCACCGGATGCGAGGTTGCTGTTCCATGAGTGCGGGAGGGTGATACTTCGGTGTTAGATTCACATCATCACCCGAAATTCGTGCTGATTACTGACTAGTTCGAAATCGTGCCGCAAATTGGCATTCGCCCAAATGGCTTCATGCGCGCAAGAGCAGCGTCAAACGTCTCTCCACCTAGCACAGCAGAAAATAAGCATGAAGTTTTGGCATTGAGGGGCAGTATCTCAGGATACGAACCAACTTTGTCAAAGTATATGTCTTTGATACGGCGGTAAAAAACCGTCAAGTTTTACCTAGAGAGGAAGCGTTGCTGACATTTCGTCTCACCGAGGCCATTTGAAGCAATGCTCTTGAGCGCTGAGACACCTGGTGGTTTCTTGTAGTTGCTATCGCAGAGTTTGTTGTCGTTGTCGGGGGGAAACAGAACACCACTCACAAGGCAGCGTCACACCCGAGCTAAAAAACAATTAAAGGTGCATTCGATTCTCGTCAGATTTTGCCATTTCAATCCAACGTACCTCCAAGCAATGAGCAACTTTTTCATCGCTCCCCGCTGATCCAATAACACGAAGACCAAAGCTTTTGGCCCAAATGATGACGGCCTGTCCGACTGATCAAGAAAAGGGCGGTTCAGACTTTAGTCGCTCATCACCCCAGACTTCTAGGCTGCACTGCTCACTCACCTGCCCCTGAAGCTCCAGATACAAAGAGCGTCTCGCCCTTTTTCGGCTCACCGTACTTGAACAAGTTAACGTCTGGATGTAGAGACCGTGAGTGTCACAGAAGAGGATTATCATGAAGCTTGGATATTTCAATTATCATTTTAGTTCGTCCGGCCTCACATGCAGTGATCCCTGGACTTCCCTACCATTTCAAATGCCAACGCCGACTGTTATTCAAAGAAAACGGTTTCGTTCAACGGTTTCGCACTCGCCAACGGCCCCATGTAATGCATCAACGGAACATTCGGCTCGTCCTCCACGAGATTCCAAATCGTCGCCTTCTCCAGCGCCTCTATCGTCGCGCGTTTGGTAACTTGATTCTTGGACCACCGTGTCACGACCGACGTCACGTGTCGCCCGGCAGGGTATTGCGAGTTGCGGGATTTGAGGATTTTGGACACGCCGTAGCTGCAATATGACCAAGGCCGTACAGCTCTCATATGTATAGAATAGTCAGACGACGAGAGAAACGGAACGTTCGGCGGAGTAGCAAGTGACATTGGTCTTTCAAATATAAAGAAATGCTATATTGTCAGAATAGTCCAAGGCAAGAATCTAAAAAAAGTGCCTGTGTCGTGTCAACCTAATAATACCAGCACGCTCCAAAACACGTCGACTTTTGCGGTATGATCAAATGCCATCACCAGGATGAGCAACACGCCGTCTCAAATTTCCTCCCGCAACCTCCCCCGCACCGTGCCTAAACGCCTGCGGCCTGCGGCCTGCCACCTGCCACCTCTCACACCGAATTCCTCGCAATCAAGTTCAAAACCGGCCTGATCGTCCTCGCTACATACCACCCCCATGGCACGCTGGTCGTTCCGTGCGACTCCTGGAGCGAGCCGGCCCTAGATGGGGCGTAGTATGAGCCGGTGCCGGACTCTTTGCCGTCATAGTCGGGCCGCCCTCCATACCCCCCACTGCCACTGCCGCTGCTTACACTGGCACCCCCGCCCCCGCCTCCGCCGCCGACGTAACTGGCGGTGGAGATGGAATTTGCGGCCTCAAGCAGCCCCGTAGCGATTTTGCGCGCGGTGGGGTCGAAGACGAAGAAGACGGTCCAGTTGATGAGACCTCCGCCGATTAGGAGTTGCTCTGGTTGCAAAAGCGAGTGAGATTGCGTTGTGTGACGTGGCTTTTTGTGCCCGGCCGGGGGTGAGAAGAGAACGTACCTCCGACGACCATGCCGTATTTGCCAAAGAAGAGGTCGATCATGCTTCCGCAGCCTACGGCGATGTATATGCTCAGAGGGTACTGATTTGTTGAAGAGTGTAGGATTCGTGACGTTGAAGCATGGGGCGGGAAGGCAGCGACGATCAGCAAAGGCCTCCCCGCGACACCATCGTCGAGCATATTCAACCCACCCAAATCAACCTCTTACTCAACACCTGCGTATCCTCCCTCAACGTACTATGAGCCCCGGCCAATGTCCCCTCCGTGGGCAATCTCATCTCGGTCGCGAGTGCGCTTCGTTGTGTCGATTTGGACAATGAGCGCCAGATGGCGATGACCATGAACACGTTGATGGTGGCGAAGACGCCCGCAACGATGTAGGTTGTTAAGGCGCGCCAGCCCAGCATGTCGTGGAACCAGCATGCGCCGTCGCGGTTCATGGGGCCGGTTCTGGGGGTGGTGGAGGGCGAAACGAGCAGGAGGTGACGTCCACAGTGATCAAAAATGGCAATTTTCGAGGGTTTGATGAAGAGGAGCACTCACCCGCCAATGGTAAGGGATCCAAACACAATGACTGCAAGGAACGGAGTGAGCAAGGTTGCGTACTCGTTGAATGCGCTCATCCGACCGTGCAGGACGAGGGAGTGGAACAGGAGCCAGCAGATGCACGAGGAGGAGGAATATTCCCCGAATAAAAACCCAAGAGCTAGGAACATGCTAGCACTATTTGGTAGGGGGTTTAAGGATTTTATGTGGAAGGCAAGAGTCGTAAATGACGACGTCGGAGGACTCACTGGCAGAAGCCGTCCGGGGGAATCCAATACACGACGTAATAAAACGTTGTTCCGATGAGGTTACAAGCGAACAGAATCACAATCAATTTGTGCAAGGGGTGCCGCAGGATTGGTAAACGTGAGCTGGAAAGACGCGTTTTGCGGGGGTGCCAAGGTGTCGGATGAGCCTTCCGCATCGATACCGGACGCGATCAAATCACGCCCATCCACTCACCCAAATGCAATCGCGTAAAAGAGTAACACCATGCTGTCACCGAGGACCGTGATGGAGTACACGGGGATGGCCCATGGCGCGCGTTCCGCTCTTGGAATGTTTCCGTTCCTTAGCGCCACGGCCGTCGCTTCGTCGACCCACGACATGTCGCTGAGTTGCAGCGGCGTGCGCGTACAAAGGAGTCCGAAATGGTCGCTTAGGGTCTCTTTTTTCTTTGGATGCACTCAGGTGGCGGAACTCCGAACCCCACAACGAGGCAAACTGAAACGGACTCTGTGCCTCGGTTGTGCCTCCCAAAAAGCCCCACTCCGCGGTCCCTGGAAGAAAGTTGGACTAGCGCAGAGACGCGGCGGCGAACGGAGTCCTCGATAGGCAGGTGAGGGTATCCAGGCGTCTAGGCAACCCCGACTCCGCATGCATCCTCGCGTCATGTCATCGCGGTGCCAGGTGTTTTCTCCAGCTGTATACTTTTCTGTGAAAAATGGGTGTACTTAAATTCTTTTCTGTCTCCCTGACAACAAGAGATTCTCGCCTGGCAGGGACAATGTCCGGCTCCTGAATCCTCACCTGCGGCAGTACAGAATCAGCCCCAACAACAAAATCTCTGCTCCTTGACGTCACAACAAATACGCGGCGAGCAAAGCTTAAGCTCCTGAGGGCGCTTCCAGCGAAAGCCTTCATGAAATCCCCCTTCGTCAAGACGCGGTCATACATGCGCTGAACTTTCAGCTTACCGTCGCAAACCGCAACGAAACACCCCGCGACCACACACGACGTGATCGTGCACCGAATTTTATTTCTACGTAACATCGGAACTGACACCTTCTCACCCCGTCGCTTGACTCATACAGTCGGATGAAATACACAAAAACAGGCAGGGGGTTGTGTCCCCCCTTCCAGCCGGGATGGGGCAGTACGAGTCTCGAACGCGTCACCATCTGTCTCCGTCATGGTCCCAGAACTCCCAAAACAAAAAGACTCCAAAGTCCCCGCCCTCGCACGCCCCATCCCATAAGCTTCTTCGCGAGTCCTCGCCATCCACCCCACACACCACCCCATACGCTCAACCCCCGCTTCCACTTCACGAGTCCTCCCCATCAGCCTCATCCTCCCTTCTTGCCTTCCTAACACCACCCTCTCCATCCCCGTCCACCTCCTCACCACCATCCTGCTCCAAATCCATCGCCACATCCTCGTCCTCATCGGGGACATCCGCGAGCCACGGATTGTCCAACATCTCTCTCGCGGTCGCGCGGCGGTCCGGGTTGATCTCGATCATGGGCAGGATGAAATTGGCAATATCTTCGGCGTCCTCGTGCCCGAACCGGTACTTTTCGTGAAGCACGTCAGCGAGCTTCCAGTATCGAAGACGGTGGATGTGCCGGAGCTCGCCTGTGAGGTGTCAAAAACCGAACGCCAAATTATTGAATAAGTTGACCATCACTGGGTATTTCCCGCACACAATCACACTTACCCCTTCTGTTAAAAATCTCATTCGAGTACTTCCCCGAAAGCGCCAAATGCTTCGGGAAGTGTCCCAACAGCTCAATAATCTGGGCAATGTGATCTAAAACAGCCACCCAATCAATAAACCTCCGAACCACTTCTCAACCCACACTCACCATCATCCTTCGTATACCTCCCGCCACCCTGGGGATCGAACAAATAATCCCCCGTAATGAGCTCAAACACCATACACCCGACGCTCCACATATCCGCGCTGGTGCCGTACTTGGCGCCCAAAATGGCCTCGGGGCTGCGATATTGTCGCGTCTGAATATCATTGGTGAAGTGGTGGTCCGTCCAGCACGCGTTGCCGAGGTCCGCAATCTTCACGTGCAGAGGGTCAAGCCGCGCTCGCTTGCGCTTCCGTTTTGGCGCGCCAGCCGTGGTGGTGGTGGTCGGGGACGCGAGGCTTGCAGCGGCCATTGCGACGGCGACGGGTGACACTCCCGGCGCGCCAGACTCCGTCGGTCCCGCCGCGCCGGGCGGAGGGGTGGGTGGCTCAGACGGCACGTGGAGTCCAGGCAAGGTGCTCGCCGAGGACGAGAGGCTAACGGCTTGAATCGACCCGTCGCTTCGAGTGCGGTGCACGTCCGACTCCTTGTGGTGGTACGGTCCTGAAACCAAACCCAGCACATCACAATCAAAAACCCGTGATTCAACGACCCGCCCCGCCCTCCAGTACTCACCTTCGCCCTCCATCATTTCCTCCACCGCCTCAACGTCCTTCTCTCCGATCGCCATTCCCGACATATTCCCCGCAAGCCTCTCCGCGACGTCTTTCCCCGCCGGTGAGTGCCCACCAAGCGCCGGCGCCCCAGGCTCCGTTGTCACCCCGGGCGCCTCTCCTGCCGCTCCCTTGTACGGCAACCTCGCGTACGCATCGATCCGCTCCGACGAACCCATGGACGCAAGAGGCACTTTCACGCCGGCACCAGGGGGTGCCAGACCCCCAGGAGTGCCGTCACTTTCGGCCACGGAGCCCATATCAACATCCGCCGAACCTTTCACCGGCTTCGTCGCAGCGCTCACATCCGTCATCGACTGCGCCGGCGACGTCGACATCGGGGATCCAGGAGGCAAGGCGGTCTCCCCGTGCGGCTTTGGTTGCGCCACGGGTACCCCCTCCTGCTTCGCGGCCTTCTTCTTCGCTTTTTGCTTGGCCTTCTTCTTCTGGTTCTTGGTCATCTTCCGTTCCAGTCCCGTCCCGCTCCCGTTTACAGTGGGCGACGCAGGAACGCCACCGCTTGTAGTCGTATCCGCCGTGGAAGTGACTTCGTCGTCCACGTCGTCATCGTCGTCTCCTGCATCGCCCTCTTCCATATCCACAACGTTTGTGTCCACCTTAAGGCGGTTCGGCACCCCACCAACCGCGGCAGCTGCCTCCTGCATACCTCTCGGCTTGGGCTCGGCCGCTCTTGTCTTTGCACCTCCGGTTCCGGGTCTGGCCCGTCCATCGGTATCGTCCCCCTTTTCCTTGTCTTTGGAATCCTTGGCACCCTTCTCTTCAACGTTTGCCTTGCCGGCCCCTCTATCCTTGCCCCTCTTCACACCCTCCGCTGCGGCGTTCGCGACGGGCATCTCGTAGTGCTTGATTGGGTGGCTAGGAATAACGGGTGTGCCAGTGTTGATGGGTCGTGGGTGATATGAGTCCGACCGAGGGTCCAAATACCGCGCCTCAACGGGGCGCATGTCAACGCACATGAGCACATTCTGGGTTTCGAAGAACGAAAGAAATCAGGTCAGAATATACCTTTTCCCCACTACAGAGCCAATATTGGGTCGAAACTCACCTCTGGTTTCAAATCGGTGTGGATGATCCCACACTCCCGGTGGAGGTAATCCAACCCCCGCAGCACCTGCTTCATCACCCTCTTCACCGTGGGTACGGGGATACCCCTGTGCTTGTATTGTCTGATCAGGGTGAGGAGGTTTGGGCCCAAGACTTCGAAGGCCATGCAAATGTCTGAACGAACGTGGTGAAGTCAAGAAACGTAACGCCGACGACAGACGCAGAGTGCACTCACGAGTTCCGTTCACACCCCTTACTTTGAACCAGTCAACCAGTTCCACGACGCAAGACCGACCGCCCTGGCTCCCCCGAGCAGACCGACCGCCCCTTGCCGTAACAACCTTCTCCAAAAGTTTGATTTCGTCAAGGGCAGTCTCGGTGTAGTGGGGGGCACTTTTCACAATCTTCAGCGCAACGAGCCTGGTTCCTCCACCCTGCGGTCCACCCGAGTCCCGCGCAAGCCACACCGTGGAGAAGTGGCCCCATCCCAGCTTCCGTACCACGGTGTACCGGCCATCGCCCACAACATCCCCGAGGCGGACCGGATGGTACCCACCGCGGGCGTAATCAGTCAAATCCTCTTCTTCCTCATCGGGGTCGGGCGCCGAGGAAGCCTGCGAAGATGCGTCGTCGCCGTCGTCCGCGCCAGACTCCGACGATGAGTCGGAGCCGGACGGGCGATCCTGCGGCTTTGAGCCGGACCTGGACGAGTTGGAAGAGTGAGTCGCCCCGGAAGAGTTGTTTGGAGCGGCGCCGCCGTTTGCACGGTTCGAGGACACATGTGCACCGTGCCCTGAACCACCCGCAACCCCATCGTTCGCAGCGACCCGATGAGACAGTGCGGCGGCCGAGGTCGACGCTAGAGCTGCGGATGGTCGCGGTGGAGGTGGGTGGAGAGGGGGTTGGGGTGAGGGGGCAGAGAGGCCAGGACCCCGAAGCGGGTTCGAATTCGAGGCGTGCGTGACATAGTAGGGTCCTTGGTGAGACTGGTGGATGACGTTGGGTGGAGGCATGGGGAGACCAGGGTGGCTCGGGAAAGGGTGGCCTGGGTATCCAAGTTGATCTTGCGCAGAGTAGCCAGACGGTCCAGGATGACCAATGTGGCTAACATGGGCCTGCGCCATCCGGGGCGCCAGCGGGGCGTACGAATCCAGCGGCTCAGCATCGTCCTCGCTGTCGTCTCCGTCCGGGGCTGCACCTCGTCGCTCAGGGTCAGCAGAGAGGTCTAAATCGAGATCAACATCGTCAACGTCGTCTAGGCGGCTGTGCGAGTGCGATCCAGGAGCACCCGGGCGAGGAGGAATCTGACCCGGTTCGTCGAAGGTATCATCGTCCATGTCCGGGTCTGGGGTAGGCACGGGAAGATGAGGATTGACATTTCTTGGGCGATTCTCCACAAGCCCTTCTTCTTCCTCGTCATCCGAATTGAGTGGGGACCCGTCGGGGTCCACGTATGGGACCGGTCGGAGGAAACTTGGATCTCCAATGATTGTCCCGCCCTGGCGAGCGTACGGGTCACTGGATGGGTTGTGGGGGAGGTCGTAGCCGTCGTATCCGCCATACGAGGCGTACGAGGTGGACGCCGGGTGGTTGGGGTATGGATAACCTTTTAGTCCGGTTTCCGGGCGGACGGACACTCCCCCCGCCGATCCGTCTTCGGGAAGGAAAGGAAGGAACGAAGGTCGATGGGCGTCGACAGAGTTGGAGGGGGATGGGGTGCGGGAATCAAGTGGCATGTGCGATGCGGTTACTAGGTTGGGCAAGGTGATGGTTGGAGAGTAGAGTGGTATTTGGAATGGATGCGGAAGCGGCGGGTTTGGTTTGCGAAGAGAAGCGGTAGGAACGAGAGGGCGGGTGTTTGAAGAGTAGGAATAGTCAGGTGCCGATCGTGGTCGTTGGTGGCTGGCGAAAGGGTTGAGAGCGATAGTGGAATCCGAGTCTGAGTCGGATTGGTGGGGAGAGAGGAAAGAGTTTGGTCTGGTGGTCGATTCAATGAGCGGATGAGGGATGTGGTGCGATGGGGGTTGTTGGACCCGACAACATTACAGAAGATAGGAACGAGGCGATGAGAAAGGGAACACAGTCAAAGTGAGAAAATAACTAACGAGACGTAAAGGGATGCTCCAAAGGTTCCATCTGCTGCCATTTCTGCTCCTTGTCTTCAAACTTGTCCCGCAAGCCTCACCCATAGGCCTGTCCGTCCGAATCAATCAGCAAACGCTCGCCTCCTCTTATTTCCGATAGCAAAACGATGTTGCAGTTCCTGCGCACCGTTCCACTTCTCCGCTGTTCGTCGCTCTTGACATTCCTGCCCGCCACCACCCCCCCACACACCTCCACCGCCCAGCCCATCCGCACACTTACCCGTTTCCTTTACTCCGCACATATTCCTCCTCTTCTTCGACACCAATCCCTTTGCCTGCCATTCCTCCGACTCGTCCGTCTCCCAAACTCATGGCCCTGCCCTGCCCACGAAAAACAATCAATCAATCAACCGTCGCACACCGGCTCGTACAGGGCGGCACTCGCAACCATCAACCTACAGCGCTCGGTGATCCGGAATCCGATGTCGTGCGGTGCCCGTGGGGTGAGACAAGATGCTCCTTTTCCGTCCCCTTCTCAAACGCCTTGCCACCGCACACAAAAAAGACTGACACTCGAGACGATAAACGATCCACCGCTTTCCCCTCTTTCTCTTCTGTTTTTTGTACCCCTGTACTTTCTGTAAATATCGATCATATTTTTTCGGAGTGAGTTTCATGTTGTCACTGTCGAGTCAGGCGTGGGGTTAACTGGTCTTGTACAAGACAGTACACGATCATCTGGTCATAACGTTTATTGAGACGAGCTTTCGGACTCAAGCCCTAGTCTCGTCAATGCAGTCAGTCCCTTTGCCCGCCCGGACAATGTTGATGACAAGACGCTTGACATAATGTAAATACATTTCGTGACGCGGCATTGGCAGATATATATAGGGTTTGTGTGAATGACGTAAATACCTTGGTAAGGTTTAATACTCCAACCTTCGCGATTGCACGTGCTAGGACGTGTGACCCCATGGTCCCACTACTCGAAGTCGTCCGCTGGCGCTAATGTCGGTTGCGAGTCAAGGCCACCTTGAGCCATCCACCCTGCCCACGCTTCGCCTCTTCCAGTCGTGCCCACGCTCATGTCCCCAGGTGCGGAGGAGTCGGTCACCATGGACACACTTATAGAACCCATTTGAATGCTTGGAATGGACGGTGGAGCCGACCAGTCTGTTACGGGCGCTGCTTTGGGGGTGGGTGAGGGTTGTTCATTCACGGGTGGTACCGAAGAGTCGGTGCCGTTGTTGAGGTCTTCCAGGGGAACGAGGGTGGGGCGTTCCAACGGAGGAGCAGATGAGTCGATTGCGATGGAAGGAGTGGGAGGAGGTTGTGTCTACAGCGAAGACCGCAAGTTCCAAGTTCGTATTCATTATTTCTTCCGTGATTGACACAATTCAACGACCGCCCACCTCGGATTCCACTTTCAAAACGACCTTCCCCGTCCCGTGATTCAACTCTCTCACGTCATTGTCCGAATCCACCCGTCGAAACCCTCCTCGGTCTTCCTCTCGGGAGATACGGATTGTCTTGGCGGTTTCGAGGCGAGGCACCGATTCTCGCAGCCAGTCACGGAGGGAGGAAAGTGTGTGAGGGGGATTGGTAGAGGGGAAGGGGACGATGGTCGTGTGGCCATCTGGCTCCACAATGTGAATGGGGCGTGTGCGGATGGGTGCCATTGACTTTTGGGGAAGTTTCCATCTGTGGTCCTCACTGTTCTCACCTGGAGAGCGAGTCTCCATCTAATCGACATATTCGAGGAAGAAAACTTGATGCTTCCGATATTGGAGACAAAAAATTGTGATAGAAATGAGTCACCAAGAGCATCCAACAGGACCTTGTGAGCATGACAGCGCAAAAACCTTTTCGTCCGTGGTAATTTCGTGAGTACAGAGGAGTTCTCTCACTAGACCACATGAGTGCCAAAGGTCGTTCAGGTGAGTTCAGCCGTGGCCAAACTCCGAGCTCAGAACATGACCCACAAAACGCTTTACACGGGGCGCCTCGCGATGATCGCGGTACTCGCTGTAGTCCTACTAGCATTCCCTGCCTGGACCTCACCGCTCCACTCTTACAAACCCAGTTACATCGTGGACACATCGATGCACTCCTCGCACTCTACGAAAACCAACATCACGGCCGAATGTTTCCAGTCGATACACTCACGACCCATGTACCGCAGCATAGCTTGTGCTTGTATCCCGCACGGGACCTGGATTGCGGACTTCGACGAGGTCGCAATATTCAAGGCAGTCGTGACGTTCGGAGCGAGCGATTTTCTCATGCGACAGCTGTACGAAGATGATGGGTCACTGCGAGAAGCCAAGGAATGCTGGGCGGACAGTACGTGCTGCAGCGTTCCTATCTCCTCCTTTAGTTTATCAAGATGATCGCAACCACGGCACCGTTCAGGATATACGCTCACACCACCGCATACTGCTCGGAAGCTTGCTCTTCCGCGCTCTCTGCGTAGTTCGACTCCATTTACAGTGCATGTGGGGATCAAACCCTCATCCACCCACGAAGGAGTTCGTAGACCCCACGATACCGCCCGTGCCAGGGTCGAACGAGGACTTCGACTCAGTTGATACAGATCAATTTCTGTTTGGGGAGCCGCCGGAAGAATGCGCTGGCGCCATCAGCAGGACCGACAGAGGAAGAAACACCAAGCATCCCCTCATCACACCAAATCTCACCCGATGATCGCACCACACAAGCGAACATTTAGAAATAAATTATTTAGATTTCACGAATGGCGAATCCGGACGGCTGCTTGATGATCTTCAGCAACCGTCCAGAGAAAGTAGGTGTAATCCCAGTGAACAATGTTTTTACAAGGTGCTTTTTTTAGGAAGAGAGAAGATATGCTTGGAGAAAAGGAAAGTTGTTGTAGCCCTATTGCGTACATTTCGCCGGCAACCCACATCACCAGCAGTCAATTCATAGTCCGACTGATTGGGAATGTTGTCGTTCAAACCGAATCGGGTGGACTAGTTCGGCTAAATTCAACACACGACATTCCAGAATGGCTGTCTCCACAATCACTCTCGCATGCCTCCTACTTGGCGAAAACGTACCCTTCGATGTCTCCATCGTCTGTCCGCTTCGGTTGATTCTCTGAAGGAAGCCATGAAGACGAATCTCTCGCCGGAGTTGAATGGCATTGCTGCGAACTCTGGAAAGTCAACATTCCGTGCGCCGCACGAGCTTCCATCACGGAAGATACCTTGAAGGAAGAGGACGTGATGGGGCCGTTGGACGAGATTTCCGAATCCTTTCAACTACTCCCTCCCAAGGAGCACGTTCATATGGTTGTCCGTCGACCGCAAGGTTTGTGAGATCCTTTATCTGCTGAAAGAGTGATCGTTAACGGGATACCTTGCTACTCGCACAATTGCGGAACATCATAACTGCGGCGATAGTTAATGATGTTTGGCTGCGGTGTGAGATCAATGGCCAACAGAATGTTCATCGAATAGTTGTGAAAGGTGTGCAAAATTCACGTGACTCACTTCTTATGTTAGACGGACTACATAACGCGCTTCCTCCGGATGTAATCAAACGGTGTTTCTTTTAGAACCACAGAAAAGCGTGTATAATTTGTTTCCTCTTAACGCGGCGGTGGCCCATCGACGACCACACACAAAGAAGAGCCATGCAGGTTTCAAATAATTGGACAGGTCTTTTGCGTAGTCGCCAATGGAATATCTCTGCATTGTGCCATCTTCGGTGCCAACCAAGTAGCTGCGAAGACTGTCAGGGGGTGTGGGCGGGGTTTACGTTGGAGCGACCGAGGGCACGCAACCAGCGTGCAAGAGAGAGAGGCCGAGTGGAGTGAGAGACGAGAGAGTACCGGGGAGATCACGCCAAGTGATCTGAGAAACGAGACGGGCGAGTGGGGACGAGCGAGCCGAGTGGAGTTCCGAGGTTGTAAGCCTGTTTGATAGAAGTTCTACATCTTTATATAAGGGTTATTCTAGCTCAAGCTTTTCTTATCTCTGAGACCTGTGATTTCGTAATACGATCTAGAAAGTTCCAGAGACTTCCAATGGTTCGGAGATCTAGTGTGGGGGCAGCAACCTGTGAGGGCGAGCCCGAGCCCGTCACAGGACCATTGACGTCGATATACCAAACGAAAATAGAATATCACTTTATATAAACTTGGACGTATCTGTACACCGAATCCCTCAATTACGCACACACACACCCTGCACAACTCTCCCTTCCGTCGATACCGACACAAAGAGCTCCTGTCGAACATATCCCCGCCACCGGCTTTGTCGAGGAGTTTTAGTGACAATAGCCCACCACACAGGCAAGTATTTTTGGATCAAAGTGTTTGCTCGAGGAGCCCTTGTGAGTTTCGGCCATGGGTCAATCACACGCGCAGGGTGCTCACATATATCTAGAGACGGTTAGCATGTGAGGTGTCCATCATGACATCGGAGAGCGAGGAGATTCTGCGATGCGGACGGGAAAGTACTGTCACGCTACGACCGTGAGCGAGATAAACATACTTTGCTCCCCCCGCTTTGTTCAGTAATTTGAGAATGGGGCCGTGATGTACTTCACCTCGGTATGTTCATTAATTCTCAATTCCGTATTCCGGCAAGTTAGGACTCAGCCATGCCGGTAACCCGGTGGTGGTGCTATTCTCCCCCTTGAGCACCCCGTGAGCAACTGGGAGAAAGCCTAGAAAGACCAAATCTCAGTGTTCACAAACGAGAACAGCTCGGCACACCAGAGAGGCCGAAACTCACCTCTGTAATTTAACCGTTCACGCGGTTCCGCCAGATGTAATCAAAATAGGGCTGATTGACCGACATAGTTTATGTCATTGAAGTAGTGGTTGCGATTATTAGCCGCTGAATAGCGTTCGTTCCTCCAACAAACAGGCCAAAATCACAGTGATGCCGTCTTACAACTCAATTCTCGTGGAAATCCTTGGCGAAGGTAACGGGATCGGCCTCATTACGTACGTTCCCATCAAATGGATTCACCAAATGCCCACGATCAATCACTTATTCCGGTTGTTCAACTCGATCTCCCAGTCTCGACCGCCCCAAATCCGCAAACAGCTGTACGTATGCCATCCCTCATCACCGCAGTCCCTTCTCTCATCCATCTTTCCACAGTTGGCGATGGCCTTATCTCCGAACTCTCCCAAGCTCTCCGGGACCTGGACAACCATCCCGACACAGTGTTCACGGTCGTCACAGGTTCCGGGCGGTTTTTTTCAGCTGGACTCGACATAAAGAGCGATACCGGTGTGTGACTTAGCTTGAAAAGCCCCCCTTCACCTCTGCCAACTTTAACTGCTTCCGAAATGGTCGGGAACTGCAGAGCTCTATACGGCACCGCCATCAGGCAATGACTCTAAAGTCAAATCGCACCATATGAAGGAATGGATCTCCGCAGATATCGAACTGATGCGGCTTATGATAGACGTGAGTTGCCCCTGCAAGTTGCAATTCAACTCAGAAATTAACCGAATTCACCCACTCTGACTCACTCCGATCCGATGCAATTACACATGCGGGACAAGACAGCATAAGAAGGTCCTCGTTATGGCTGTGAACGGACCTGCTGTCGGAGGTGGAAGCGGGTGCGTGTCTCTCTCCTCCTCGTATTCCTTGACATCGACACTCACACACCGCCGGGGCACGTTGTAGATGGTTCCTGGGCGTCTCAGTGAGTACTGAGTCTCTGTACTTTCCACTTCGATTCTCGACCGCAATCAACACCACCCGCATCACGTACCACCTTCTGATACTCCAAACCCCGTCATGCAGGACCTTGTCTATGTCGCCGAGAACGGTAAGCTTCCATTCCGTTTACTCTTTTCCCCGAATCTCACACTATCCTCGCTCAAACTAGCCTACATGTCCATCCCATTCAACTCACTTGGCCTGGTCCCCGAAATGGGGTCTGCAGTACGTTTTTCCACCCGCCCCGCTCTTCCTACCACGCCGACCACCTTTATTCCCATTCCCCGCTCACCAGGTCATGTTTCCCCAAAGCGCCGGAACCCGCCGACCCATGGAATATCTCATGTTCGGCACGCGCGTGCTCGCGACTCAAATGGAAGACATGGGGATTGCAAAGTACGTCTCCTTTTCGACATTTTCGTTCACCTTCACACCTACTCACTGTGAATGTCCTCCTCCATCTACCACACCACGGTCCCAGCCGTATCTTCCCCTCGCCACCTTCGTTCCTCCCCGCCGTGCTTGACCTCCTGCACACCGCACTCTCCCAAAACGATGGGACCTCGCTCCTCGAAACCAAGCGTCTCATCACGGCCCCTCTGCGCGAGGGTCGGATGCTCGCGGCGTACAGGTCGATGGAAGCTCTGGGGGAGCGGTTCGTGAGTGGCGTGCCGCAGAGGAAGCTTGCAAAGAGGGGTGGTGAAGTTGGAGGTGAGTTTGGGGTGGTGAATTGTGGGGGAAAGGCGCGTCGCGGGACTAATTGTGGTTTATTCTCAATAGGTTCGAAGGGTGGTAAATTGGGAGCCAAACTTTGAAATCCCGGTGTACGAAACCCAACTCTGTGAATACATGAGGATGCATAAGACGAACACGACGTTGAGCCTGCTCCATCAAAGCCCCAGTCACGTATCTGCTTTGGAGGGCCTCCAACGACCAATGTGTGACGGGAACTCCTGCACCCTGTCGTTCCAAGCCATGAACCTCCGTTCACCCACGCTATTTCAATCTCTGTCCACGTTTTTGAGGTACCTGGCGAGGTTAAGACCGTCTTCACGTCGTTCACTTCAGCCGAGGTTCAAATTCTGGGGATGCCGGGCCACGAGCTCAACTGCTCCAGCTTCAGGTCGAGCGGTATCACTCCACTGGTTTGTCGGCTTCCATGGTCTTGAATTGCTCTGACGTCGGCTAAGGATCCTTGACTGATCGACGCGGAATACCATGAACCCGCTGCCCGGCTTGGTGCCCCACAGCTCTGAGGCAGCCAGACACAGAGTCGCTTCATATCGAACATGGCATGGAAACTCGTCTCTAATGGATTTTGACAATACGTGTCCGCACGGCTCTGGCATATCATCTATTGGGGGCGGTGTTTGGCGACCAACACTTTCAGTGATGAACACCAAACTCCACAGTCATGACTGATTCCTGCGTCGTATGGGCATGTACTCCCTGACTTTGTTGTGTGTGATATCGGTGCCACTGAATTCTGGGACCGAAGCGATCGTATCCTCGTACGACGCACAGAGTGGCACAAATGAAGTACTACCTTCACACCGGCAAGTCGAACGAGTCTCGCATGATTTGTTGGGACTTTTGGGTTATCCTGTTTGGTCGGGTCTCGTCTTGCGGTCAAGTGGAAGATCTCGTCACTGATCACGTACCCAAAATTTTGTTGCGAGAGGTACACCACCAATGTTTGGGACTTCGTTGGCGAGAAATGAATGTCAATAGACTGACAAAATTCGTCGACTGGGGAAGTCCGGTGTGAACCACTCGAGTTGTGCAAGATGATCACTGAGAAGGTTGAGGAGCAATAGCAGTACAGGGTGGGAAAGCGAGTATTATTTTTCTTTTGAAGCGTCAGCATATACAATTCAAACAGTCGCCCCCACCGCAAGCGCACAATTATCAATACAGCTATGTACGATAGTGTCCAACCCACGTGCAGTGTCCGGACAAAACGGTCCAGTTGGTGAGTAGGCGAGGGTTTGGATATCCGACAAGTGTGTCGTGCAGGATGACAGTAATGATGGTGAGGATATGGAGTCGAGCACGGCCGGCATGCATGGTATGTAGAGTTGACGTGTTTGATGTGGAAGTGGAAGTAACAAGGAAAGATGAGAGGTGTGCAGATGGGGTGACAAGGTGGAATAGGGCAAAGCGGCAAGACGAGTCGAAATGGTGTGTAGTGTACAGAAGGGGGCAAGATGGATGTAAAATGGTGCAACAGATCGGCTCTTAGAGAATTGTATATCTGCAAAAAGGAGACGACGCATCGGATACCATACACGTTCGCAACCGAAACAAAAGTACGCAGCATTGGGTGTTCAAACACCAATCTTGGCAGCCCAAACCTGCACGAGCTCCTCCATCGTCGGGGTTCCGGTTCGCACATGCGAAGCAAACGCGGCATCCCAGGTCTTCCACGCGAGGCGGCCTTCGTTCCCAACTTTCTCGAATGGTGGCGTCGGGTCCCATGAGATGAAATTTTCAGGTACATTGAAGAGCGTTGTTGCGCGGCACTTCAACTCGGTGCGGAGGGAGTCGGTAAAGTATTGCTCCACTCTATCGTCTGCTGCACCTTTCGCGAGTCGGGCGATGGAAGCGTCGAGCAGTGATGGGTTCGACTCCCCACAAAGCCCACATTGAGCAGCCGCTTTCAGTAAGAAGACTCGGTGGGACTCGATCTCCGCAAGTTCGAGGCTCCTTCAGCGTTGGACAGCCTTTGTCATCAGTCCAAACACATAGTACTATCCGCTTCTGCTGGTCTCCCAACCTGAGCCCACCAAGTCCGACGACGACAAGAGAAACCGCCTGCACATGTCCGCGCCATGTGTTGAGATTTTGCTTAAGCAGGACTGGTGGATGTGCTCGCTTCCGGAATGGGGTTTTCTTCGTCGGCGCACACAACTCATAGCCTGTCCCGCAGAATCATCTCGCTCCAGCTGGTACGGTTGTTTGAGAGGAGGGACAATGAGAACTCGAAGCAGGAGCTGAGCCCTCTGTACGAAGTCGGCGAGTTGGACGAAAGTGATTCCGGGGTTTTCGCAGACGATCGTTCCCGAGAATCGCTCGCGGAAGGCGCGCGAGAGCGAGCAAAGGTGCGCGAGGTTTGTGAGGGATCTGGAGGGGCCCCACATGATGCGTTGGATGACTTCGACGGGGAGATCGGGCGGGGCGTGGAGTTGGGTGAGGAGAGCATTGGCGCGGGCGAAGGCGTCGTTCTGGCGGAACTCCCGGCTGGCGGGTTTGCGCGCAGCCATCGTACGCTTGCGATTGGGAATGGGCAGCCTTGACGGGCGCTACTGGTCGGCCATGTCGGTCCACGCACTCCAGAATGCCCAAAGCTCTGCCGGAGTCCTCGCCAGGGTAACGCGTCATCATTGGTGACGTAGTGAGGCGCGATTTCCAAAAGTTAATTCAGGAAATTGAAAATTGCACAATGCGAGATATAATTTGCGTTGATGATGTGCAAAACTAGGTGCTGCGTGAGTGTCAGGTCACTATCATTTTTTTCGAATGATATCAGGAAGAGTTGGAGGTTGGAACAGCCGCTTCGTCTCAAACTGCACTCTTGCCAAGATATCAATAAAATTCAATGGATTTTGCCAGTTTGTCTCGCTCCCATCCTGTCGTTATCTTGAAACATATTTTCAAAGTTGAATAAGGTAGCGTTGCCGCAAGGGGAGCGTAGGCATCACAAGACCCACCTACAAACCAACGCTCATTTGCACCAAACACCTACATCTCCAGCACACCGCTGTCCTCTCCATGCACACTCCTACCCAGTCTCCCCTCTCGCTCGTCGCTCTTTCCTCTCCTTCCTCCACTGACCTCCGTTCCTCCCGGTTTAGGTTTCCCTCCTCCGGAACGCAGCCTCCCCTCTCCTTGCAGTGAGTTCACAAGAGCGACACTCTCTCGCTTCTTTCTGCCCCCTCCCCTCCCCTCGTAGACTACCATTGCGTTGCGTGTATATTAGCTCAAGGGCCCAGTCGCGTCGCCGGGTCAGCCACACCTCCCAGAGGTATCGGCGCGGCTGGAGGTGAAGAATAACAACACACCCGCACGACCTCTTTTACTGTGCATGTTTCGCGCCTTTAGTCCCAGTTTGTTTGTCCCTGTGTCTTCGTGCACGAGTGGGGGTCCGCAATGGTTGCCTGGCCTGTGTCATGAGCGAATGATACCGAACACGACCTGTACGCATAATTCCGGTCCACTCATGTTTTAAGTGCACGAGGTGGTTCATTTTCGACGGAGCGTTGTCTCGTAAAGTTGCCCTGACACAGGGAATCGTTCCCCTTACGCTCCAACAGAGCGTGCAGTTCTCCTTGCCTGACCAGAAGAGCATGAGTTGTACGAGTCTACAGTATTTTTTCTTGCTTTTACAGTGTAAGAAACAATGCGCCCCCCGGGGTCATCCCTCGTGACAAATTGGCCCTGGCGGGACCCTTTGCCATTGATCATTGTGCGACTCTCCGCAAAAACGACGAAGTCCCCCAACAAACGATTTTTCCCCATCGGAACGTTCCCATCAGCTTCAGCAACCCCGAATCGCCTTCTTGACACCATCTCCTCCCCGTCGCCGTGTCGATCCGGTCCCCGCCTTCCCTTGTCGCCCAACAGCCCTCACGCCATGATCCCCCGAAAACACACCATCTTCGCCCTCGGGGCCGCGGCCCTCCTCCTTCTCGCCGCGGCATCAACCGACGCCGCCCCGACGACCGTCCGGCCTGCCTGCCCCGTCGCCAACGGAACCTACGATTCGACCAAGGACTACTTCCCCGACAAGGCCGCCCCCGTGTTCGCGACGTACTGGAACATTACGTATTTCAACAACTACAAGTTGTTGACGAACACATTTACGAGTGAGATAATGGTGTTGAGTGAGTTGCGAGGGTGGTGGGGAGTTCCTTGAGGCAAAGGAAACGAACATAACGTCGTCGGTTGTACCACCCAAGCCATGTGCAACACCCCGCGGCCCAACATTACGTCCGCCGTCAAGTACTTCACCGTACCCATCAACCTGGCCGCCGTGGCCAGCCTGTCGGTGTCGCGATTCTTCGAGGTAAGAACAGATTATTACCTGGACGCTTTTGCTTTTACCTTTCCCCCTCCACCCTTTGACGCCCAACACCAACACCCCCGCAGCGCCTCGAACTCCGTGAAAGAATCCGATACGTCCCCGCCATATCCACCGTGACCTCCCCATGCCTGCAAACCCTTGTCCAGCAGGGCTTCACGCGGCCGTTCCCGGCGAACGCTACCCTGGCGACGCTGTCGGACGTCGACGCAGTGTTTTCGACGGGAGGAGACGACCAAGTGTCGCTGTTGACGAACCTGAACATAACTGTTCTGGTGAGTCCGTCACCTCTGCACACGGACAGCGACCACAAAGCTAACATACCCGACCCGTAGTTCCGCCCCATCGCCGAGAACGCCGGCCCCATCGCGCGCTTCGAATGGATCAAGTATCTCTCCGCCTTCTTCAACGCCGAAGGTACCGCCAACACGGTTTTCGAATCCGCGCGGACGCTATACCAGTGCAATTCCGGGCGGGTCGCGAGTCAGAGCAAGAAGACGGCGGCGTGGTTGAAACCCAATACGCAGAACTTCACGTTTGTGACGACGGATCCGGTGTATAAGAATGAGATGTTGGCGGATGCTGGTGGGTCTTGCCCAGGTTCATTGTTCAATGGCAAATGTGCGGTTATGTTGACCCCGACCGCCCGTCCCACAGGAATCACCCCCGTAACCACATCTTCTTCCACTGGCGACGTCGCATTCTGGTCCAGCGTGTCCAACGCAGACGTTCTCATCGATGACAGCGCCGCGACGTCGTGGAGCTCCTTGTTGACGGGATACGGTCTCTCGGAGTCCCCGAGCGCAACCTCCAACATCAAGTGGGTCCAGGAGAGGCAAGTGTACCAGATGAATAGGCTTCGGGACTTTGATGCGTATGATGGTGGGTGGTTCGTGTGTGCGTGGGGGCGGAGGGTGGATGGAGGGGCTGATGATTGGCCTGGGAATTTTTAGATTTCACCCAGTCGTATTTGGCGATGCCCGAATATATCCAGTCGGATATCATAAGTATCGTGTATCCCACGTATAACAAGGACTGGAAGTACATTTGGGCGCGGAATGTGTACAATGGTGAGTTCACGCTGGGTCCCGGCCCTTGTCTGTTGGGCGACTCTTACGAGATGATAACTCACCAAATATTGTACGCGCCAGAGGACGAATACACCAACCTTATCCCCGCGGAATGCTTCCAGAATGATACCGCGTCGGCGTTCTACCTCTCGTGGAAGCAGAACGTGACGTGTCCCGACTTGCCCGCGACGTCGTCCGCCCCAGCAGCTGCCACTGAGGGAACTGCTGCAACACCTTCTGCCACGGCGCCTGCGCCAGCACCTGCTGCCGCGACGACGACGTCGACGACAGCTGCGGGGTCATCTCAGGCAGGATCGTCTAACAGCACGGGTGGATCAAGCACCGGGACCACAGCAGGTGCCGCGATCGGAGGAATCCTTGTCGTCGGAATTGTCGGAGGTGCTGCTGCGTTCTTCTTCTACCGCCGACGCCGGTCTCAGGGGCAGGACTACCTCACGCGGCGTCAGCAGATGTTCGCTGCTGGGCAAATACCCGGCACGGACGGGTCGGCCGTCATGGTCGGGGAGGATACACCGCCTGCGGACGTCGCGGGGGAGTGGGCGGGACAAGGCGCCACTGGGGGAAGTGGGGTGCCGAGAGGGGAATGGGTGCAGATGGACTCGGTTGAGCCGGCGGCGCTTAACGTGGTTGTTTCGGATGGACGGCAGGGGAGATGAGTAGTTGGGAGTGGTGGTTGGATGTTGGAGGGGGTTTCGTGCATTATAATTGGAAGACTCAGTCAGGGTAATGGTATTTATCGGGATCGAAAGTCAGCCGTGTATCGGGAAAAAGTTTGAATATGTAGTAGGAATACAAATGGCAAATGCAAAAAAGTAAAGTTCCTCGCATTATAGCGATCGTTAAGAAGATCCGGCTAGATCGCGCGGCGTCAAAGCATCCGACAGGGTCGTCCGCAGGAATGATCTAGCTGGTCTTCAACCTTATAACCCACGTCCCCACGTGTGCCAAGGACTCTCCCCCGCCCATTAAAGAGCGCCACTCGCAATCCGCCACTCGAATTCTTCGTGATGGATCGCAGCATCGTGTCCCGTCTCGGGCTGGCAGCTGTCGCTGTCGGTGCAACATTCGCGCTTTTTTCCACCGGCGCCCACGCAGCATCAGGCACGCTCCAGGTTCTCTCCTACAACGTGGCTGGACTTCCCGCGATTCTGTCCAGTGCCACGACTCCAAGAGATACTTCCACAACCACAATCGGCCAGCGATTGGGTCCCTGTGGGTGACAGTTTCGTGATGCGTCGGTAATCGCGAGCGGGTCTTGATTTATTATCTCATTTAGACGACCTTGTGCATGTACAAGAGGATTTCAACTACCACGCGTACCTCTACGCCGGTGACAACACTCACCCGTACAGAACTCCTACGAGTGGAGGAGCAGGCATCGGAAGCGGTCTCAACTCCCTCTCTAAGCTACCTTACGACGAGGACGACTTTGAGCGCATCCACTGGAGCTCCTGCCAGATCGACTCGGGAGACTGTCTCACACCCAAGGGGTGCACCTTCATGCGATTGCGCCTTGCCGAGGGTGTATTCGTGCACGTGTACAACCTCCACACAAACGTAAGCAGGTCTTGTGTCCGAAGCGAGCGAAACTTTGACTGACACTTAGAAACTTGGCCTCGGAATCATCTGCAGGCTGGAACCAACCCCGGCGATGAAACATCTCGCGCAGCCAACCTCGCCCAACTGTCCTCTGTCATTCAAGTGAGTGTTACGTCCCACATTGCAACACCCATAACCACTTACATATCATCATTCACCCCTCATTCTCCCTGCACAACTTCCAGACCTACTCCAAAGGCGTCGCGGTGATCGTCATGGGCGACACCAACACGCGCTACACCCGCGCCGACGACACGATCCTGCAGTTCGGCCAGGCAAACTCGCTCACGGACGCCTGGGTGCAGCTCCAAAGGAACGGCGTTCCTCCGGCCGCTGGGTCGGACACGTTGGGTTGCGACCAGAGCGGACCGACTGTGCCAAACACGTGCGAAGTTGTCGGTGGGTGATGTCTCGACGAGAGGAGTGATGTTAGAAGCTTGGACAATAACGCTTTTCATGTATGACCGCAGACAAGATCTTGTACCGCGGCGACAAGCTCCTCACCCTCACCGCGAAGACATACAACAACGAGCACGCCAAATTCCTCAACGGTACCGGGACCATGCTGTCTGACCACGAGTAAGTCCCCCTCTGACATTATTCTCTGAATACCCTCAGCTTACGTACCTGGCATTCACTTGTTAATCAAACTGCACAGCCCAATCACGACACTCTTCTCCTGGTCGACCAACCCCGCCTTCCAGCTCAGCGACCAGTACGGTGGTCCTCATGGCGACTACTTCACTGATAGTGAGTGATTTTCTCCCTGTTCGCGCCCCTCCTTCCTCTAACAAGAGTTCCTCTTGCACCCATATCAAATCAGTCGACGCCATCCCCGCCGCAGCCCGCCTCTCCACAATCGGCCTGCGCTCCGGCTCCCGTGTGGACCAAGTGTTCGCCACTTTAACCTCGGGCACCACACTGAGCCACGGCGGAACGGGCGGGACCGCCACAAGTCTCACACTGGGGGCGGACGAGTACGTGAACGCGGTGTATTTGTGCCAGGGCAGTTATAATGGACATACGAGGATCTTTTACGTCGTGAGTTTTTGTTCCTTCCCGACCTCGGACCACATCTCACCACGCGTGCTCACGCTCATCCTCGTCGTCATCCCCATCCTCACCCCCACCCCACAGAAATACACAACCTCCACCGGCCGCACTCTCTCCGGCGGGTCCACCACCTCCGACTGCGTCACTCGGACGGCTCCCGCTGGGTTCCAGGTCGCCGGGTTCTATGGCCGGAGCGGGGATGCGGTTGATAAGGTTGGGTTTATCTTTACGGCGCGTTAAGTGTGGCGGTGGGATGGGAAGGGGGGATGGAAAGGACGGATGGGAAAAATGATACTGAGATACTTATTTTGGGTGTGACTGTGTACTTTGATACTTATTTAAGCGATTTTGAGCCGAGCGATGGGGTAAATGTGTTACTTTGACTTCGGGCATAAAATATGCTGCTTTGACAAAAATTCAGTGGCGTCGACTTTACGGTTCAATGAACTATATCCAAATCATGCTATTTTGTATTGCAGTTTTCAAACAAGCTAATCCAAGTTCATGTGGAAGCTGGTATAATTCGTTGCGCCCACAAGGATACAGTTCTCCAAATGACGGTCCACACCATCGACACGAAACGCCAACATATGTCTACCATTATTACAGATCTTTGGCACGGGAACGAAGCCTGCCAGTATTGGGTCATGCGGGTGCGCGGAGCTTGGGCCACTTTGGAGCATTACAAATACTTGCTCCAGATCTTTGATACACGGAGGATGAAACGGATTGATAAGGCAAGCGAGCATCAAAATTTCTTGGCCTGCCCGCATGCGAACGAACAGTGTCTTCCTGTAACCTCGTTCCGTTGCCGCTCTATCTTCACTCCTGGCATGTAAGATCTGCTCCACCTCCGTTGCCAAATTTACCAGTCCAAAGAAGTCCGCCTCCCCTTTCAGCCCCTCCAGTGTCACGAATTCAACTTCCCTCCCCGCGTCACCACACTTCACACACTGCTGTCCGAGGTTCAGCTTTCTCGTCCTCAACCACTCCAACACCACTTCGAATAGCTTCGGATTTCTATCGAAGAAGTACTTTCCCTGATTGTCCTTCCCCGCCGGCTTCCACTCGCTGTTGGAATCGAACATAGCGTGGAAGATGGATGAGGGATCGCGAGTAGTAGTGAGCGTGCTGCAGAGTGTGGAGAAGGCAGTTCCCCCGACGTTGAGGCTGATGATGGGTTCGGTTGACATTAAACGGAGAAAAGCCATTAGAAGACGGCAGAGGTGTTGATGGACGTAGTTAACTTTTGGCGGTTGTCACCAACCTCGGCAACCTTCGAAACGTTTTATAGCCCTCAAAAATCAACCTTAGCTCTATCGTCGAAGGCTTTTACGCTGACGTTGATCTGGTTTACAGTAAATTTGACTAGAATGTGCGTCCTCATTCATAATACCCAACTCATCTACAACCTAGTCTATGCACTTCTTCGATCAATTAAAAAGTCAACTCTGTGGCCATGTGCGCTCTTAGTTTGAGATTGAATCTCCGGATCGAGGTTCAACGTTCGATTCTCAACCACTCCAAAAACACTTAAAACAACTTCGGATTCCTGTCCAGGAAGTTATTTCCATCTTATTCTTTCCTGCGGGCATCTACCCGCTGCCGGCGTAAACGCGGCGTGAAAGATGCGTACTTTCGTTTGTTACTACACTTCACTTCTTTATTTGACTTCTAATTGTTTGATGGTACTTTCCTTGGCAACGAGACACTTCCTCTCGATGGACCCCAAAACGACCGCCGCGGAACGGTCGGCGTCGATGGCTGGATCCGCGCTCGTCATGGCCGTGTCTGTACGTGGTCTCGTCTCTCTTCCCGTTCTCGCGCCATCGGTTTGACTTTTCGATAATCGGGAACACCTTTCGGACATGTTCCTCCAGGGTCAGGTCTACATGTGGTCTTCCGTAGCCACACAAATCGGGTTTGTTCCGCGATTGCTCGCCTTTGTCGTCGTGCGCTTCAAGATTGATTGTCGACTCCTCAACCGTTCGACGCCCTGAACCATCACCACGTACAGGGCTCGCTTCGGGTACTCGTCCACGGAGCTCAACATCGTCGGGTCGCTTGGTAAGACAGTCTTGCGAGCAATAGTCGTCCCACCCCCATCAAGCTTTATTCTTTTGTCTGAAAAGGGAACAGTGCCCAGATCCTGAGCCCCCTCATGGGCCGCCTATCCGAAGTCATTGGACCAACCAAGGCGCTGGTCGGCGGAGGCGCGCTGGCGTGGCTCGCGGCGACCACGATAGGGATATGGTATACAGAGGGCGGACAGTTGAACCACTGGATCCTTGGAGGAGTGTACTTGCTGCTTGCTATAGCTTGGCAAACTGGTACGTTTGTTTGGTGTATCTTTTTTCGAATGCGAGTGGTGATATCACTGTTCTGCAGGGTACTTCACGGTGCTGGGTGTCAATGTCCGAAACTTCCCGCTCGCGAACCAGGGACTGGCAGTCGCGGTGCCTGTCGGCCTATACGGCCTTTCCAGCGCTCTTGTTGCTCTTCTCTTCCTGAGACCTCTTTTCATGCACCAAGGATATCTGGATGTTGGTGGATTTTTTATTTTCGATGGCGTTTTGACTTTCGCGATCTTTGCGCTGAGCGCACTGCTCGTTCGAGACTATAGACGAGCCCATACGGATGTCTTACCGCAGACAGAACCGAACCACGAAGACTCGTTCAGTCCGACACCTTCATCGGATAGCTCCTATTCCGCCAGTGAAGACTCCGAACAAGACGCACTTTTAGATTTCCCGAAGCCAAGCCAGGAAACCTCCGAAATGGATTCAGACCTTGGCGTCGTCCACTGCTACCACAGTTTTGGATCGTTGGAGGCCTACCTCATGTGGTGCATCCATGGCTCCGTCGTCGGAGTCGCCTTGTTGTACATCAACAACATCGGCGTCATCTTACTGTCGCTCCAACCGTCTCCAGTGGACTCGTCCGACACTGACCTCCAGAAACTCCAGAGCGCCCACGTCACGCTCATTTCCGTGTTCAACTTTGCCGGCAGGATCGTCATTGGCGCCTTGGTGGACTTTTTAATGTCGGGAGGAGCGCCAAGTTTGACAGATATGCTAGGCGGGCTGCGATGTCTTCCCGAGACACTGACGATCGTGTCTGCGACTACAATGATGGCGGGGCACGTTCACGTCTGGAATCAAGGCCGGATGGCTACAGTCGACGTCGAAGGTGCGGAACGGCTTTGGGCGAGTTCGGTCCTGGTCGGGTTTGCGAACGGGGCGGTTCATGTCACGAGCCCGTTGGTGATTGGGAAGTTCTGGGGGAGAGAGTTCATTGGAACAAATGTGTGGGTATCGCTTATGCCTCCAGCTGTGCGTTTTCATTATCGATAACCTGGAAAATCACACAGCGCTCTCATTTACACCTCGATCACCGTCGGAGGCCAACTCCTTAACTTTGCGTTCGGCCGCATCCTCGATTCACACCGACCTGTTGAGCCTGCAGTCGTAGCTGGCTCCACATACGACCCCATCTGCCGCGGCTGGCAGTGCACGCATACAGCGTTCGCGCTCTCAGTCTGTGTCGCCGCCGCAGCGTCTTTGTTGGCGGTGTGGATGAGGATCCGGAGTGGACTGCGAGCGGGGAAAGCGGTACTGCGGCGGAGGGTGGTTACGGTACCGGAGAACTGACGCGGGATTGACGTACTCATGGGGATGGAGGACACTTTGCAGGGCAAGAGCACATTCACCAAATAGACTCACGCACGGACACGGACTCTGAAATGTGGATCGAAGATATATCGCACATAGTAGGTATGACAAAACATTGTTATTTATCCAATCACGATCATCTCTCCACAGTGGCATTTTACAATCACCCATGAGCAAGTGCATGAACATCCTTCCCCCTCACCGCCCCATTCGCATTCCCTTTCATCCCCGCGGTGGCGGCCAATCCGTGCACGACCCCCTCAGCCGCCTTGACCCTCGCTCGGACCTCCCAATGCGACGTCGACCCTCTTTTCCCGCCGCCTGGTGGTGGTTTCACATCCAACGCCGCATTCCCAACCCTCCCTGTTCCCGCTCGGGACCCCGCCGACGACACCCCAACATCAAACGCCGAACTCATAACGCTCCTGCTTCTCCCCACCCTTCCCCCATCATACTCCGACAACGCCATCACACTTCCATCTCCCCCACCCTGTTCCGCGCTCACCCGTTCGGTCCTGATGACAGGCCCCCTTGGCGAACTCATGACCCTGCCTTGGGCAAGCTGCCGCAGAAGGAGCTCGTCGGCGCGGTGTTGAGAAGAGAGGATCATGTCGAGCTGTTGTTGGAAACGGGACTTTGAGGGGCGCCGGGCGGTCGGGGTCGCAGTGTCACTCGCGGGGGGCGTGGTAGCTTTGGATGGGTGTACTGGGGGCGCGGCGAATGGAAGCGAGGACTGGGTGTGCTGACGCGCAGGTGTGGTGAGCGCGGTGTGGAAGGTGTCGTTCCACAGCTCAGGTTTGATGAACCATGGTCCGAAGCACACCTGCGCCGCGAAAGCGGTGAATGGGGCCCCTGGGAAGTAGCACTCGGGTCTCCACTTCAACCGAAGCGTCTGACTCACTTTGGCAATATCTGAACGATTTGGGTTGATTGCGTGAAGTTGATGTGATCTTGCTATCTGATTGAGTTGATCCTCGGTCGAGCTCTTCATGACATGCCCTGTTGCTCGCTGTGCGCCCTCGAATACTCGTCGCCCTGCGCCACGCTTCTTGAGCCATTCTGAGTGTCCCAAATGCTGCGAGTGCTCAGCCTCGTCATACCCCATGCTCCCACTGCCACTTCCGTTTCCCGGCTCAAACGAACTCGAGATTGCGGAAGGTCGGGTCATGTCGACAAGCTGGGAGAAATCTCCCCTCGGCGCAGCTGCACCGACATAGCTGATGGAGCTGCGGCGGGAGCGTAAGTGTCGAGGTTGACTGGCGCCAGGGTGTCTGAGTGATATCGGGGCGACGATGTGAACATCCGCGGCCGTAACAGGTGAAGACGTGGATGGCGAGGAGCCGCTCCGTGGCAAGTAGGCGGGACGAGACTCGATGACTTGCTGGATCCACCTGCTCCGCGGCAGCCGAGTTGTTGACATGAACAAAGGAAGTTTTAGGCCCAACTGCCAAGCCAAGATCAATCGGCGGTGTTGATGATCTTACCCGTTGAGTGAATTCGCGACCTGTTCCATTTCGGCAACACCGTCGTCGTCGGATGGTTCCGCGGGGGTTTCTTTCGTAGTGGCAGCGCCGTGGAGGTTGGATAGTGGAGACGCGACCACGCCACCGTCGGGTCTCATGAGCCCTTGGTATTTTGGAGGTTTCGATATGGTTGCTTTGGCGTCCAGTGAACTGGGACGAGTTCGCTCTTCTGGGATATCTGCGTCGTAGCCTTCAGGCAATTCGTTTCTCCGGCTGGCTCGAGGTTCTATCTGGGGTGTTGGGACTTGGAGGATGACGTCTGCTTGGGAATGGTCCTCGGCGTCACCAAAGTTGTCGATGTCAGTTTGGTGCTGCTCCCATCCAGCAATCACGGACTCCGACTCCCCATGCACCGATTCGAGGTCGTCAAATCCCCAAGTCGAAACAGACGATCTGCTTGTGCCACGGCCGGTCTTTTCGGCGGCAGTCGCGCGCCTGGAAGACTTGTTTGGCGCATTCGACTTGATACTGTCCAATATCCTCGCAATCGACATGTCCTTGATTTCGGGATTCGCATAGTCCGGTGCATCTAATGAGAGCGACGACTCTTGAGCGAGATTCGCAAGCGATTTACGACGCTTTGCGGGCGTGACATCTATTGCGGCAGGGCGGGGGCAATATCCGTAGTCCTCCCCCGGCACGGGTTCTGCACTGGTATTTTCCGGGCCATCGCCATCGCCATCGTGCAACGATTGCACCCCGTGAACTTGCTCGAGACCAGCAAGGCGGATTCGGGACCCGTCCGTGTGCACACCAAGTCGTTGGAGTGTCGCTTTCTTGTCTGAAACGACCAAAGAAAGCTGGTACAAGTCGCCGGCCAAATTCGAGTCACCATGACGGGCGCTGAGAGAAAGTGGGATGTGTCTCCGTCTGGCGCTCGGGACTTTGCGGAGCGATGTGCGGTCGAATCTGTGGTGGGTGGTGAACTGTTCAAATGCATTACAGTGGACCGAGGTGGAGAACGGTGGCCAGCAGTACTGACTTGAGACCCTTGATGTTGCGCAGCTGCCACTTGGTTCCGGGCGAGTCCATCCCACGCACCGATGCAGCGGGGGAGTGTGCTGTGGTTGTGGGTTGGGTCCCTGTGATCGACCGCAGTCGTCTGAGCACCCGTTTTCCGCACTCATTCCCGGCGGATTCATCTCCATCCATCACGAACCAAACCCACCCGCACTCGCACACTCTCGCTGGCGTCATCTGCTTCACCCCAGGTGCGTGTGTGTCTCCATCTTCACTCGCGGGGCATCGCGCACTCGGTGGCGCCGCGCGTCACGTGGAGTGCGTCTCTAATGGAACACGGACATGGAAGTTCGTGTGAAGATTGCACTCCGGATGTCGATGACGCTATTGCAGAAGCAGCGGGACGCGGGCGTGATGATGGTCATCGCACCATCGTCGAATCTGGTTATGAAACGCATCATCTCAGACGCGGAGCCAACTCGACCGAAGGCTGGAGCTGAGTTACTCTCAGTGAATGCGAGCGTTTGGTATCGTAGGGGTCGGGGTGTGGAGCAATGGAGTTCTTGATGTGATGATCCACGAACCTCGACGACACTTGGACAAACCTAACCGTTTCCAATGGCTTCACGCTAACCAAAGCGCAACCTTTTCGCTCATCCTAGACCCCAACAATGCCTCAAAGACCGAACGCTCACTCGCCCTCCATGACACCCCCACAACTCCACTTATCCCTTCCTTCCACAACCTCCGCCAGCAACGCACTCGCCCAACTCGCCTCTTCCATCTCCTCACTCAACCAAGCGTCTGCAGCTGCCGTCGCTTCCGCTTCTGCTGCTGCGCCGGGAGCATCGACGGGGCAGGCCCATGCGACCACGCAGCAGCAGAGCGCGATTTCCGCAGCGAGCCTACATCCGCAGTTCCGGTCAAAGCCCGTCGTAGAGCTGGAGTGCTCCCACTGCACATCTCGCGTGTGCGGGCGCGGGATGCGTGCCATTCTTCTCGGT
The DNA here is from genome assembly GCA_001574975.1 of Gonapodya prolifera JEL478. Classification (NCBI taxonomy): domain Eukaryota; kingdom Fungi; phylum Monoblepharomycota; class Monoblepharidomycetes; order Monoblepharidales; family Gonapodyaceae; genus Gonapodya; species Gonapodya prolifera. The sequence continues at coordinate 139,401 of KQ965823.1, forward strand.
GACACTCGGTGAGTCGAGCCGTCGGAGCGTAGCGAGGACACCGAGGCCTAAGCGCGACAGCGCTGACCGAGGCTGTCGGCCCGAGGCGAAAGATCCGTGAAGCGGAATGTTCCTCGCGGAGCGAACCCGAGGCCTAAGCGCCGCAAGGCGCTGACCGAGGCTGTCCGCCGGAGGCGATTGGATATGAAATGATTATCTATGGTTTCCATGTCATCTCTTCCTTTCCGCTCACCCTTTCCCCCCCAATTCCACACCCCCCCCCCAGCGTCGAACTCTTCTCCACGGACCTCCCGCCTCCCAAATCCGTCGCGCTCGTCGAAAAAGACTACCGCACGCGCTCGTGCCGGTGCCGGATCCGGGACGTTGCGTGTCTCATGTGCGGGTGTGTTGTCGGGTACCATGTCACGAGACCGTGCGAGAGGTGTTTGGGGGCGTGTAATAATGGGCATTACTGGTGAGTACAATCTGGGACCCGTTTGCAAGTCCGACGCCTGAACCCTGTGGACTCATCACGGACCTGCACTTCAACCCCACCATCGCAGGATGTTCCTGTCTGAAGCCGTCCGCGCCCGGGACCGTCTGCACCCGACCTCCCACTCGACCATGACGTGGGCCGCGCTCCCCGCGGCGGATTCCGACCCCGAGGGCGGCACGTGCGCGTCCCCGGAACTGGGCAAGGCGAGCCTGGCAAAGGATGCGGGGATGGCGAGTTACGTGAGGTGGTGCAGATGAGGATTGGATGGGAGCTGGGGGCTGGAAGCTGAAGCACGCTGCGGCCTGCGTCGACACTGCCCCTTTGAGAAATCGAATTTTACCCCACCCACCCTTGATCCCCGACGTCACACATCTTTGAAAAATTTTGTCACACACAATCATTCGTATTATATAAACATAACACCGATACCCCTTTCCCTTGTCGGGACCACACCACACATTGTAACATTACATCACAAACACAAAAATATAACCTACAATCCCTTCTGATCAGCGCCCCTCACGCAACGCTCTTCCCCTTCCCACCCGCCCCACCCCCCTGGGCCACCTTCCTTCTGATCACCGCCGCGACCTCCCTGGCCGCCGTCTCCGGTCTCATCGCCGTCGCACTCACGCCACTCACAAGCGCGACCACGCCATGATCAACCTCGCCCGCCATCCACTGCTCCAAGGTGACGCACGCGACGTAAGCACTGAACGTGTTCTGGCCGTTTCCGGGTCGTTCGCCGATGATGTGGACGGTGGTGAAGAAGCGCGGGAGGCGGAGGGTGCCGTGGGCCGAGGCGGTGGCGTATTCGGCGGCGGAAGAGACGAGCGAAGCGACGATGTCACGACCCGCGGCGTATCCGGCGCGCACGCGGGCGTTTTCGACGACGACGAGGGTGGGTACGAATGTGTGGACCACACCTGCCCGACGTGTCGGTGGTGGTGGTGTCGAAGCTGTCGCCTCAGCGCCCGCAGCAGCCAGCGCGGCCGTGAGACTACTCTCCAACTCCCTCAAAAACGGAAACAAATGCCCCGGCGCCGCGACCGAGTCCGAATTCAGCCCGTCGGAAACCACGACCTGGACCAAATTCGTCGGCGGGTTTCCCTCCATCTCCGCAACCGTCTGCGCCAATTTCCCTCCGCGCCGTTTCAGGATCTGCGCGGCGGCTTCGTCGAGGTGCTCACCCGTGACGGGCTTGAGCACGTACTCCTCCCGGCTCCGTGACTGCGTCGATACAACGACCGCCCCCGCGCCGGGGAATCCGCCGTCCCCGCTGTCCCCGTCGAACCTGAACCGGCGCAGTTCGTCGACAAAAGGTTCAGGCAGGCGATCGTAAATGGCCCGCTTGGCCGCGTGGTAGATATCCCTCTTGGGCCCGTCGATGTCGGGGGGTGGTCTGAACCCTTCCGCACAGCCGTACCCCAGATCCAACCCGCGCTTCTGGAACTCGTCCAGCTGCTTGCGGGCCTCTGCTTTGATCTCAGTCTCGGGGCGTTTGTCGCCCTTACGGCGCCGGTACTGGACGTACATGTGCTCCGTGTCGCCCGGGCGGGTCAGGGTGTTCGTTGTTGGGTCGGCGGCCCCGAGGGAGGATAGGAGAGAGATGAGGGAGGGTGAGAGGCCCATGGAGTGTTTGTAACGCAGGCGGGCGATGTCGCGGAAGTCGGTTGTGAGGTCTGTGTCGTGACGATGGAGGGTCATGGGTGAGCGCTTGGCAAGAGGTTGCGAGCTGGTAGGTGGGAGGGTTTACTCACAGGACAGCATGGGGTCCGATTTTCCAGCGACGGCCATATAGAAACCGGGACCAGCGGGGAGAATGCTTTCTTGTATGTCATCCTGACGTCACAGAATTCCCAAATAATATTTGAACAACCTCACTTGGAATAATATTACAACCACACTCACCAGCTCATCAATCTCCACACCCATCTTTCCATCCCGATCAAAGGCCGAAGGGTCAGGTTTTGCACCACCAGAAACCACCACCCCGCCCAACTCCCCAAACTCACATGATACGTCGAACACACATCGAGTCCCATGATTAGTCCGTGAAGCTTGCCCGCACACAAGTCTTCAAGGCAGGCACGGAAGAGTTGGGCCGAGGTGCGGAATACTTCGGGGCTACGGGAGGGGTATCGTTAGGCATGTGTGTGCTGGGAGATGGCAACAGGCGCCCCCCTCCCCCCGCTCCCGGAAGACAAGTACATACCCAATAAATCCAGCCACGGTATTCACCATGGTCCACTTCCCGGCCTTCCTCGTCAACGCCCTCGCCAATCCATAATTCCTACACTCCAAGGTAACCATATCCACGCCATGGTCCGCTCCATTCGTGAACGCAGACCCTTGACCCGTCTCGAAGTAGAGGTTGGGCGGGGCTTGCGGTCGGCAGCATAGTTCGACCAGGTTCGGGACGGATGTGTCGAATGTGGAGAGCAGGGAGGACGTGCCGCCGAGGGACTGGAAGAGCGTGGAGAGGATGACGGGGCCGTAGGTGTCCTTTGGGGAGGTGGAGGTCAGTTTCGTTGGATTGTGTTGAGCACGTTCATGAATGAGACCCTGAAGCTCACTTCAACGGCGGACTGGTCCTTGATGTGCGCCAAGACGCACCACTTGAGCGTATCCTCTGCCTGGAACGTTTGCACGACGTCCTTGAGCGTGGCCTCGAGGCGGGCGACCGACACTCTGTCCCCATTGACGGGGTTGATTCCAAGCACCATATCCCCACATCCATACGAGAGACCCTCGAGGACCGAATAGAGAATTTCCGTGGGGTCGTCGTCGGGGGAGTTTGGCTGGATGCGAGACCCGAGTTGCCCGCGTGCACCGAGTGTGGACCCTGGCGCGTTGTTGTAGATTTTGGACGATACGGCGATGAGCTCGTCGGAGGACATGAGCTTGATGACGCCAGCGACGACTTCGGAGCGAAGGCCCGGCATGATGACCTTTATCTCGTTTTCGCTCTTGTCCAACAAAAACTGCTTGAGCTCGCCAAAGGTCCACGAGCTAATTGACTTTGCGATTTCCCGGTCCACGAAGCTCTCTATGAATGTCGACACCTCGTCTTGCACGAACAGAGAGCTCTGGATGTCCCCCAGTCGCATGGACGCGATGATACCTCGAGCCTTGAGTGATCGGACGCAAAGTCAGACCTGGCCCCATCATTCAACGAACGAGAACACGACTCCCACCTCTATCCTCTCATCATCGTTCAGTGCCGCGACACCGATCGCCTCGTCGCCCTCCTTGAACTCGTTCGCGCGCCCCCACGTCAGCTTCAGCGCAGCAGTGGACCGGTACGGATCGAGAGACGGAGCGCCCGCCGAAGTGCTTCCCGTCGAAACAAATGGTTGCGATTCGAACGCGGACATGGTGATGTCCGCTGATGGGTGCTCGGTCGTTTTGAGTGTGGGGTTCGAGATCACGACGGGCCGAATTCAACCGGTCTTGGCTGTGAACCCTTTCAAGTGAACGAGCTCCTTCGTCTCCATCTTCCAAATTATCGTGGATGGAGAACGAGTGAGACCGCTATTTATATACCTAACGCAATCGCAGTGGAAACCAATTCTAAATGGTTTTGACTTTTTGGACCGCCCGTATCATGAACAAAATTAAATGGACTGGGTGATGCGATAACCGTCTCGCCATGCGAACAGAAAAAAATTAAACAATTCTTACCAACCCTCAGAAAGCAAAACTACAGCACCCAGTATTCCCAGTATTCCCAGCTGATCTCTCACGCTAGTACTGACTGGGCTGTCGCGGGCTTCGCTGCGCTGATCGGACGGGAAGCGGCACTTTTCCGCGCATATGGCCGTAGCTGAAGTACAGTCTGAAAATAGTAAATATATATAAAACTTTAAGTACTCTAATCACCACCTACAGTTTCGAGCAGGTGGATGTTGAATATTAATCCTCCCACGGAACCATCTGCACCTATTTCCGTCAACACCATCATGGATCTTCTACTGCTACGCCTGATGGGGTGGGATCCCGGGAGGAGAGAAGAAGTGGAGTTGAGTGTCGGTGGAAGTCGCGGTGTAGTGAAGCAGTTCGAATTCAGAAAAGGTTCTGAACATTCACCAATTCAAGCTCATAGCGCACAGCTCACCTGAGTCAAGCTCTCTGCAAACGTCTCCCTCACATACTCCAACACCGCCTTTGCCGTCTTGACCCTATTGGGCAAACTCGTGATCGTGCACGTAAACCTCAACACTGCCGTCTTGTTCTCCTCTCCATCCAACACCGCACACCGCTCCACGACCCGGTCCGCGACCTGCAGCAACTGCGGCTGGGTGTGATCACCGCTGGCGCCGTGCGTGAGAAGGAGAATGCGAGACGGTTTGAGCGCGGATGGAATGGTATCGTCGGAAGATCGGGAGCCGGCGGGACGTGATTTGAAGGTCAGGTAAGATGCGATGTGTTTTGGGGATGTTGGGTTGATGGTTATTTTGATGTGCACGACCATGGATGGGAGTGGTGAGGTCGGTGGCAGGAATCAAGGAATTTCGATAACTCAACAAGAGAGAAGAAAAGATAATCTTTTTGACACTCGTTAACATTTTTATGGTGTTATTTGCTTTTTGATATGAGTCAGCCTTGGCCGCAAGTCTCGCATGATCAGTTCCCGTATGTCGCGCTGAAGTACTCCTTGGACTTTACGGGGTCGGCCTTCATGGTGGGTTTGCCCTCTGCAGCGTCAAGTGACGAATCAATCAGCCACCACGGTTTCTACACTGGCAACCGGCAACCGCTGCACTGGCAGCCCGAAACCGCCACACTACATCCCCCCCCCCCCCCGCCGGACACACCTCCCCATGCTTATCCGTAAACTGCACGGCCTCGACCAACCTCAACACCTCGTCAATGCTCCGTCCCACGGGGAGGTCGTTGACGAGTGAGACTCGGAGTGTGCCGTCGGGCCCGATGATGAATGTTCCCCGGAGGGCGATTCCGGAGGGGAGGAGGACGTTGTAGGAGGAGGAGATGGATTTGGTTATGTCCGAGACTTGGGGGGGAGGGGGGGGGGGGGGGGGGGGGTAATCGTGGAATGATCCGTGGACCGAGGATTGATTCAAGTACTTACGCAGAGGAATCTTCATGCCTCCCAGACCGCCCTTGTTCCGGGGAGTGTTGATCCATGCTGGAAACGTCAAAACGTACGGGTCGAGGTCAAACATTGCGTTTCGTTGAACAAGACGGCCTCTCGACGTCGCGCTCACCCAAGTGAGAGTGCTCCGAATCGACACTACACCCGACGACCTCGCATCCCAGGGCGCGGAACTCGTCAGCGCGTTCCGAGAAGGCGATGATTTCGGTGGGGCTGCGTGACGTGCACACGTCGGGACGTCAGTTGATTGAAGATGGGGAAAATAAGGGTAAAAACGCACCAGACGAAGGTGAAGTCAAGTGGATAGAAGAAGAGGACGAGGTCTTTGTCGACGATGGAGGAAAGTGTGAGTCAGTGATTGACTAGGGCTTTTTTCCTGAATTGCAATGCGCCTGACTCCAAGAACCACCTGACACCAATTTCCGCAGTCAATCGCCAACACTGTCCGCTCCGGATTTCATTTCATTTCCCCGCTTCTTCCCTCCCCTCCCCCTCGACGATCCCACTCACACTTCCCCTTGAACTCCTCCGAGCTCAACTCCTTGAACTCGCCATCCACGACTGCCGTAGCCTTCCACGCGGGCGCGTGCTGCTGAATCTGCGCGACGGGCGACAGACGCGAGGGGGCGGTGGAAAACGATCGCAGTGCAGGTGAAGTTGGGAGGGAGAGACGGGGAGTGGAGCGGAGGGAGGACGAGAGGAGGGAGCGAGCAGTGAAGGTGGGGACAGAGCGCAGGAGGCGGGGGAGAACGCGGGTGGCGGACATGGTGTGCGAGAGCGAGAGGTGAAGATGTGATACCAATTGTGTGGCACAATGACAGGGTGTGCAGGGTCCCCTTCCTTGACACGGCACAACTCGAACGTCCCCTTCATCTTCACGATATTGGGATGAAGATGTGTGAGAGGGAGGGGAGGCGTGCATGGAGAAAAGGGGCGAACTGATGTATTATCATTCTGTGAACCCTGACCGCCCGTCCTGGCCCCGCCAGCGCTCACATGATGATGATTAAAAAGAAAAAAGCAGATGTAATATCAACGTCAAACTAAAACACAGAACACCACACTGAATGTCTACAAATCAAACTACGCGGATCGGCTTCTCGTTAGCGCCATTCTCCGTCGTCAGCAAGCGAGGTTATAGTTCCCGCCATTTTGCGCCTTTGCGAAGCTCCCCTGCACCGAGTTCCGGCACACATACTCCAATCCCGTTCCCGTAATATCTCCCAGCGAATCTCCATCCGCGTACCACACACTGGTCCCGTCGATCGGATAACACTGCCAATTGTACAAAGGCCCCATCTGGTTTCTCCAGTTGTCGAGGATCGAGCCGCACCAGTCCCCGGAGTAGGCCCAGTTGGAGCAGAACGCGATCCGGTAGCGCTTGATAAAGGTCGTGTCCCAGATGGTGCTGTACTCGCATTGGTCGGGGCTGCTTTTGTGGAGGGTGGAAGGAGTGTCTTGACGTGGTGCGAATTCGAGGGATGTGGTCGCCTTGGAAATTGAAGGAGTGAGGCGGCGTTCAAAAATACATGATGAAAAGGTTTGGTCGGCTAAAGGCTTCGTCTCACATTAGCAGAGCCGAGTGGAGCTGCGAAACCGCGCGTGACGGTGGAGAGTACACAGAGGGCAATCAGAGTGATGACCGGAGCGCGGTTGGCCATTTTCGAAGCAGGTAGAGGGTTGGACAAGAAGAGAGACGCTGTGAGATGGTTATGAGAGAGATGTTACGAGATACTTATGCAAGAAACGTTACGAAATGCTTATGAGAGAGACGTTACGAGAATTTATGGGCTATACTTCTTGGACGGTGATAGATATATATATAGTGACACGTCTTGGCGGAAAGGTACACCAGGTGGCTGTGTCGCGTCACCCAAGCACCAGAACTATTTCAAGGCTGTGACGAGACACCCAGACAAATAAATACATTGTCCAGGCCCACAAGAGACCCAGAACGCAAAGTCTCATCGCCAAACTCGAGCCACACCATGCCGTCCAGACTGCTCTTCCTTCAGCTTGCAGTCCTCGTGCTTTCTATCACCACGGTGGGCACGTTCCGTGTAGTGCACGCAGTACCAGTCAGCGCACATGTCGAGGTAAGCATCTACTTCATCTGATGACACGGACTGCACTTTAACACTCTCCTCGCATAATTGATCACTTCGATTCCTCCCCGCTCCCCGTTCCCCGCTCCCCCTGTATCAGCTCAACAAACGCTATGCCGTGCCAGGCCCAAACCAGTGCGAATGGATGCAAATCGGCAACTACGTGTTCTACCAACGTATGAGGTTCATATTCTGCGCCAACAAGACGTACCAAGGCTGCCAGAGCATGCTCGACAACATGCGCGGGGTTTACAATGGAGCAGTGGGGAATTGGCAGTGCTATAACGCAGGGTGGACGGACAGCACCGTCTTCTTTGCCGACGGAGATGTCGAGTTCTATTCGGGAGGGCAGCCGGAGAAGCAAGTGTGCGATAACGCATTGCCGGGGACCAAGAACTCGCCCGTTGGGGATGGGTACTGGCTTTCGTGTATTTAGTAGTCGTGGGTTATAGAGTTCTCTGTAGTTGTTTTTCAAATTTGATGTCATCGTTGGACATATTCGCCGTACATTGTATTCAGTACATCGTCTTGATTGGCCCGCACAATATAAAAAACCAAAATAACAAAATAAAAGTAGGAAAGACAGCCAAGTAAGACTGCTAACGATATGCGTGCCATGAAAGCATGTATGGGGGCTTCGGGCATTGTGGATATGCAATCCACTCTGCCGTTTTCCTTCCCCATCATAGAAAAGCCGTCCAGTGCATCGCCCTGAATTTGAAAAGTTCTTTTTGCAAAGAATGGTACCTTTCCCTCGCACTTCCAGTCCGCAGCATATATCTTGGTCGCGAAAAAACACCGGATTCAAAACAGGCACACCCCAGCACCACTCTCGGAACACACACTTTGCCGCTCCATCGGACCGTTAAGAGCGTGAATTGATGCTGTCCTGATTAAATTCAGTGGTCGAACCTCGACAGTTTGTACATTACGCGAATCCGCTCCACACATTGCCGAATAATTTATTCTGCAAAGGGAACTATTCATCTCTCAACGTCCGACTCCCCACTTTCCGCTGAGGAATCATCGTTGAATTATAATGCTACTTCGCAGTAAACTTGTTCGTACGAGTGGCTCCACGCACACGAATTTCCCGCACGATTCGCAAAGCGAAACTATCCCAGGAGTCTGAGCACAGACCCGAAAAATAGCGAACGCGCACTCGGGTTCAATACAGTACTGATCTACAGGATTGATGCACGCCTCCGACCCACACTTGTCCACGCGCGAAAGCGTGCACTGCGAGCCGTGACCACACCTCACGTCCAGTGCACCTCCTTTTCCCAGCGGAGGATGTAACGCTTAATCACAAACATCGCAAACGTACCCGAGCAGGCATTTCCAGCACATTGATTTTGCCAAGGTTTCCGCCGTGTGGTGGGACAACAACCTGCTTATGAAATTGCGGGGATCGTCCACAGTGACGATTTCGACGGTGCAAGTACGGCACATGGCAGGTTCGATCGTGACGTTGGGGAACAACTGCTCAAGACAAGTCCATACCGACTATGTGAAGGCGCGTCCCCGCCAGATGGCCTCCTGGGTGATCGCAGCAGTACCGGTAAAGTCGATGTATTCCATCGAGGCTTGATCCGGTTGATGGCCAGGGGAGGGC
>KQ965823.1:153647-192688 GCA_001574975.1 Gonapodya prolifera JEL478
AGAGTGCAAGCCGATTTGAGGTTTCAAACCTCTCCGGAATCTCCAGAGCGATCCGCAACCGATTGATGTTGTCCTTCCCGAATCTGGTCCCAACGCTGTCAACCAATGGCATCCGCACAATATTTCAATAGTTCTCACCTGAAGTGATAGATAAAGTCCGCGTCATTCAATGAATCAAAGGAAACCGGGTCCAACAATAGTGTCAACGACTGCGGCGGCGTTTGTTCCCGCGAACTTGCAATTGCAATTGCCATTGCCACCAGATGTGACGTATCTTGGTCCGATTCGACGGTGGAGACTTGCGCGGCCAGGAATCGGAGCATGTGAGACAAGAAATGAGAGTTGGCGCTACANGAAAGTGTGGGCGGTGCGCAAGGTCAATTCGGCGATTTTATTTTCTTCGGCTACAGGAAAATCCTACAGGAAATTTTACTCGCTGCGCAAACTCCCGTATATCTGACAAAATAAATTAGAAAGGAAAATAAGTGCTGCGGCCCGGCCACGTCCGATGCTTGCGACGACCATCGTCTTCGTTTCCGAGCAACGTAATGTCCCACGATGGTCACGCTACGGAGGACAGACCGCTGCACCTCGTCACGCCGCTGATTCACTCGGACGCTCTGTCTCAGGCTTCCGGATGCGACGTCTGGGCGAAACTCGACAACCTGCAGACTCCGGGGTCGTTCAAGGTGATGATGGTGCCATCGCCTGGCGCTCGTAACTCGGTCGTTTAAAATTTTTGCGATCGTCCCCGTGTAGATCCGCGGAATCGGGTTGCTGCTCCAAAGAGCGGTTCGAAAGGGGGCGAAGAGGGCAATCACGTCGTCGGGAGGGAACGCGGGTCTTGCGGCTGCGTGGGGTGAGCTCTCTGCCTTGTAAAATCCCGTCTTATAGTGCCATAACAAGTTTGGTACTCCTAGCGGGTCGCAAATTGGGAATCCCTGTCACCGTCGTTATTCCAACGACCATAAGCGAGTTTGTGATACAGCAACTGCAAAAAGAACAAGCTGAGGTTATTGTACACGGCAAGGTCTGGGAGTGGGTGTCTCTGCCTGTCATACACTCCAACTTCTGGACCATTCACGTATTACATAATCAACAGCGAAGCAAACGCCCACGCACTCTCCCTCCTCTCCTCCCACCCCGGAGCCGCCTACGTGCACCCTTTCGATGAACCAACGCTGTGGGAGGGCCACTCGTCCGTCATTAACGAGCTCGACTTCAAACCAGATGCTTTCGTGACGGTGGTTGGCGGTGGAGGACTTTTGTGCGGTGTGCTGGAGGGACTCAAAAGGAGAGGATGGGAGGACGTTCCTGTCGTGGTATGTTTTTGAGACTTCTCCACTTCACTTCTGTGTTTGAATATCGCGGACACCTGGAACACGTTCCGTGACCCCGTCATGTCAGGCCGTTGAAACCGAAGGCGCCGCCTCGTTCCACGTCGCCCTCTCTTCCGGCCATCCCGTCCCAATCCCCGGCATCACCTCGATCGCCAAATCCCTCGGCGCCCTCTCCGTATGCCCCGAGGTCGTCACCCGCTCCCTCGCACATCTGGGCGGTGTGCACTCCGTCCTCGTGAACGACCGCGACGCCGTGGCTGCACTGTCGCGGTTCGCGGACGAGCATAGGATGCTTGTTGGGCCTGCGTGTGCGGCAGGACTGGCGGTTGTGTATGGCGAGGGAGCGAAGTTGAAGGATGTCGTGCCGGGGTTAACGAAGAAGAGTAAGGTGGTGGTGATGGTGTGTGGAGGGACGGAAGTGTCCGTGGAGTTGGTAGCGGAGTGGAGAAAGACGTTTGGGGTGTAGCCGGGGGCGGTCTGCACCTGAGGACAGGCGACATTGGAAGCCGGCAAGACGCCGAGATAGCACTAGACTATAGAACGCACGGTAAAATATCTGTAAATTTGCGTTATGTCGTGAATGTAGGAAAAAGGTTCGCCAGGAGAGTCACCTTCACCTTCCTTCTACCCCCACAGCATCCCCATCCCACCAATCGCCATCCACCTCCATCACACCACGCGTCGCGATGTCGTCCGACCACATCGCCACGTCTACCGACGCCATCATCGCCTTCAACGTCGGGGGCGTCCCCTTTGCTACGCTGCTGAGCACCCTGACCTCAGCGCGGGAACCTTCGTCCATCTTCCACGCAATGTTCGATTCCAGCAACGGGTGGGCGCCAGCACAAAAGGACGATCATTGACGGTTTATTTTTGGATAGGAACCCGAGGATGTTTGAGGTCGTGATGAGTGGTGTTTGATCAACCCACTTCATTTTCCGAGCTTGGACGATTTGCAGGACTTGTTTTGTTCAGCCATAACAGATCCCTGGGCAGCCTCAGACAAAGGGTCAAACTCGATTCATTTTCGCTTTGCGGGCGAAGAGCGCAATGTTGTGCGATTGGATCAATGTACTTTTTTGGAGGGGAAAAAGGAACCAGCTCTCAATCCTGTGTCCCGTTCTAGGTGAAGTTCTTGAGCTAGAATTCGAATATTCAATGCTGCACGGAAAATCTGGTTCTGAACACGATCTGAACAGAGATCTCTGAACTCTTTTGTCTTTCTTTGATCCGCAATATAATTACACAGTACTACTCCCACCGCGCCCCAGTGGTCCATTAACTACCCAAACACCCGCACCCACACCCCCCTCTTCCTCCTCTCCTCCTCCATCTCCACGCGCATCCTCTCAGCCTCGCGCTCGGCTTCCTGTTGGAGCCGGGCCATGCGCATGTCGGCGAGTCGTTTTGAGTTGAAGTGTTCGACCTGGGCATCGCCAAGTAAGATGGTCAGAAAGTGTGTCCGAGTGGACGGACGGAACAAGTCGTGACGTTCTCGAGTTTGACGGTCGGCGGTCGCGCGCCATTCCCACCGGAATCCAGTCATCCTTCCCATCCACCTCCATCACCCCCCAGCCACCCCCCCGCCAAACTTACCCAGCTCGGCAAACACTCCCTCTCGAACGCGGTCTTGAACTCCTCGCACACGGACAGCTGGCGGACCTCTTCTTCCGTGAGTGCGCGGTTGATCAGGACTGAAGGGCGGGCGGGCTCAACGGGTATTTCGGGCGCGGTGGAGGAGGAAGATGAGGCTTCGGGTGTGTGGCAGGGTGGTGCGGGTGTGGAAGTGGAAGTGGACGTGGTGGGAGTTGATGGGGAAGGTGGCGAGGTGGAAGAAGGAGTGGAAGAAGGAGGGGAAGAGGAAGAGGAAGAGGAAGAGGAAGAGGAAGAAGAGGGCTTTGTGCCGAATGGATTCTCGCGCAGTTTCTGGTCTGTCGACTGCTGCAAGTCCGATCCCTGGTCCGCTTCCTGTGCGATCGCAGTTCCACCCTGTGTCTTCATCATCGATTCCTTGTCCCCCCTCGCAGTCCGCTCCGCCCCCATCCCCACGGGTCTCGGTCTCAGTCCATGCAGCCACAGCCCGTTCCTATCCAGACACTCCCAGTACTTGTCTCTCGCGTCCCAGCACTTCTTCCTCAGCGACCTGTCTGGCGCCTTGGTGTGGTCCGTCGTGGGACGTGTGGGTGGCGGCGCGGGCGGGTCTGGCCAGATGTATTTGAACATGCGTGGGTGGGTGGGTGGTGGATGGGCGTTGAGTGATGGGGTGGGATGGGTGGACGGGTGGACGGGTGGCACAAAAATACGTGGCGAGAGTTTGGGACACAGTGCAAGGGCATCCCCCTTCTCTGCACACCCCCAGCAGCCATCGCCCCCCGCGCGTCGCTGCCCACGTTTCCGCACTCGCGCACTCGCGTCCTGCACTGCTGCATCGCGTGTCTTCCTCTGCCGCTCTCCCCGCTCTCTCGCTCTCCGCCCAGCAAATGCTCCGACTCTCCCGCACACTCGCACTCTCTTCCCGCGCATTCTCTTCCTCCACCGCCCGTCTTGCGGGAGCCGCTCCCTCCCACTCCCACGCCCACGACGCCCACGCCACCTCCTCGCACGACCACCACGACCACCACGACCACCACTCCGACCATGCCCACGGGGACCCAAACGCCAACCCCTCCCACGCCGGGTACGAGACCATCTCCGCCCGGCAGGAAAACTTCTCGTCGCCCATCTGGCCCGCCCTCGTCGTGACCATCTCGGGCCTGCTCGTCCTATCCAGGTTGGACGAGCAGATCACAAAGGACGGCGAGCGCGCGCACCCGCTCTCCCTCGCTCTCGGGCGCGCGGGGGACGCACTGGCGTCGGTCGACAAGATCCAAGCCGAGACCAAGCAGTACACCGATCTGTACATCACGCGGGCAAAGGAAGTCGCGCAGTGGCGGACCCCCGAGGCCGTAACCATCCACCGTATGAGGAACGCGAACCTCGTATTCACTCCCCGTCACGGAGTCGCAGTTCCGGTCGGGCAGGATACCTGGGCGCTCGAGAAGGGAGAGGTGCCCGTGGTCAAGTCGGAGTATGATGATGGGGAGGTGTTCCAGCCTACCAAGCCGATCTTTGCCCTGCCGGATAAGCACATTATTGATGTACCATGGAAGTTGTAGACGTGCGTGTGGTGGGGATGGGGCGTGTGTTGTGTGTGGGATGCATATTGATGGTTTGGTGTAATTTATGGTGGTGGTCGGACACTCGGGTGAGCGGAGGTTGGACCGCTGCGAGGGTGGAACCCGACGTTCGGACGTCCGTCTTCTGTTCTCAGAATACTTGGGATGGTGTACGCTACTCGACGTAACTGCTACCTGTTAGTAGACCAATGGCGATGTAGCAATTATGTTGTGAAGACGATACGGGCTCCGTCGAAATGAAAGTCCCTTCTCATGATATAACATGAACTATTACATTTTACGGGTTGATTTTATCAGTTCATCAGTAAGAAGGGGATATTGTGGCGCTGACAGTCACGTCCGACACTGCCCCTTGTTCACTCGGTAATGAACTCTTTTATTCCACCATTGTGAGAGCAAAGCGCTCTTTTTCTTGGAGGAAAACCTCCGTCCAGTGATTGGATGAGGACGGGATTAATGTGAATTAGGTGGCCCCATCACCCTACCATACATCTCGAAGCCTGGACGGTGTCAATAGACATAATTTTTGGACGTGCACTGCTGTCCTTTGTGAGATGGAAGGGGTGATTACGATGAACGACCTGACGTGCTGACGTCAATAGTAGTGAAATATAGATGCGCCATGTCCGGGTGGGATAGGACGCTCATGCGTTAGACCAGATGGTACTTGAGTCTTCGCATAAAGGATTTGGTGCTTTTTGGTGTCTCTGAATACATAATAGTAAGTTTACAGTCAAATCCACCTGTCCTTGACTCCTACCATGTCACAACTTTTGTCCCCCCATACTAGGGGCCGTTGCTGTGACCCTCTTGATGGGAGAAAAGAGAGCTTGAGGGTCCGTGGATGTCCGATGAAGAAGTCGGATTGGAGTTCCAAAGTTAAACTGAACAGGCAGAGTCACTGAAGCATGTACCAATCAACAACTGAGTATCTAGACACGCAGCCTCAACTTGTGTTTCATTTGATTTTGGACGTGCATTGATGCTGGTCATGGGCCGGATGACGTGAACAACTGACGTGCTGACGTCATGTAAATGCTCGAAAGTAGTAGGTGCCGCAAATAGGCTATTAACACATTGTGAGAAGACGCTTACGCTCAAATCCCATGTCGGTGATCAATTGATATGCTGGCGTCATTTGAACAGAACATCGTGTGTTATGCAACATCACTACTTTGTATTAAAGACAGTAAACCCACCAGCCAAAAGCGACATCAGTGCAAATTCGTGATTTGGTTCATGAACAGAAATACTGAGCTGACGTCTTGTTGAATGAGATTTTTGTTGTTGATGTAGAAGCCCTCAAAGACTTTACAGCTCCGGTGATAACGAGTTTTCACTGACGCTGAAAGTCTAAAGAGAGGCGGTAGGACATATGGAAGAAGCTAGGAAAGTTGTCAGAGCACTGAAGTCTGGAATCATGTACCTCACTGAGAATGAGTTCATTTATCACATCCACGGGTATGTCCTGTACATCAGTGTGGTACTCCAGGCGTCCCGCGTCGAGGGATTTTGCAGCTTCAGTGAACCAAGAGATATTGCGACTAAAACTTTTTAGAAATAAGCTTTGTAAAACGAATGTTCCCGTAGGGTGATATCTTCTGCAGTGCGTTCCTGGTCGACTCAGAGAAATTGTGTGGGTTTGAGGCATTGTTTATCGAGGGAAACCTCAACATCGAGGTGAGCCGATAAGTAGCCCAGCCGTCGGAGTTACTGCCAGCGCTAGAGCTTGTCGATGGTCCCAGAATTTAGGTGGGTATTCGTTGCCAATCCTCGTTTGGATCGGTAAGGTCCCCAATATATCATTGAAGGGTATGAAGTTAATCTCGACTATCCAATCGAAGTCCACGGTTAGATGTATGGTGGTGGCTTCGGGATAATTCAATTGCTCGAGCTGACGGTTGGGTGAAACGAACCTAGCAGAATCTCCAAGTGAGCAGCGTGGAACCGTTGACAGACCAAAGGAATATGCGTAAAGAAACCTTTTCTGTCTGCAAGCAGAACCAAGATGCGAAGCAGAACCTCGCTGGGAAGGCAGTCCATCCCGGTCGTTCGAGGTCGAGCGCGGGTGCACGTGTTTGTGGGAGTTCGGTGGACAGGGAGACAACGATCGTTATCAAGAAGTGTCCGAGAGGGTAACAGACGCGGAGACAATGCCCAGCTCGTGGAGTTTTGGGAGATTCGAGGCTTTTGTGTAATGATTGCTCAGGTCGGCACTGACAGTCTGTTGTTGCCATCTCCGTCTCCAACTGTATCGAAAGTTACGGTATGTGTATGAAATACATGGTATCTAAGAGCTCCCTTCTTCCCAACTGCGACCCCCGTCTTCGGGGTCGAGCTTCTCTCCACCACTCCAAACATACATTACATTTGATCCTCCCAACCCTGTCCTCCTCCACCGACTTCATTCATCCTTAACGAACGATCCATCGTGTAGTCGCCACTCTCATCCCCGGCGCGGTCACTCGGAGATTCCTTTCGTTGGTGCATGCGGTAATGGGTAAGAGCGTTGTCGCGACTGGACACCGTGGAACAATAAAGAAAAGCGTGGTGTGAGACGTGAGGATAAGTGCGTCAGGAAGGGCTGACATTGAACGTGGAAGAATTACGAACGAGTCAACGTACCGACTGAAACGTGCATTGCACCCTAAGCATGACGTCGTTAGAACATGAGAGTGAGAGAGCTGCTTAGTCCAACGGCAGACTTACCGGGGTGGTCGCACAGGAACCTTGATTGTGGATCACGGACACGGGTAGAAAACGCCAGGACGTCAACCGTGCGGAAGAGGAGGAACAGATGAGACGAGAAAGGCGAAAAAGCCTCTTATGCTTACGGTTTCTCTCCGGTGTGTGAGCGCATGTGGCGTGCGAGGTGTGTTCTGTACGGATTTGGGGGCCATTGATACACCTTTACATACCCACCCCCAGCCCACCAAACAACGTACGAGCTTATAAAGTTTGACTTGCCACACACTGGGCACGGGTGGGGTTTGCGACGGCGCTTCGGTTTCGTGGGGCGAGGAGGCGGTTCGGTTGTAGGGGAGGATGGGCGCTTGGGAGATGAGAACGATTCCTTGCGTTGTGACGAAACGGACGGAATGGTGGGAAAAGAATCAACGAATGGCGGAGCGGGAGATGTGGTCCGGGCCTTCACCGGGATTGGCGCGCGTCGTGAATTTACCCCTCATATCGGAAGAACTCCAAAGGACCCAGATGAACATACCACGTCGTGATCCTCTTCGTACTCTTTTCTGAAACTTTCATTGTCGTAAGATCGCCATGGTGAGGTACGCGCCTCGGTGTTGGCGTTATGTGCCGAGAACAATTGTTCACGAAACGCGTAACCTCCCAGATTCGGAAAAGCCTGACGTTGACGCCACGGCTCTCCTTCATTATGCCAAGACACCCCGCCAGAGCGTTCTTCGGGGCCGCTGGAGTACACGTGCGGGGCGTGCCTGTACGTGCAGGGAGGAGGTGCGTACCATACTTCTGAGGGGCACCCTGGAAGTGGCGGAAGACGCACGGCGTAGCCCCTCTCGCTGTGGCGGCCGTCGGTCCATTCTGATATGTAAGATGAGATGCCGGGAAGTGAGGATGTCGCTTGTTGGGCGCCTCCCAGGCAGGGCACTCTCTCCATCGGAGGGTTGAATGGCGGAACGTGGGCCTCTGAGGGATCCAAACGCGTAGAAGACGCGAAGGACGCGGAGAGAGAGTCCGACAAGTGTCCGTAGCTGTTATCGAGCGGGGACAGGTTGGGATGTTGAGCCGCGTCGTGTTGGGAGGCATAGCAGATGAGCGCCAGCCGAGTTAGCGGAGAACACGAGCCTCCCAGCGGCGATTCCGGGCAGTTCAGTCCCTTTGCCGCTCCACCATCATGCCAGCGTCGTCCATCGGGCGCCGTGATGGGCTCGCCCGTGTGTGTTGCCTCGCCTGTGATTGTTGTGTCCGGTGGGTTGAGAATCGACACGGCGCGGCCCGAGGCGTCGCGAAGAGTGAAGGGGTCACGAGCGGTCATGGTGAGCGTCGCGGAGGGGAAGGGCGAAAGCGCGTCTTGTGATGATTGGGAATGTGAGGATTGTGTGGTGTGGCCTAGGTAGATGCAAGGGTGACCACATGAAAGGGTGACATTCTTAATCACCTTCCCTCGCGCTGTACAGAATCGCTATACGGAGATTGGAGTTGCAGGCAGAGGTTGTCACGTGGCGCATCTTTCTCGTTTAGTGCCTCCTCGCGGCAGTCAATCCTCCAACTCCAGGGAACTAGTAGACTAATAACGATGAAGCAGAGTGTGACAGCCCTTGTGAAACCCCGCACCCAAACGAATCGGCGGATGTCACACCCCCCTGTGAACTTGCTGGGAATCAAAGGAAACAATAAAAAGTCGCAATCCAGCAGGCGAACCGATTTCTGTGCCCATCCGGCCAAGTTGCCGGAAATCGGGTCCTGGATGGTCGTCGTGAGCCATCACAGCGGCGGCGCCCCCACTCCATGGTAGCGGAAGCGTCAGTATGACATAATATACTCAAGGGTGTTGCCCGCTCTCGAAAAATGCCCAATGTCGCCTCGTCACGGTCGTCGCAGGGTCTTGACGACCTTTTCAACGTTCCCATCCTGCCGCAAGCACCGACGCACAAAGGCGCGTAGTAAATATCAATAAATTCGATCGATCTGCGAAGATAGCAAAGTGATTCCAGTCCAGAAATCCATCGAAATCGACTCCGACTCCAATTTTAAGTGATTCTCCAACGTTTCCATCACACCAAAAGCGCCAATCTTTAACAAGGAGCATTGTACGTTTAGCTAAGTGCATCTTATTTTATGTTTGATGAGTTGGAGTTTCTAGCTATGCTGGTTCTCCCCAACCATTCAGCTTGTCGAAATTCCTGCCGAAATCAGGACTCTTTCCACTACTGCGCAAAAGGAGTGGATTCGGACTCGTCTCGTGGACATTGGAAGCTCCATACTCACGGTACCAAGTGTTACAAAGGGGTTCGAAGCTCTTGTCTTTGCCGCCAACTTCTACTGACGCCTTACTCCCGACGTGCCTTGACTTGGGTGGCAATTCTTTTCATTTTGCGTGTATTAGATTCGCGGGCAACCGTCCCCCCGCGTCCCATCTTGAACGATTTTAGCAAAGTAACTCTTGACCTCCCTTCAACGTTCAACGCAGCAGCATCTGCAAAGGCGCTTTGCAGGAGTTTGTGGGATCTTTACACTGACCTGGAGGTCAAACCCTTCCCTGCATTTGTGGTCGAACAGCAAACTGCAACTTGGGTGCCAGCACCGCTCACCAAGGGTCTTACCAGAACCCTACATTATTTGGTGCATCAACATTGCACTAAAAAAGCCGGTTTCCAGGTGAGAGCTTGGGTACAACAGTGACGGGACGAAAATATTGCACCCTTCATCGGCCATTGCCGCGCCAGCCCCAAAGAAAAAGAAAGAGAGTGGGTCCACCTTCATTAATCAATGCTACGCTACCTTTTCACTTTTGTATTGTCAGTTGACCCCTGAATGAGGGGTTGGTAGCTGTGCTATGTTGGTGTATGTTTGCACCCACTCCTAGTGCACCATATGGTACCTAAGTGGCAGCATACATACTCAGCAACTGTGTCAATTTCTTTGGTGCATATCTTACCTTGACTATTGTGGCCTCCCTGATTCAGAAATCTGCAGCAACTCTCTATTTTCTGCAGATGGCCATGCTGAGCATTAGCTGGTGGATTCAAAACACACAGTTTGGCCATATGCAAGGGTGACATTCTACTCATCTACCCTTGTGCTATACAGAACTGAAATACTGATTTTGGAGTTGCAGAGTATGGCTGTTGCATGGAGCATGTTTTGTTATGATTGCACTTACAAGTGGGCAAACCTCTAACTCCATATAATGCATGTGTTGTTTAAACTGGTGACTGTGCACAGGGAAGGAAAAGAGTACCAGATTCATTATCAAAAATTTGATCAGAATTGTTTGGGGCATGGGAGCCAATTTAGTTAGTTAGCATATATACCTCAATGTGGCAAGCCCATGGTCATTTTTGGTCATCTTCCTTTCTTTTGTGTCACCATAGCTTCAAGTGACATCCATTGACATGGTATATATAGTGTGGTGTTAGGTGCTGTGCCACTACTGTGGTCACGAGATTAGATGTGTGCACCTGCAGGACGTGCCCTAAGTTTGGCATCACGATCCTGCAGGTGAGTTCCATGTATAAACCAACTCATCATGCACTTCTAATGATAAAAGCACAATCCTGCAGTTTACAAGCTCATGCAGCTCACCTAGGTTGTGTAGCAGCTGGGGCATAATCAAAATGATGGTGGGATGTTGGAAGACAAGATTAGTAGCTTCATGATGCTTTTGTTTAATGTAGTATGTTTTCACTGGAGTCTTTTTCCTCCTTTTGGGCTATCTGCAATGGGAGCTGATTTGAAGCAGAAAGAGCTATAAGAACCTCATCAAAGTGTGATCATGTTGTTGGGGCTCATCCAAACGTATTTTGGAACTGGTGCTGTAATTGGGACGCTTACAGTTTGTGCTGACACACAAGTAATTGTGTGAAATTACTTTTAGAATACAGCTGTGTGCTGTGCACATCTTGACATCCTCAGAGTCTTCCCTTGCTTCAGTCAAGGCGCTCTGCAGAGTTTTGGGAGTTGCAGGCAAAGACTACTCTGTGTACTAGAGCACATTGCTTTTGTGCTGGGTCACAACTAGTGGTCAATTATACAACTCCAGCAGAAAGTCAGTTGAATTGTTTAGTGAACACAGAGAAGGCACAAGAAACCAATCTGTTTTGCTACTTGTGGAGTTGGAGTCTGTTGAAGAAACTAGCACAAAGCATATTTCTTGTCTGCAGCTTTCAGACCTTCATGTACCTTGTGGTTTCCATGGTGTCAGGATGGCAGACTGCCAAATGGCAATGTTGGTCTCTTTTGGCTGCAGTAAGTTTTGGGAAGTTTTACATTGCACACATAACCATAATTTGAAGCAGAGGCTGAGGGTTTTAGAATCCAACAATTTCAGTTCACACCCCCTTAGCAATAGGCAGTGCAGTAAATTAAGGAGATCCTTTAACATACCAATGTAGAACTGATGCTCTCCATCCTTTGAAGACTTTGTCTCTTTTTGTGATGTTCCACCCATCATGTGACAGGAGGTGTTGTAACATCAATAAGTATTCTTTGGTCCTTCATTGGCAAGTGATCTAGACATTGCTACCAGTGTGGGGTACTGACTCTTGATCTTAAATGGGGGCCGGTTCCTACTGTTCATTGGTCCTGTTTGCTATTTTGAAACCAGCAATTCTAAGCTTATTCAAACTCTTGACTGTGTTGGCTTAAAGCGTATATGCTTTCACTGTCTCAAATGAGCTGGCAAGGCCACAGGGCAGTGTTGTAATCCAGTGCTCAGTACTATTGGCAACAAGAGAAGTAGTGCAGTAATGTGAGGCTTTTGTTCAATTTTGGATCAATTGTAAATTGTAATGAGACAACTCTCCAGTTATTGTGTGTTTGTTGAAGTTGGATCACAGGTCAGTCACATCAACATGCAGCATGTACTCCCCTCCACCTTGGCTCTCCTTCTGACTCCCTGGTTGGCTGTCACAGTTGCATTGGAGCTGGTCAGAATTGAAAACATCTGATTTGTGTTGAAATCAATTATCAAGCCCAACTTTACTTGAAGTGGCCTTTTGACAATATTGACGCTAGATGAGATGGAGCGCCCAGTGTTCTCACAGAACCATGACGCAGCATATTTTATGGGAGACTTTTGCTGCTTTGCAGTTCGCAGGCAAGTAACGGACTTACCAAGGTCTTTGGTTAATCCAGTAGGCAGCGAGGCACATTGCAGGAAGAGGAATCGAAACGTTAACTCGGGGCTGAAGTGATGGGCTTGCGGTCGTGTGGTGACGCAAGGTGTTTACGTCGTGCCAAGACAAAACGTGCCGTTTGCACTGGTTTATCCGCCTGGTCATCCATCTTTTCACATCGACCCGGCCGCCCGTGTCACACGACTTTATTATCTCGCACTGCAGTCAGTGGACCCGCCAAGATTTGTTATCTGCACGGTTGTGACATTATTGCTTTCCAAGGCCAAATTGCCTCGGTGGGTGTACCTTACCTTCCCATCCCACATCCCACAATAATCACAACTCCGCATCACCTTCCCCTTTACCGCGACTCCATCCCAGACATAACTAACACTCCCTGCACTCTCTGGAAGGGGGAGAAGGCGATCTGAACCCGCTTACGCCACCATCGTGCGCCCCCGGCCGGAACAGGGCGTTTCGGACTCGGAGAAAGTAGAAGGACGCGGAACCCACCCGCTGCAGTGGAGAAGAGGCAGAAGAACGCCGGAAACATCGGAGAGCGGTTGGAGTGTGATGACCGAGCGGACGGGCCCGAGTGTGCGACGTGACGGTGTGTCAGCGGTTTTGTCTGCTCTCGCCCCCGCCACGGACCTGACAACTCACCCCGCCCTGCACCCCTCACACTCTCAATTTCAACTCCATCACAGCCCCGCAGATGCTTCCCTCGCCCGTATCCCCGTCCTGCCCTCCCCTCTCCCTCTCTCTCCCCTCCACACACTCCTGGTCCTCACTCCCACCCGAACTCCTGCACCGCATCTTCCGCTTCCTCTCCCCGTCATCCCTCTACGCGACTATTCCGCGCGTATCCCGCCACTTCCGCGTCCTCGCTCTTGACGCCGTGCTCGGATGCCACGGGGGGCTTGTCGGTGTCGATTGTGAAGTCGCTTTCTCGACCGAAGGCGCCACGGGAGGGTGCGTCCTGGCCGTCGAGGACCGATTTCGCACCACACGGACTGGCGGGGGGGCTGGGACGGGACCGGGCCTCCCGCTATGGGCCGCGGCATCCGCCTACGTCCCCCTCCGCCCGGAAACGCTGCTCCTCGGGGGCTGCGACGCGCTAGACACGCACGTGCTGCAAACTCTCGCCTTCGACTGCCCCGCCGTATTCAAACTGCACCACGCTGGTCGT
Source organism: Gonapodya prolifera JEL478 (assembly GCA_001574975.1). NCBI lineage: Eukaryota > Fungi > Monoblepharomycota > Monoblepharidomycetes > Monoblepharidales > Gonapodyaceae > Gonapodya > Gonapodya prolifera. The sequence continues at coordinate 167,170 of KQ965823.1, forward strand.
CTCCGGCTCTGCGTGTCCAAACTCGGAGTCTCGCTGTCGGGCCGCCAACACCGCCCCGAAGACCTGGCCGTCCTGCGCACCCTGGCCTCCTACGCGCACACCCACGCCGTCCCCGACATGCACATCGAACTCCTCGAAGGAACTCTCCCGCTGACCCTCCTCCCCCAAACCATCGCCTTCTCCTCCGTCACCCGCCTCGAAGTAGACGTCCTCGCGCCCATCCTCGACAGCGCCGTCGAAGCCGAGAACCTCGTCGTGCTTCTCGAGCGGTTCCCCTCGGCCTCGTCGCTGTCGGGGTCGGTGTTCCTCGACGCCTGGGCCGCGGAGTACATTCGGGCCCGGGTGCCCGAGAAGCGCCGCAATGGGGTCACGAGGTTCGACATCATGATGCTGGACGCGGATACGCCCGAGTTACTTAATGCGGGAGCGCTGTTTCCCAATGTGGAGGCGTTGGGCGAATTGGACTTGGGCGGGGCGAGTGCGATCGAGCCGTTGTTGAACCTCGATACGGCGCGGACGTTGCCGCTTGCCACGCTACGGACGTTGCATGTGGAAGTGCACGGTGGAACTGACTCCGACTCCCCTCCCGCCGCGACGAACGGCGCCGGAGCCGAGGGGGAGGGCCAGCACCCGCTCCTCCCGCACCACATCGCCCCGCTCTCGTCCAACCTGTCCCAAGCCTCGCCCCACCTTTCCCGTATCATCCTATCCTTCCAAATCCAGCAAAAAATCTCCGACCTCTCACCCCTCACACTCACCTCCGGGGAACGCGCCGCCCTCTCGATCGCCGACGCCTTCTTCACCTCCCCCCTTCGAGACTGCGAGTTTGTCCTCGACCGCGTGTTTTACGAGGATGGGTTTTACTGTAGGGGAAGGGAGAGGTTGCGGTTTGGGAGGAATAGGATGAGGTTGGCAAGGCGAGAGGCGGAGCGGTTTGCGGAGGAGGTCAGGCGGGTCGGGAGGGCGAGGGGGGTGAGAGTGGGGTGGACGGTGGAGTGAGTGAGCGTGTGGCGGTTGGGAGGGCTGGCTTGTCGAGTGCAGAAAGAATGGAATAATGTATTGGATCACTGGTGGCAGATTGCGAGATATACGGACTACGCACTTTATAGCACTCTCTGTCGAAAATGCACACGAGTATACCCCGCTATTCTTCCGCTCTAGAAGCCATTTCCTCTAAGCTCTTGGGCCAACACATGTGGATCGCCCTTTCACAAACACGAAGAAACAATAACGTACGGGTCGCGCTCTTCACGAGCCATCCGCCATCCGCACCCCGTCTGCTCACTCGTCCTCCCAGGATCCCACAAGACCACCTGGAACCCCAGTCTCTGCCAAATGCTGCCACCTCTCCTTTCGCTCCCCACCGACATCCTCCTACACATCCTGACCCTTCTCGCGACGCGCAAGGGGTTTTTCACGCACGTTCCGCTCGTTTGTCGCGCGTTCAGGAACGTCCAGGAGGCAATCCGCAAAGGTTAGTCTCCAATTCCGGACAGATGCGACTCCATTCCCTCTCAAAGACTCCCCATCCCTGGATTGAATGCGCATCCGCATCCGCCTACTCCTCTGAAAGCTACCACCGCTCACGCCACCGTCCTGATCCGCCCGATCCGCCAATCCATCCTTGTCGAGCATGTCACGATGAGGGAGCTCTTGGCTGTTTCGGGGGCCACTCGGACCACCGACGGGAGCGAAGACGGCAATACGGATGTGGAGATATCCCATCTTCGTGAAAAGACGTTGCGCTTGTTTGTGCAGAACGCCGAATTGCACCATGACAGATCATGGTCTACTTACGGCATAAAGTGGAGGTGGGCCCTTGTCTCGGAGCACTTCATGCACCTCGATTTCCATACCGTGGTAGATGCTCTCTGGACTGCGCTACGTGCCACAGCGCCCTTCGCGAAGGTCCGTGTGGCAACGTTGTGTTTAACTGCGGAGTCCCCAGAGAACGTGGTATGGGGAGTCGCGCTGGCCAACGAGCTGGAGCCAGAAACGCTGCAGTGGCATTATTTGGCGAATGTTAAGCGTGAGAGTGATTTTGAGTCCCCATTTCAGCTTGAGGTGGGTCTATTTTGCCCGTCAGTTATTTTCAGTCACTTGGAAAAACGCAAACGCCGAACAGGAGAAAGCCCTCCGAACCCTGAGAACGCCTCACATTCGCACTATTGGAATCCCCCTCTCGTCATTGTACCTCTTTCCGCGTGCAAGGCACTTCCATTGCAACCCAGTGTTCGCACACACAATCACATTCCGCGATCAACACGGTTGCGTCATTGTGCACGAAAATCTGGAGACCATCCATTTAGGACCTGTTAAACGGCTGACAGAGGACACTTTGCAGAATTTGATGTGGGCACTAACAGAGGGTGGGTTTCCAAGATTACGAGCTCTCGAGGTCATTGGGTACTCCAAAACCCTCGACGCGGAGAACTCCGACGCCGATAATACGTCACTGAGCACTGGAATATATGCCAGCCTCATCCGTCTCTGCGCTGTGTTTCCACACGTGGCTGTCGCAGTCCATCTTTTTCACGATGCGTGGCGTGACTTCATGCAAGAACATCATAACCAGGATGCAGGTGGCAGTTTTCAGAGACTCGAGGTCAAGCGTGTGTTGGAGCCTGAGGTGGTGCTGCAGTGTGCTTTGGGTGGTGGCTTTTGCGTGATGGACCGGATTCAGTGCAGATGGGATGATGCGTGCGTGGGGTGCTGAATCCAAGGCGCGCTTACTGGCATCTTTCATGTTCGCAAGATGCACCTACCCAGTTCTGTCGGGTGTGAGGACGTGCGTGATTGGCTTTGGGCATAAGTGGGATGGAGGGGCGATGGGCTTTGTGAATACTCATCGAGATGTTTGGATGTGAAACGAAGACGGATTAAGGGCTTTGACTGCGCGTTTAGATTATTGGCTGTGTGCGAGGGAACGCTAGAAGGAGTGTTCGTGGACGCGAAATTATTGTGATCAGGAGGAACGATGACAGCGAGAAGAGCGATGGACGCTTGGGTATGGATTATAGATCAATGTAGGAGACAGGCAGGAATAGATGAAACAGCGACAGTGCCGAAGGTTGGGGATTTATTTATGTAGACCAATGCATGCAATGGCGCTGTCTTACAAAGATACGTCAATACTTATCCGTGATCGGTGGTGATTGGGTATAAATTGTGAGGATAAACTACTACGACCCTCGCCCGTTTCATTTGCCCTCCCGGAACTCATTTCACAACTCGGACAAGTCCTCTGATATTACGTCTTGGGGTATTTGGACCGTACGATCCCTCGACGATCCGGTGCATCCCCACCAGGATGCCCTCCTCCCTCCTATCGCTGCCCACCGACATCCTCCTCCACATCCTGACCCCCCTCGCGCCGCACAAAGCCTTTTTCACACACATCCCGCTCGTGTGCCGGTCGTTCAGGGACATCCAGGTGACCATCCTCCAAGGTTTGTAACGCATCCCTCAGATCCCTCGAAGAAGACTGATGGGCCCCGGATTCCATCCACTGGCTCCTCTGAAAGCTACGACGGCCTACGCCACCGTCCAGATCCGCCTGCGCAACTACTCCCACACAAACCGGATCACGGTCAGCGAGCTCTTGGATGTCAGGCGGGCAAATCAGTCCACCAGCGCTGACGATGCCGATATTAACCGGAAAGCGGCAATCAACTCCATCTCCTCTCTCCGCAAAAAGCTATTTTCCCTGTACACGCCAACGGAGCACGACCTGTGGTCCACCTATACCCTTTGCACATTCCATCTGACCCTTCTGTCGGAAGAAGTCATGGACGTCCCTCCTCCCGCCGCGGCAGAATCCATTACGTCCGCGCTTCGTGCCGTCGTGCCCTTTGGGAATGTCCGTGTGGGGTCATTGCGTGTGACTGCGTCTATCCGCGAGCACGTCGTGTGGGGGTCGACATGGCCAAGGAGCTGGAGCCAGGAGCGATGGAGTGGTATTCTGCGACGCTTTTCCCAAAGAACAGTAGTTTGGAAACAGCCTTGAGGTTTGAGGTGGGTCTTTCTTCAGAGTTCAGTAATTGAAGGCGCGAAGTCTGCCGACGATGCCGGTCCCATTTATCAACATCGTGATTCCTGAATCTCCTTCCATCCTTGTAGAAAGAAACCCTCCAAACCCTGGAGATACCTCACGTTCGGGGCTTCGGGATCCCTCTCTCATCATTATACCTCTTCCCGCACAGCGCGGTACTTCTGGACCAACAAAACCTCCATGGACGCACCGACGTTCCGCAATTCAGATTGTGGGGTCGCTGTGCACGAAAATCTGGAGCTTTTGCACTTGGGTCCCGTCCATCAGTTGGGTAGCGACGCAGTGCAGAATTTGATGTGGACAATGGGCGAGGGTGGATTTCCAAGACTGCGTGCTGTGGAGGTCGTCTCCTCTATCCCAGGCGCGCTCGCAGAAAACAACCCGGCCACCGCAATACTCGTCGACCTTGTCCACCTCCGCAATGCATTCCACACATATCTATTTCCATACGCCTTCATCATACCGGGTGGCGGGAGTTCATGCGAAAGGAACATGAGCAGAACGGAGATGGACAGTTTCAAGGACTAGAAGTGAAGCGTATTTGGGACTCCAAGGTGGTGCTGGAGTGTACATTGGGCGGAGGGTTTTTTGTGATGGATCGCAAGCCGTGCAGATGGGATGAGGTTTGTGATGGGTGCTGAACATGGATGCAAATGGATTTTATTGGTGCATTCTCACTGGAATGCACATTTCAGGGCATTGTTGACGGGGGCCAAGGCCGTGCAGAGCACCTTGATGCTGTTCGGCCAGTCCCAGCTCGCCAGTGTCCCTTCAAATAAGTTACAGAGAGTTTGCGCCTGGGTGCCCGAGTGACGCCGCTTTGAGATCACTGGACGGGTTGATATCATGGTGCTGGACCAGGACGCGCCGGAGCTACTCAACGTGGCGACCATGTCTCCGAACACAGAATCATTGGGAGTACTCGACTTCGACGGGGCGTCAGCAGTTGAATTGCCGCTCGCCACTCGTGCACGCTGCACATGGAAGTGAACAGACCGACTCAGAGTCCCCGCCCCGCGCAACGGCGATGGTGACATTCACAACGTAATCACCCATCATACAAACTGTCCCTCACCTCACCACATCTGCACCGGATCATTCTCTGGTCCCAAATCCAGCACAAGGACCGTCGACCTATCACCATACACGCAACATCGCCGACACGTTCTTACACCTCCACACTGCACACGTGCCAGTTCGCGCTCGACAGAGTGTTTGACAAGGACAGATTCTTCTACAAGGGAAGGGAAAGGTTGCAGTTTGGTAGGAATAGGATGCGATTGGCGATGAGGGAGACGGAAAGGTTTGGGGAGGAGGTGCGAAGAGTCGGAGGGCGAGGGGAGTCAGATTGGGGTGGACGACGGAGTGAGCGCGGGCGGATCGGTGATGGCTTGTCGAGTGGAGGAAGATGGCAGGAATAATGCTTATGGCGACGTTGGATCGCGGGTCGCAAATTGCTCGATCAAATTCCACACTCTGTCGAAATCCACATGAGTATATCCCGCTATGATATCACACTTGTAGTCGCTTTCTTTGCGGTCATCCTCTGCCTAGAAAACTTCATGAAGTTTTGACTACGGTAAGACGCAACTACAGTACTTATTTGAACTTATTTTGCGCTTCAGATGGGCTCGTAAGGCACGCATTCCACGATACCCCGGCAAAGTGTTACATAGTGGCAGTCGAGAAACGCCGCACTTGTGGGAAGAGATATAGTGCCGATACAGGTACATTATAGACCCAAATATGTGGTGTTCTGAGGGTTTGGATTGTGTCCTTCTGCATGGATGATGTAGGATGTATAGCAAGATGAATACATATGGTTGAGTTGGAATACGTCTGGATCATCAAGGAAGAGAGACTCCCTCACCTCAAACTGCAACGCCGACATCAAATCCCTCTGCCCACGCCCTTTCCAGGACCAAAACTCGAATATCTTTGGCTGCATCTCCTGCGCCAGTCCGATCGCCCACGCAACTCCCTCGCCTAAGCTTACAGACAAGCTCAACTCCCCTACACGGACATTCCCAAACGGCACCGTGGCACTCATTGCGGCGACGATGGCACGAGCCGTTTCGATGAGTTGCAGGTCGCCAAAGAGCTCAGATACAGGCAGCACGAGGGGGCGTAGAGTTTCCACGGGTGTTTTGTTTTGCCAACAGACAGGCGCAAGATTTTGCCGCGAAGTGAGCCGATGACTCGGACCCGACTTTTTATATCGTCAAAGCTGCAGTCCGTCGATTGCGATCGCTGCACGACAGCGCACAACTCGCTAACCTTGACTAGGTCCGACTCCGGGTTCGAAGGGCGGATCTCGATCCTAATAGTGGCCGTCGTGGCTGCGTTCGTACGTGACTTGTTTCAATATCGCGGTGGTGGGGTATCAGAATGAAAAACCCAACCTTTGACGATTCCCCGCTGCAGGTCCCTGAACGATCGACACATGCGTGAAGAAAGTCTTACGCGTGGCGAGGCGTGCCAGGATGTGGAGGAGGACGTCCGGAGGGAGCGAATGGATGGTGGCCGGCATGGCGGAAGGTGTGAGTTGACGCACGACCAGGAGTGCAGTTGGGGAAGCCAGCTGAGCGGCAAGCGGAATGCGTAAGGTTGGAGCACCACGCGGAAGTTGGAAGTTGCGGGTCGGGCTTTTGAATGGGTTCAAATGAGGTTCGAGGAAAGGTTCCCCGGCTGTATTCCCTCCCCCTCAACAACTTTGCCACAATCGCCGAATCTCACGTCAGTGCAGAGCCATGCACAATGTGCTCGGGCACAGTGTACTGGAGTGGTGTCGGGAGAGTCGTCTACCGAATCTCGGAGGAACGCGTAGTGAGGTTACCAGTGCGGAGAATGTGGAGGACGAAAACACGACGGTAGGATTTCGGACTCTGGTGCACGGTGGGGCGACGAAAGTGGAGGTGTGATTCCAAGAGTCGTGTAGGCTAGGGGTGTGCTGAGGATGTGCATGACGGGTTTTGGACCTGACGAGGGCGGGAACGGCCCCAGGGGTGTTCATTTAGAGTTTTGGGCGCGAGGGGACGAAGAAGGAGCGTGTCCACGATAAACGCCAGAGGGTGTTTTGGTTGTGGTTAGTAAAGAGCAAGGTGCGAAAAGAAGAGGCGCAAGGCGAGTTGCGCCTGGCGTGATAACGGGACGGAAAGACGTTAAAGCGAGAAGCGAGAAATGGTTTTGGAGGGGAGTTGCTTTCCGCCACAAACACCCAGATGTTGCCGACTTGTGATCGACCAAACCCGCCATTCCCATTCCATCGTCCGCGTTGGTCTTTTTCGTGGCGCTTTCTTTCTCCACATTCCTCCTGGGAATTCTCCTGAAACGTGCCCAAACGGCAAATGCGATGCCCACCCTCACAGCACTCCCCAACGATATCCTCCTGCACATCCTTGTCCGTATTGCAACGCGAAAAGCATTCTTCACGCATATCCCTCTCGTGTGCCGATCTTTCCGGGATGTGCAGCGGGCGATAATCCAAGGTTCGTTGGACCAATATGCATTGGATATTGCAATCAATACTACGACGCTCCTCGCAACCCGCCCCTAATAGCCACAACGGCCAGGGTCGCGATTGAAATCCACCGCTCGCCCCCGATGCCACGCGATGTCACGGTCAACGAGCTGTGGGCTGCTGGGCGAGCCGCGCGGTCAACCGCCACGGACGAGGTCGGGAGACCGAACGGACCCATCGTCTTGCTCCGTGACAAGATTCTGAAGCTGCCTGTTGCTGAGAGACGTGACCCGTGGAGCGTTTACACCTTCCCATGCAGCATCTCGCTGAGCACGGAAGATATTGAAGACCTCAATCCGCCCGCCACTGCCAATGCGATCAAAAGCGCCCTCAACGCCGCAGTCCCATTCGGGACCGTCCGCGTCGGGAAAATGAGCGTGACGGTGCTCTTTGGGGCCGAAGTTGCGTGGGCGGCCGGATTGGCGCAGGAGTTGGAACCGCAGATGCTCGAGATTCGTTCCCGGTCAACGAATGGGCAGAGGAGGGACTTGATGTCGGCGCTACAATTTGAGGTGAACGTCTCTCCTTTTTTCTGCGCCAGCCTCTCAGAACTACATCTTCGCGTTGGCCTTTCACCCGTCAAGAGGGACGCAATACGAACCCTCCACGTACCTCACATTCGGGCCCTCAATGTACCCGTATCTGCACTGTATCTTTTTCCACATGCGAAGCACTTTTCGACCTTTAGAACACACGTGGACTCACCCACGTTCCGCGGTCCTGACGGCAATGTGGAATTGCACAGAAATTTAGAGATATTGAATATCGGGCCACTGGAGAAACTGGCTCGCGACGCAATACTCAATCTCACCAAGGCGGTGAGCAATGGCGGATTTCCCCGTCTTCGTACCGTTGAGGTTGTCCATGTGCATATTCCCGACATGTATACAGCGGGGACGGACGAAATCATCGATTACGCGCGGAGCAGGGCTCTTGTCCTCGACCTCGTGCACCTCCGTGCTACGTTTCCACACGTGCGCGTTGTTGTGCGGGTGGACTACAGGGGGTGGGATGCATATTTTGATGGGAAGTTGTGGGTAAAAGGTGTCGAAGGGGCGATTTTGAAGGACTTGGATCTACGACCGAGCGGCTCGGACCCGCACGTCACACTGCAGTGTGCTGTTGGAGGGGGATTTTTTGTTTGGGATCGGAGACTGTAACGCAACTTCGCCAATTGCTCATCCGAGGCAAGGGGAGGAATTCTTTGTCGGGTGACTGGGCTTTCATTGAGCCCACCAGGCCAGATACTGGCTGCAGGGTGGGATCACATTGTGGAGACATTGCGGTTCGTGTCGCTTACCCCACCCGCGGGCCGCCGCCCGAACCAGTATCCCCCGTACCACCATGTCTACTTTTTCAAACCTCTGTCAGAGAGTCGTATTTATATGTCGGTCATGAATATAGGCTGCTAACTATAAATATAGAGGCTCTGGAATTCACGAGTCCGTTGGACCGTCGTAGAAACGGATCACGTCGTAAGTTACTCACTCGGTCTATAGATAAGATACTGAGAGGCGCGGTAGAGGAGTGGAAGGCGGCTTACCAGCGTGATCACCTAGAAGCGGTGTCTACTGGATTGGCAGAGAGCCAATGTAATTTGTCTCGAGGAGAGAAAAATGCGATGAAAGTCAATCAACTTCCAAAATCACGTGCAACTCGGCCCCATCGCCTTAACCTAGTCCTCGCATCATCGGACCGCCCTCTGCCATAACGTTTCGCTCTTTCACCGCGCTCTCTCGACTCTCACAATCAATTGTTTTTAACCCACGCTCGCCAGCCCAATGGCGACCAACCTCCTATTAGCGCTCCCCACAGACATTCTCCTCCACATTTTCAGCGTCCTCGCTCCATGCAAGGCGTTCTTCACTCTCATTCCACTCGTATGCCAAACGTTCAGGGACCGTTCAAGGTATGTCCCATGTTTGCTAAGATCAACCATCCACAGCGACAAACCTACCTTCATTTGAGAAGCTACCACAGTGTTTGCCACCATCCATATCTGTGACTGTGCTTCCTTTTCCGTCTCGATTACCGAGCTCACGACTGTTGGATCGATCGATTCCACCTTGGCACTGCCGACCAGGGCGGTCAAATCTCCGTGCTTCGCCAGAAAATTTTGCGCCCGTCTTTCGCCACCAGGGAGCGTGACCCATGGTCCTGATACACATGTTCTTATCGACTTTCTGCGCCTCCACACAGCATTTCCACACCTGTCTGTGTTGTGCGTGTCTCCGATTCTGAAATGCAGGACTTTGTCAAATCGATCTTGGAGAGGGACAGTGAAGGACGACTTCAAGGGTTGCAAACAAAGCGTTTGGATGAGCCTAAACTTATACTCCGGTGTCGATTGGGGGGAAGGTTTCATGTTTGGGATCAGTGTTACCTATATGCAAGCAAGGCCCTGAAAGACGGGTTTTGGTCTGTTGTCGCTAAAGTGACTGGGTTTCGCAGTTAGAAAATAGTGGTTTTGGTGAATCAGGTACTATGAGCGAGGGCACTAGCAGAACGTTGGCTCGGATGTGGCAAAGGCGATCGAGAGGCGTGGGAGATGCAGCCACAGATACTCGCGCTAAGAACTGTAGTGGAGTATGGGCAAGATGGAGATTTGATGTCTGTGTTGCAGTCTGAGGTGAGGCGCTCTCCTTTGTGGGTGTTGGTCTTCCACTGGCTCGTAGATACATACTGTGCACTGCGGTGCAGGATCTGTCCAAGGAAGCCCTCCAACCTCCGCACACCGCACATCCGTGCCCACGACATACCCCTCTCAGCAATGTACCTCTTCCCACAAGTGCGGCATATCTCGACAACCAGGGTCCACGTCGACTCACCACGTTCCGCGCTCCTGATGGCTCCTTTGCGAAGCACAAGCATTTATGAATGTTGGAACTCGGATGTCTAGACAAACTGGCTCTCGACGCCATACACTTGACCAAGGCCGTTGCAGCGGGCGGGTTTCCTCGGCTGCGTCGTGTCGAGGTGATGTACAAGCACGTACCCGTGTGCATGCAGGACGATGGTGTTGCTATGACGCAGTGCGCAGCCCTCCTGTCGACTTGGCGCACCTCCGAAGTTTGTCCCCACACGTGGCCGTTGCGGTGCGTGTGACAAACGTCAGGTCGCTGGGATTTCCTGGAAGGAAGTTGGTGGTTGATGGGGTTTCGGAGGAACTTTTGAAGACCTTGAAGGTGACGCTTCACTTGTTGGACCCGTACGTTACGCTGGAATGTAGCGTGGCGGGAGGGTTTCGTGTCTGGAATCGCTGAAGGTGATGGGGTGCGACGCGTGCTTGTGACTGAGAGGTCAAGAAGATGACTCGGCCCTTTTGTGTTGACTTGCGTGTGTGGAGCGTGTTGCAAATGTCTAATCATTCAACAAGTTGACTTGTGGTCCGAAATACATTGGTGGCTCATCACAAACACACTACAGCGCAACTTGGGACTCATCCAAACCCCTTCTTTCCAATTCTTGAAGCCGGCCTTCCACGTCAGGCTCCACGAACGTCTTGACAAAGTCACTCATCTACTCATCTCCTTGCCCAGGACACGGACCACTGGAAGGTATAATTCATTTGACACACCGCACAAACTTCTTCAGTCGCTAATAGTCGCTCGGTGACCAATGCCATGATTGTGAATATTCAATTCCGGTATCCATGCTTTTATTTCATTTGAGAAATTCTGTGTGGGTCCAGGGCAAGAATACCCCCCGGGACATCTGCAGCGAAACTTTTTGTGTGCGCTCTGGCGAAAATTGGTGATTGCGCGAGATATCATTTACGAGTGCTAATACCGGTTGATTTTCGCTTTCGTATTTAGCCGCAGAAATACAGGTGACGAACGCAAATGGCCTCAGCGGATCCCATCGTCGTGCTCAACGTCGGCGGTACAGCATTCTCCACTCGTCTGTCCACGCTGACGTCACACCGCGAGCCAGACTCTGTGTTCCACGCAATGTTCGATCGCGAAGCTGGCTGGAAACCGGCAGAGAAGGACGATCAGGGGCGATATTTCTTCGATCGATGCCCGGACATGTTTAAAATCGTTCTGGAGTGGCTGCGAACAGGGGAGCTGGCTGTGCCTGAAGCCACGGGTAGCGACTCCCGCCCCCTCGTCAAGCGAATTTCCGCCGAAGCCCGGTATTTTGGCCTCACCGAGCTCGAAGCCCACGTCAAAGCGACGCTGTCTCGATCCGTCGAGACCTTCATCTGTGTCGAACGGGTGGACGAGTCGGACTTCCCAGGAGACTTTGTGTGGCGATTCATGTGCCCCTTTGACGGCACGACAATTCCAGGCCTCGAAGAGCTTCATGCAGTTCTGGATAGTGGAGTGTTTGACTCTCGGAGGTTGCCTGTAGACGCAATTACGGCTAGGTTCGACGGCGCGAAGCCAAATCATTACTTGACAATTTTGAGGGAAATCGAGGAGGGATATGCCTTGGTCGGGGCGGGACGGGTCTCTAGAGGCGGGAAGAGCGCCGTCAGATCATTTTTTCGGAAGGTGACGGAGCTATAATGTGAGTGTGGTGATTGCACTTCCGACTTGTGTTCGCTTCCAATGTACTCACCACTTATACCCCTACGTTTAGCCCCGCGACACACATCTCATCTCGAGTTCCTCTCGATTCCGCATCCATCAACATCTCCCACAACATCAATTTAAACGTCTCCGTCCAGTTTTAGCGCATAACGGAAGTCTCATCAATCCGCTGCGTGGACCCCCCCCNCCGGCCCCGCCCAGCGGACAATCCATCAGCTCGACATCATGAAGAGTATCTTTTTCCTTGGAGACGGACCTTTTTGGACTTTTGGAAACCATACCACGCATCAATCATCTTAGTCGCTTAGCTCTGGCTCTTGTACGATACCTATTAGTGTCAAATGTTGTAGAATACTGTAAAAAACATGGAGAGTCCAGCTCAGTTCGTTTGTCATGAATTGGTGTGTATTTGCAGGTGCCCGCCGGGTCCTCAGCTGTTCAACCACTTTCACCCATCACATGCCCCCATCGAAGTCCGGTGCGTCGCCACTCTTTCCTTTTCCGCCTCTACCATTCGCCTCTGTTCTCACCGTCTCTATTGCTCCCTCCATCCTCCAATTCCCATCCCCCTCACAGCACCAACAAAATCCACTCCCACCCCTCTCCCCGTCGTCCCACCCGATCGATGCGTAACATACACGCCATACCTCGTGTGGAGCTCGTGCAACTTGCTCTTCCCGGCCATCATCGTCGACCCGCGGTTGGAAAACGTGGAACTGACGAAAGTTCCAGGGTACGCATTTTTGCTTGCGGAGGCGGACAAGGCTAGGTTCGTAGATATCCCGGCGGTGCCGTTGAGGATGAAAACTGGGTTTAAGAGTTGCAAATGCCGACTGTAGGAAGAAACACAAGAAGAGCCTCGACAGGGGCGGACATGCCGACGCGCCACTCCTGGAAGGAAAGAAGGTCGTGGGGATGTTGGTAAAGTGGCTAGCGTGTGTTCCTGGAATGGAGTAGTGAGTATCTCCGGTTATCCACCAAGCTGTACCAGCAAAATGTCACCTTTCTACTCCCCCCGACACGGCATCGTCATCACCCTCAGCTCACTCCTTCAATACATCCCCACTCCTTCCGCAAAGACAAGCATGGTGGTCGCTCCGTCGCCCTACGTGTGCGAGCTCGGGACCTCGTACGCTCCTCGCATACCAACCAAGCAGGACACGACTAGGAACCTCCCGCCCCCAACTCCGACGGCGGTGAAGAATAGGGAGGTCACGGTGAGAGTGGTCGTGGCGGCGGCGGCGGTGGGGACGTTTGATGTGAGTACAGTGGTACCGATGTTCGACCTGTCAACGAGTGCAGGGGATCCGGAGTGGAGGACAGTTTTGTGAAGCCTGTATGCGCATCGACGTTGCGAAAATATGGTAGATGCTTCAGGGCATATTTTACTTTCCCACGGTTCGGTTTATCGCGAAAACGAATACCTTTTACTTTGTACAGGAAACCTACCACCCCCTCTCAGCTCTCGTCGAATCCGTGCTCATCGACTTCACCCACGCCACCGTACCTCCCATCGGCATTCCACCCAGTTTAACGGACGACATCGGGGACGACCCTCCAGTCTCGATCAGCGGTGCGGCGGGTGAGGTGAGATAAACGAGCGTTGGCAATGCCACCACCCCTCGAGCTCACACGGAAACGGTGTGTTGTGATTTGATACGAGGACAGCTAGAACGACAGAACCACCACGTGGCGCTGATCGTTCAACAACAGCGACTCACGCCGCCTCCGACACCACACCTGCATTCGCCGGCGACACACCATCCGAGTCTGCCGCAAAAGCTTTCACCTGCAGCATACCACTCGGCGTTGCCACAACAGCAACCAGAGCCTCGTGCAGCTGCAGCGAGTCCGCCGATTGTTCTTCCAATAATGTTCGTGCCGGTTCCCAGCCAGGGCGTTCAACGCGCAGTTGCCCACTACGTCGGAACCTCTACATACCACCCTGATACCCACGAAATTGCTGAGCAACACATTGCAAACCCAGTGCTGGACGCCGACGCTTTCGAAGCAGCTCAAGATCCCGGCCACTCTTATGATTCGGGCTCTCATCATGGTCTCGAGCTCTCCGAAACCGTCAAGGCGGCATTCGCACACGCTCTGTATCCTCCAGTCCCACCGATCCATCCGGCTCGACCGGTACCTGCATCTAGTCGACGTCCCTCGACTGCATTACCGAGCACCGCCCCTACATCGACGTCGTCCAAAAGACGATGCCTGGGTGAAGGCGTGCGAGCGTCGGCGCCTCGACCTGCACATCCGAACGAACAAGAGACTCTCCAGAATCCAGGGCGTACTGAAGGACTGGCACATGTCAACCCAGCAGGATACTCCTCCGTACGTGATTATACCTCTCTAGCGAGAAGACCTTCTTCGGAAGAGCCTGTGCCTGGAGCACAGCATCGCGAAGAGTACCGACGAGGAGGAACCATCAGCACTGCCGCAGAAATAGCTGGAGACATGCATTCATTGATGGAAGAGTGGCTACGCCAAGTGGCTGGGCGTTCGGATGGTAGACGGAGCAACAGTGGTTCTATGAGTCAGGTCAACGTGGAACCCCGGATTCGCAACGGGAAAGGGGCTGCGGAGGCAGCTCGGAGAGCGCGGGTGGAAACAGTGGAAGGAAGCGTGTTTCAAGCCGCTCCCTCTTCTGTCCATGTGTCCAGCCGAGGGAACAGTAGCGTTGTCGGTACCAGCTTCGGGGAAGTGGGCTTGTGTGCGACTACGACTACTAACGGGAATGCGCAGGCGACACGACGGAGCAAAGAAGTTGATCAGTCGTCTTCTTTGCCTTCGTTAGAGCAAACTGGAGGTGCAGGGAAGGTTGGACGTACCTGCAACAATGTGGACGTCGAAGCAACGCCCGAGATTCCGTCTTTACCGGATAAGACGGCACGAAGCACAGTGTCAGCTGGCGTGGCTGCTCACGAGGGGAGTCAAGCAGCGAAAACCAATGTTTTGACGGCTGGTACCGTGCAGCCAATCCAAGGGAGCCATGTTCGATCTCCCGCAGTGCGTAAGAGGTTTGATGTCGTGGTGGAGCTCGAAGTTTCGCCGGTGAAGATGAAAATTATTCATGGGGTCGAGTGACTGAAATGGTTTCTTTGTCTAAGAACTTTCAACTTTTTATGTGTGTATATTACATCATTCTTGAAGCCCTATCGGCATTCTATGTACTGAATATTCGTGACAGAATAGGTGTGGCTTGACGAATCCTCGCGAATATCCAGACTCGCTCACCATCCACCCAGTCGGCCTCGATGCGCCTAGGCCTCTTCGACAGTCGCGTTTTGACACGACGCGTGAGTCGTCGCTCCCTCGTGCCTCAATCGCAGCATGCTTCACGTTTACTACTTTGGGAAGCAGGATACCGCACCCATCACCGGCAAGAGACCTTGGATCATAACGAAAGATGCACCGATGATATGGTCGCGAGATCCTGAGGTCTACGGTCCTGCGTCACCTGTATCGCCAGTTGGAAGTCGAGAAAGTTCTGATGCCGAAAGCCCGGAAGGCGAATCGCCAGTACATTCTGATTCAAGCCCAGAGCACCATCTCATTCGAGACCTGTGCGTCCAGATTGCTGAGCTCCGACTGGACCTGGCCCTTCAGCGCGCCAACGACACGTCGGGTCCACCCCTCCCTTCTCAGAAGCACACGTCGAGGAGACGAGCTCCATCGACAAAGGCTCAACGGATGTACAGCAGCGCATCTGGAGCCGCTGCGACTCGTATGGTTGCCATACAGGAGGTTTTGAAAAAGGAGTCGGACTCACGACTGGTCGCGGAGGACGCGGCGGCGATATACAGGAGCTGGGCGTACGTGGAGCGAGAACGCGCTATACGTCTGCAAGAGTCGGTTGAAGACAGGGCTGTTGCCTTGGAGGACGAGCTTTCGTGGTCGAAACATGCAATTGCTGAATTGCAGAGAACTCTGCAGACGGCAGAACTCAGATTTCAAGGGGAGAGGGAGTATTACAGTGGAGAGCTGCTCAAGTCCTTCGAGGAGCGGATCGCGGTAGAAAAGGATGTAGCACTTCTCGAAGAGTCTCTTCGGGCTTCAATCACGCAAGTGAATGAACAGTGCGACGTCATCAGCCTTATTTTTCGGGAACTGCAGCACTGTAGCACAGAGATTGAGGAACGCGCCGCGGACAAGTTTGAGATTCAAGCACTTCGAATGGAGGTGGAGACTTTGCGCACACGAAACGAGGAAAATGAAGGTAAGACTTCTAAGAAACTCAGAACGCAGGATATTGTCGCCAATATTCACTGCTTCTGTGCGATGTACAGCCCAGGCGGATCGCGACTTGAACGAAGCCAAACACGCCGCGCAACTTCGAATATCAGACCTCACGCGCCTACTGGATGAATCGAAACGAAGAGAAGCTCTTATTGCAGAGGAGGTGCGCGATATTCGGACAAACCGAGGCCAACTTCTTTTGGAAAGGGATAAGGCAGTCGCTACCGCCGTTGACCTTTCACAGAAACTCGCGATCAGCGAAAGTCTCTGCAAGCGACTTCAATTGGATCTGAACGAATGCAAACGAAGAGCGGTTATTACTTCGGAAATCGAAGTCCGGACTGACGAAGCAATCAAAGAAGCGAAGCAGGTTCTCGCAAGGTCCCGTCGAGCGTCGTCGGTTACGCGTAGTGAAGCTCCAAGCGCAGCGACTCAAGCGGCATGGCGAGAGCAGGGAATTTTTTCAGCAGGAACGAAACTGGCAGAGGTTGCTGATGTGACAGAGCATCCCGCCAAGTGATCGGGTGATGATGTTGTTAATGAGACGACTGCTCATCAAAGGTGTGCATTCGTCTGCGCTAATGACTGGTGTGCTTTGTTTGCTTATTCTAGCATGAGATTGAAGTGCTGTATCCACAATATTGTATGTATTTGGTGAAATATTCAACCTGTCGGGGTTGTCGCACATGGCGAAAGGGGAAAGGGGGAAACTGTTCTCACATGAATCCTGGAGTGCCGAAAACGTATGAGCAAGCTTGCTCTCCGCACAGTTATGTCGGGATCTCTCTCCATCCACGGCGCTTTTTTTAGGGTCTCAGGTCGGGTTCCCTAAAATTTTCACCCAACTAAACCAAAAGCTGCTTCTCGTTGCGGCTGGATCACTCTTGCCGCGGAATACTGTCGAAAGCGAGGTCTATCGATCCCCAGGAAAAGTTGGTCCGGAGACTAGTGGAGCGGAATCGTCCAAGGGATTGATCGGACATACCGTGCGCCACTAAAACGGATGCGTGATGCGTACGGAACGACGGCGACACTCCACTCGGATAGCTGCAGCTGCTGTGCTGGTCGCCCTTCTGGTGACCCTCGTCTCGTCAACCGCGACCCTGGTAAAACCTCCGTGCCCAGTAAAAAGCTATGACCCGAACCAGGACTATTTCCCAAACAAGACAATGCCCTGTAAGAGCGATGATGTTCAATTTTTTTCGTTCAGTTTCGTGAAAATCGAATCTCCACGTTCCACCCCTGTCCCAGTGTCGTCGTCCTATTGGACTATTCAATATTACAACAACTACAAGGTGTTGAAGAACACAGCGGCCAACCAAACATATGTCTTATGTGAGCTATTGTCCTTCAGTGTGGATATAAATACCCCGTCACATCATCGAATCATGGACAGACATGTGCAATACCCCCATTCCCAATGTCACTTTGTACCCTGGTGCCGGACTCTTCGAGATTCCATCATTTTTGATCGGAACCAGTAGTAGAACAATCCCGCGATATCTTGAGGTTTGTAACTCCACCATCTTGAGTTCCAAAACCTGCCCGTTCAAAATTCGTTTCCTTGAACAGCGACTCGGCCTGCGGGAGCAGATTCACCACGTCCCAGACCTTGAATTGATAACCTCACCTTGTTTACTTGAACTCGCGAACGAGGGCTTCACAACGGGATTGCCTGCTGGCTGGACAACTGCCGGTGTGGACGTAGTGTTTGGCAGGGACCCGAACGCTCCTAAAGAGACCTCCGCTGTGCTGCCGACAGGATCAGTTATGGTATGTGTCGGTTGAATTTTTCCTGGGAGTTTCGTATGTACAAGATTATGCCCTTCACACGCGCCATTTGTTTTCAGATTTCCGCCGTGGTGGAGGACAACCTACTTGCCAAGTTCGAGTGGATAAAGTTTATTTCGGCGTGGTTCAATCTGGAGGGACTTGCGTCTCAGATGTTCTCGAATGTTGTGAACACTTAGTAAGTGTACACACGCGCACTCATCTTTCCAGAAACGATAAGCCATCGACTGTTGCCCACCAGCACGTGTAACTGGGTCACACTAAATCAAGTAACGACCGATTTTACGGCCATCAGGAGACCTGTCGTTGCGTGGGTTGGGCCTGTCGGGGATGGAACTTTTGTAACTTCGAACTACACTTACAAGTCCAAAGTTATCACCGATTCAGGTGAGTCTTCTGAGACACTGCTTTTGTGCCAACAGTGTGTCACGTTCCTTTGGCCGATGTCCAGGTGGAAAGCCCATCGTGTTTCCTACCCCTGTCAACCTATCAACCGTTCAGGCACAGCTTCTCCAAGCTGATGTTCTCATTGATGAATCTACGTTTGGAAAGTCTCTCTCGGATATTGCTTTCAGTTATGGACTGGACGCGAGTCAAGCAAACGCGACCTTCTGGGATTACGGCAAAATGTATCCGTTCCTTTACAACAGACGGGTGTACCAAGTCGACAAAGTGTTGAGTATCAATGGGCAGACTGATGGTAAGATTCTCTTTCGAGAGTACGGACTATCTCGGAGCTCATCAGAGCCGCCCTTCATTTGTGAAATTGGTCATCTTTCGTGCTAGACTTTGACCAATCATTCTGGGCGATGCCTGATTATGTCCAAGAAGATTTGATGAACATTCTTTTCCCATACATCAACCCGGCGTGGATATTAATTTGGCTCCGCAATGTAACTGCAGCTGGTGAGTGATTAAAGAATTTTCTTTATGTTACCCATTCACGACCCTTATTTCCACCTACACTAGGCAAAGATGTGGTTTATGTCTCTTCGAGCAAATGTCCCGAAGGCAATACTTCATCTCCCTTCGCTTCGACATATTACGGTTCCAGTCCAGCGTGCCATACTCCGACCCTCTCGGCTCTCCAAGCAAACAGCGCAGCAATGGTTCGGGGACAGTCGGACGTGTCTGTGTCGTCTGCTGCCCCAAGCAGCTCTTCGGGCGGCGGTGGGTTAAACTTCACCGCGTTGATCGCCTCGCTTGCCACCATTGTCGCGCTCGGCGTGATCGCAGGGGCAGCTTTCCGATTCGTCCGACAGCGTAATCGTGATCGATCGTATTTGGAGAAGCGTGGGATCAATTTGGGGCCCATTGCGATCAGCGAAGGACCTGGAGGTGCGGCGTTCACAGTGGAGGCGCACCCAGTAGCCCCTGTGAGCGCGGGTGCGTGGACAAAGATGGAGGACGAAGCGGATGTGACGGATCAGCGGTCTGGCAGTGTCTAGATGGGTTGGGGGTGTTCGTTTGGCATTCGTAACTTCATGGTGGATCTCATTTCCTCCCACACATAAGTACTTTTATATCAGTTTGGTTACCTTGCTAGTGTGTTCGATATATGCACAATTTTGCGTGCACGATTTCAAAGTGCCAAGCGATCTCNCCCCCCCCCCGCCACGCAAAAATACCCACCTTGCACGGTGGCTCATCTGCCTCTAACTTGGGGGCTGATACCAGCCTCAGGCTGGAAAGGAGGGTCAGTTCGGTGGAGATGATGGCGGCGGGAGGGGTACACTATGTAGTTGGTGCAGGGGATGATCCCACATCAGAATCATGTCCACCAATCGTGTGCGACGACAGATGTCCGTCCTCTTGGCCAAGGTGACGATCTCATCCCCGACCCCCGCGAACTTACTCAACTTGTGCAGTGATTCCTCGTTGACCTCTTCTACGACTGCTTGAGGACGTTGAGGCGTCACGGAAGACCATTGTGCAACCTAACAAAAAGTGGTCGTGCATCAGTGAGATCTCATCCCCGTATCACTCCAATCCCCGACCCAGTCAAATTACTTACGTCGCGCAATGGTTCCTCAGCCTCTTCGTCCTCTTCTTCCATGATCGCACCTAGCGACATCGTTGGAGTGGCATTGAGGGTGGCCTTGGTTTCGTTCGCGAGGGCAAGGTCCTACGCGTGATCGGAGCGCACGGCAATAATTGATGAAATCGTGAAAACAAAGTATGAGATATGCACGTACCTTGGCCTTATGAAAGAACGGATTGGCCGGTGCTGATGCTGCCCGTGCCTGAGATCAACGCGAAGAGGTCAGGTTCATGCACCAACTCAATCCAAAACAAGTTCGCACGTAGCGAGAACTGACGACAAATTCATTGATCTCGTTCCGTCTTCCGCGTCGGCAACAATTCCTCCTCCCACACGCACCTCAGTCTGCTCGCCCAACGACATCACTGGGGGCTCGGCCTGACTCCTCGATCCTTCAAGCTCCACGGCGACTGTGGCAGCCTCCTATTCCGAAAGGAAAAGAGATCTGATCAGCGTCAATTCAGCGCGAAGACACATTGATTTCTTACCTGCTCCTTGAACATCGCACAGATGAGCTCCAACTTTCCTTGCACTCGAGGAAGTCCCTTGCTCCCACGGAAGTCTGGTCTCCTCCACCATTTCCTGATAAAAATGGAACTCAATGGGAAGCAAATGCATGTCCCCCGTAAGAACAAGAGAGTGACTCACCACAATGAAATGATTGTCCTCCTCCAAGAAAGTCGTGGATAGCGATGTCGAGGTGGCTTCTTCTACCGCGATCTCCAGGTGTTGGTTGACTGAGGTGTTCTTGTTCTTGCGCTACGATAGGCGTCCGAGGGAGAATTTTGTTAAAACGCCAAACGGGCCGCGTCTCGGAAGAGAGTTTCCGTCCGTTGGATTGTTGACCGGTGCTGCTTCATTTGGTTGAGTGGGACGACCGTTTGCATGGCATGGTGCGCTGGATATCGGTGAAGAGACGAGAGTTCGAAGACATGGTGTGTCGCTGATGGATGTGTGATGTCTTGGAACGCGGGTACCGAGTCAGATGAGACAGTTGAACGAGATCGAAACGATCGTGAGTCCGTTAGCGATCGCCAAACCATCATCGTGGGTGACGTAAAGAAAACTCACGATGAATAATAATCCTTTTGTGAGAGTGCGATCGTTGAAGATCCAGTGGCGCGATGAGTCGAGAACACGGTAACGACGATCGACGGGCTTCAAGTCGCGTAACGTACTTGGTAATGAGCCGAGCGGCCTGATGGAGAATCGGCCCGGTTTGATGAGTTGATGGATGGTGAGTTGATGATGGGATGAACTCGGAGATGGCGACGTATGGCGGACTCACAAGGTAGATGTCACTTTGCGAGGGTCCAAGCGAGTGATGCGATGTAATCTCGATTTAGTAGAGAGCGGAATCGTTCAGAGTCGCTGTTTGGATGGAATCCTGGTGGGTGGTGACCAAAGGCTCAGATATCAGAGAGTTCCAAGAATTCTCCGATAAATCAAAGTCCCGCTCCACGAAATTTGAGCTTCATTTTTTGCGATGGGTAGAGGTTCAAGGAAGCTCGTTTCCAGGAGACTGCTGACGTCATTCAAAATGAAACGGCTTCTAAGCACGAGCCACCTGGGCGCACGAAAGCTGATTTCGGGTTCGCGAGCGATTCCTCTCCAGACAATTCATTTACTTCGATCAAATTCAGCTGTCTCTTGGCATCCAAGAAAGAATAAACTTTGCCACAAAAGAAGTCGCGGTAGAACATTCCCATAAGTTGAACGGCCGCGGGCGACATCGAGCTTCCTGGAAATGATCATTTCGGGATCATAATTGAATGCATGGCTAATTCATCGTGTGCTTTGCTCTGACTTAATCGGAAGCCTCGTTCAGATTCTGTTGGATTTCTTGGGATCCTCACCCATGCTGGGCGAGAGCGGGGGGACCGTTCGCCCACTGTCCGGTGACCGAATTAACAGACCGCGTTTCAAAAAGTGTCCAGGCCGTCACCGGGGGAATAGCTCATGGGCATAGAGTTCAGGAACGGGTGGAGCGTTGACAGTTGTTGACAGGGAGACGGCTTGAACACGCCCAGCACTCGATGACAAGATTCCAGGCCGACAAACAATAGGTTTTCCCCGCGATCGTCACAAATTCACCATCTGAAGCGATCCATTCGGATGGGAGAGAGGCCCACTTCGGAAATGTTCGATGTAAGCTTGCCTACGCTCGACGATTTGGACGCAGGGGAGTTCCAGGGCTACAGCCCTCGCAGAGACTTCTCAGGCGACAAGTCCTCGAAATGGCGATCAACACTATACATTCCTGAGCGTGCGCGATTCTTTCCATCAGTCTTCGTTCTTATGTCCGCACCGAGCTTGAAATAAAGCCTGGAGCGATGGCTTGCGTGGAGACTGCCTTCCGCCTGCGGCAGCACAACAAACATTCATGTGTTCCTCCGAAAATGAAAGCCAAGCATACCCACGCGACCTCATCGAAAGGGCATTTGTACCTCTTTGGCGGTACCGAGGACTAAAGTTTAAGACACCAGGCATCGCCACAGGACTCGGGAGATGCCCACCTATAAGAACCCAGCACCAGCTGCAGAATGGCGGGTCGAAGACGACGGGGTCGCTTGGTGGGGGACGCAGAAAGTGGTGTTTGGTGGGGTGCTGGTGGGCTTGGAGATCATCTCGAGGAGAGCATTTTAACTGTCGGATCGGTTTTATCGCCACCACATCTGACATTATGTCGTAATCCAACACCTACCACCGAGCAACGTGCGCGGATTCCGAGGGCAAGAAGCACTGTGCTCACTTCTACTGCCTTTACTTCCAGAAGGTGAGAATCGAACGTCGTGAACCCCAACCACCCCTGCATGACCACTCATGAACATCACTCTCCAGGACCAAGTCATCGCCGGTCTCTACAGCTTTGGCCACCGCCACGACGTCGAATCTGTTGCCATCTGGACGACCGACGGCGCCGTGACCCACGTCGGGGCAAGCGCGCACGGCGACATGAACACACGGGCGTTTTCCGACATCGGCAAGCAAGACGGCCACGCCAAAATCGTGTACCACAAGGACGGGATCCAGACGCACGCGTTCCGATTCTCCAAGAAGGGCGAGAGGGCCGAGAACAGCTACGACACTTTCGTGACTCCGCCGCTTGTGGATTGGGATCGGATGGTTGGGGATGGGCTGGATAACCCTACGTTTACTTCGTTGAGTGCTTGAGTGAGCTCTTGTTTTCATGGCCGGCTCGGGGCGCTCGAAATTCTGAACCGCACCTGGAATCTATTTATTGTTTTATTTATTTTGGCTGCGGAACCGCTATTTGATGAATTACATACACTTCTTACGTTGTTCTTAATCCGAATTCAAACTGTGCAGACGACCTCACTCGGAGCTCTGTGCGTTTTGAGTTGAGAGACTAGTCTGGCCAAGGACAGTTGATCCCGCTTTAGACCGGCGAAGCAACATTCAAGCATCAGCACTTCTCCACACCAACAATGGAACCAACGAGCTCAGCTCGCAATCCGCAAATCTGCAGTCCATGCCAGAAAACCTGAACTCATCTGTCTGTGAGTGTCTGTGTGTCCCTTCCGGCTGGTCCCTTCCGGCTAGTCCCTTCCCGCGTGGCGCAAAAGCCTCTTTGTTATTGACGTTGCCCCCATCCTTCTTGACTCAACATCGAGCCCGGGAACATCGATCGACGTTCTCGGTGGACGATGGACTCGAACGGTGTTGCGCCCGGGGACGATGGCGGGCTTGGCTTGCAGGTTATAGCGAACTCTATCGTTTTGGCAAGGTAGGTTCCAACAGACTTCCCCCGCCCAACTGTATCATCAATCTCACTCCCGATCTTTCGTTGGTCACAGCTTCGTCTCCCAGGTTGTCGTTCTGGTGACCTTCATACCGGACCTGCAGGTCTTTCCCGTCTCTCTCCGAGTGCTCAGCTTGGTTGCAGTCGGGTTCAGTATGCTTTCCGCTCTGGCAGTATTTGTGTCGAATAACTATGCTTGCAACCCTGTCGTTGGGTGAGTGCCGATCCTCTTTCACTTATGCAATCCGGCCCTTCATGAACAGTTCACCTTGTGCGTCCCTTCCAGGATCGGATGCACTCTCTTCCTGATCGGAAGCCTAGGCAAATGGCTGACCTACGCACTGAGGATCTGGATGTTGACCTACAGGCGAAATATCGTGCTCCTAGTCTTGATGGGAATTTCAATCCTCCTTACGACAGCCTCGTTTCAATGGTAAGTAACACCAACGTACGGCCCTTCATGTCCAAAAAACCTGACCACCCTTTCGCAACAGGTGGTGCTCCTCGGTCACCACACTCCGCGTCGCCCCGCGGTTATGCGCTCCCCTTGACAACCCCTTCACAGACCGGCTCTCGTCAGGAGCAGTCGCAACGCTCAATCTCTTGTTCATCGCGCTTCACGTGTACTACATGCGGGACTTCTTCCGCGACGCTATCAGAGGAAAGCGGGATCAGAATGGTGGCTTTATACTGAACCCGTCTGAAAACAAGCGGCTTCACGCAAGTCTGCAGCTCTTTGCGAGCAGCATTCTGGTGATGCTGTGGGATGTCATTCAGTACATCCTCAAAGGATTGACAACTGTGAGCTATGATGAGTGTTGTAACTTCGCATCCAAGTTGCCCTGATCCCACGTCTGTTGTCCATTTCGCCACCAAGTCCTCCTCTTCCGCCAACTCCGACCCCCTCTTATTCTTCGCTTTCGTCTACGGCGGTCAAATCCTCTCCGACCTCATCTACTGCACGTACATGCGCCGATTTGCAAACGAGCAGCATCACAGCGCCAAGCAGGAGCAGGAGCTCGCAGCTGCCCCGGTTTATCCCACGCCATCGGCAGGGTATTTACGTGAGCGGTACGAAACCAACAGGTTGGGCGCGTTTAAAGAAAAAATTTAAATCTGATTCAACTTGCAACCCAAACAATTTTTCGACTTACAGAGATATTCCACGCGAACATGATATGAATGATGATAATGATTATGACGATGTTGTTGTTGTTGACGAATGATTCCTTTTGTTTGATTGTGCTTCTGGGTGGTCCCCAATCCGTAGCAGCACAGAGATGAAGAGGAATATTGTATCATCTCTGCTTCACTACGAGAATGGAGTCATGCACGGCGTTTTGTCGGTCCAAAAATCAATTCGAGGGTGCAACAAAGTTGGTGAGTGCCCCACACCTGCAACTCTGTGTCAATCTCTGTTCCACCCCAGCTTCGACGACACGCACGACATTTGTCAGCAAAACGCTATTTCATTAAAAGCCTACAAATGCTCAATATCGTTCGTACAAATAGTAGTTTTATCACTCCCATCACGCCCCACAGCTTTCAGATCCACTCTTTTCCGCACTCCCACCCC